>JAZKJV010000446.1:0-600000 GCA_037367405.1 Ottelia alismoides | reverse complement strand
GGTGGGGGCAACCACATATGACCCATATACAATATATGCTAGGGTAGATATAAATATTAGCAAAAATAATCAAAATAAAAACTAAAATATTGTTGGGTTTCTAATAAATTTTTACTATTTTTGCATTTTTTGGAATTTTTTTCTTATTTTTATATATTTTTAAATTTAAAAATACCCTAAATCAGGGTTTAATTACGTAGTTGGAATTAAAATGGAGATTAAAAATAGAAATCAGAATCAAAATTTCTCCAAATTAATTTCAATAGATAAAAAATAATATAGAGAAAAATATAGAATAGAAAATAGATATTTTAAACCTTTTAGGAATTTTATATATTTTTATAAAGGTTTTTTAGGTTTTTATATTTTTTGAGTTTTCTTTTATAATTCAGGGAATTTTGGTCTGAAGGTTAAAAATACATAAATGTACAAAATATATTTTTTGGAATTTTTTCAAAACATTTTTTGTAATTTTTATGGGTTTTCTATTGCAAACAGGGATAAAATAAGCACTTTTTGATTTAGGATAAATAACAAAAGTCCTAAAATTGTAAACTAAAATATGTTAGATGCAATGAGGATCTTAAGTCTTTTATTTTTTGGATTTTTAGAGTAATTTATCTATATAAATAAATACAAGAAATAAAGAGAAACTACATTGCCGACATGGATGTTTTTGCAAATAAAAAAGTAGAGGGCCCCATTGCAAATTTTCCAAAAAAATATAATTGAATAAAAGAGTTTCTGGACTAATTAGAAATAAAAAGAAGCATAGGGGCACGCCTGCAAAATCGCTACCTCACGTGAGGGGACACATGAGGTGACGTGGCACGAACCAGAAAGTAATTAAAGCAAAGTCTAGGGGGCTCAACATAAATAGTACAAAAACTTATAAACATATGAAAGTTTATATTCTAATTATTAAATACAAAATAACTTTAGATGAAAATGCAAAATATGGAATGTCTGGGCGCGAATCGAACGGGGGATTTTGGTCACTTGACACGTGTTGCTTCCTGGAGGCTCGATGATGCTTCACAGATGAACGACACAGTTTAGATATCTTATGTAGATCGAACAGTTCAAGCATGCTTCATCCAATGGTGGCTGCTGCGCGTGAGGAACAAAGGAAGATCAGATGACTTAGAGGCGATCTCCGAGAACACGGAAGAACTTCGCGCCGGCGAGACTCGATCCACTCCTCTCTTGTTCGTCGCCCCCACGAGCTTGGTGAGGTTGCAAAATCCTCCTGGGGTTCCTCCACACCGGTAGATGGTCACTGATGAGCACTTGGAGCTCCGAGATGGTCAGGCAGAGTCAGGGTTAAAATGGAGTCCTTTGGTCCTCGAAATATGCAATAAGCTCATACAAACAACAAGGGGGTATTCTGGGAGCTTATTCACATGGATGGACATGTGGTGGAGCGTGGTGAAGGCAACTCCAGCGTAGGCGGAGGAAGGAGCGCCGGGGGACTCGATCCAGATGGAATCGAGAGGGTCTGGAGGTGGAAAAAGGTGGAGAATGCAAGGGGAAGGCGAGATGAGGTGATTTGGCGGTCGGGAACGGACGGAGAGCACGGTGGACGGTTCGCCGGAGCTCAGCTTCGGCAAACTGTAGATTGATGATTGACTAAATAACACTATTAATGCATAAAATAGAATAAAAAAGACAGCCTAAGGGCACGACTAAGCTAAGAAATGCAATAAAAACAAACCTCGGTGGCCAGAAGATCACAAGATATACCTCGATGGCGAGCTTCATCGGAGATAGGTGGAGACACACCTAAACCTTGCCTGACGTCGCCCCCAGCTGGTTGGAGACACCCCTGTCACAGATGTCGATCTGGAGCAACAATGAGGGGGGCTAAACATTGTCCAAGGAGGTTCACATGGAGAAGGGAAGTCGGGGGTGGTTTTTGTACAAGTGATGAGGCGAGGTGGAAGATCGAGGTCCTACAAGCATTGCAACGATCCATTCCTTGATGCAAACACTAAGCATATGATGAATCCGCGATTCATCATCTCAATATCTTGATCTTAGCAAAATCCCCGAGTAAAATCTCAAATAAATATACATCGACTCTTGTAAATAAAACACATTAATTATTGTATATTAGATTTTACAAAATAAATTAACAATAAAAAGCCACAAAAATAAAGGAGTTTTTCACCTGTAAATAGCTCGAAACTTCATCTATTTTTAATAATTTCATTTCAACTCCTTCTTGACTAATTCTTTCTCTAACTTGTTCATAAAATGTATATAAAAATACAAAAATACAAAACAAATTTTACCTCAAAATAAATGCTCCTAGATCCTAAAGAGAAAAAAGCCGTAAAGTCCAACTTCCAGCCAAATTCCTGCTCCGTATGAATTCCAAATTCACCAAACTTTTAAAATTCAAGTTAGAAAATTATCTATCCAACGGAAGTGGTTTTATAAAAATCGGAGCTCATTTGCAAAAGTTGGGTTTTGGGACGTAGATGTACATTGTATATTATGTATATATTCATTCTTTCTTCCTTTTTTATTTTATCTTTCCTAACTACTAAAATACAAAAAAATCATGGTTGTGTTGTATTTTAATTGTAGTATTTTATTATATTTTCCTGTTGTAAATATCTCCTATTAAAAAGACAAAAAATATATATAATTTAGAAAAGCAAAAAAAATGTACATATTGTTTGTCTTCTTTTGTAAATTCTCCACTTTTTCTCCTTTTATTTTTATTCTCCCTTTTTAGTAGCCTACTTTTATAGTTTATTTAAATTAACATTCTCTACAATAACTTCCATTTTCCTCCATTAGCCTCCAAGTTTTCTTCCAACCTCCATTCCACTCCACCATTTTTCTAACCTGTCATTCAACTCCACCAATAATATAACCTCCCATTCAACTCCACCATCTATCTAACCTCACTTTTCTCTTCTCTTTATATTCATTTGTACATCCTCATTTTTTCATATCTGCCATTCTAATAGAAAAAGGAGAGAGCTTGAAGTGTTTTGTTGGTGACAACGTCGAGGCATCTTCCTCAAGCGATGACCTCCTTCAGGCGAGATCTGCAGAGCTCCGCTCCGCGTCACGAGTTCCCCATCGAGCTCGCGTAGCTTCTCCGATTTTTATTTCGCCAATCGGATCGAGACGATGACAGGAGTCCAGCGTAGTTGCTCTGCAAATCCGACGAACATCAGGTAAGTATTCATTCATATTTCTCTTGTTATATTATTTTATCGAACATTTGTTTTTCCTTGTTTTTTACATCATATTACTATATCATCATACCATCACCATCACCACCATCTTCATCTTCTTCATCGCTCCCCTCTACCATTTTTTTCTCCCTTTTGTATATATTCATATTTAGTCCTTGTATATATTTGTTTGTATGTTTTGTTTGTTCTTTGTGTTTACACATATAACCCTATATTTGTATATCAATTTGGACATCAATATTGTATAATTTTATTCAATGAAAAACAGCACGATGTTGAGCAACAAATTGTCTACCATTTGAATATTTATTTGTATTTTTGTGAGTTATGGGTAATTAATTAAAATTATTTTGCTGCAAATTTCTATATTTTACCCAATCAGTGTTCTTAAATTCATATCTAACTCACGGTTGCTCCAAAAATTATTCAAAAATCAGGAATGATGCGTTAACGATCTAGTTACTGTCCAAATTTCATCGCAGTTGGAATTGTCTTGCGCCTAAAATAAATTACAAAGTGATTTGGATATTTGATTTTTAATTAAATCCATATACATCATTTTTACGAAATTTCAAATCTCCTGGATTGCATATAAAAAAACCTTTTTGAGATAATTCGCTCTTTGGCTAATTTGACATCGTGGACTTATTAGGATTTAATTACTCACAATCACTCTGTTTTCACTAAAAAATCCATAAAAATTCATATTTTGTCGGAAAATTCCAAAAAAACTATTTAGTCTCATTTCATCATGTTTTAATTTCAGTAAACTTTTCATGATTTTTCCTTACTGTTTGTATGAAAAATTGCGGAAATACCCATAAAAGTGTGCATTTTAACCCTGAAAAATACAAAAAATGTGTTTTGTATTCATCTCTGGATTAGGATTCTAGGAAAAATATAATTTGCCTAAATTGAATTAATTTTGTATTAAAAATAATTTAGCTATGGTGTGTGCTTTTTTATTGTCTTAATTCAGCCGCATCTTGTATTTGTCATTCATTTTGCATTAAAAAATCTAAAAAAAAACGAATTGGAAATCTAGACCTAAGTTTTCAAATTAACCCCAAGTTGTTCCTTTGCCTCCCTGTGTTCGACCCCGGACTTGCCCAAGATATAAATTAAAGCCGAGACACTCTTCACGGAGATCTTCTCTCGGTTCTGACTGAATCGCTAAGTACACGTACCACAACGTGTCCGAATTAAAAAACGTAGAATCAGGGTTTAGGGTTATAATATATATATGATATTTTATTCTTTTTCTTTTCTTTTATTTAATTTATAATTTTGGCATTAAAAATAGTAGTTTATACACTATTTACACAATGGTGCATGAATGCTAATTTACATGAATTAAGGGTATTTACACGCATTTACTAGGGCTTTTAAGGATAAAATGATAGAATAAAGATAGAGAAATGGAGATTCATCATCTCTATATACTTACCTTTGCTACTCCCTACCGAACACTTATGAAATAAGTGTAGAAAAGAAAAACAAAGAAAAGAAAAAGGAAGATGATGTATTAAGTTTTATTGTCAAATTTGTCTTCATAAAATAAAAGTTTGGAGTTTAAGTGGGACCTTTGAAATTTTCGTGCTGGCAGAACCTTATTGAGATTCAGATTTGAAATCCAACAGCCTTCGAGAATCCCAAAACTCTGCTCAAGTCCCCTCAATAGCCAGATCAGAATACTTCAATTCTTACGCAAACCCTTATGAATATGAATCTGACTCGTACATTGTAAGTGATAGTGACTCTCCCCAATTGAAATGACAAAGAGACTAATTTCTCTAGCACGACAACCCAGTGAATTCCCCAATACAACAACTCCTTCCTCAAGGACCCGGGTATTCCCTTCTAAGTTCAAGTAACAACCAACTCAAGAGGAGGGGGTAAAGAGAAGAATGGATAGTGGCCAATGTAGCTACCTATCCTAGGATGCAAGACTAGTGTAGTCAAGTCATCCAGCTGCATGCTCACATAATTTAACTTTGAAGCTCAAGCTTGCTTTTTGACTATACAAATATATACACTCTGGTAGGTATTTTATTTTCAATCAGGCCTATCCACTTTTTTGGAGTTTTTGTTTCTTTCTTTCTTTCTTTTCTTTTTGAAATACTATATACAATAACATTTACATAAGGAGTTTTTTCTCTTGAGCCAGTAAACTATTCCTCTTTTGAAGCATTATTGCAACCCACACTCTCTTGTCTTTAGAGTTCACTATCTCTGGATGGGTTGGGGTGCACTTCCCTCCCTAGACGAGGACAAATGTTTCCACTTGTATGCATCTCATACCGACAAATCCAATTCCCTCATTACTCCAACAGAGTAGAGCCAAGTGAAAGGTGTAGGTGTCCAAGTTAGGTCATTATCGACAAGAGACATGCATGTGCTCCTAAATACTCTACTTAGACAGTCAAGAATCCATTGAACCAAGTCTCGTGATCCTCAAAGAATTAAGTCAATCAAACCTAAAGTACCTCAATTCCAGTTCGTATAAGGTTCATGTTAATTAGGTAGATTTAAGGTCAAAAAAGTTTCAATCTTCAGATTTTACTTAGACTTATTCAATTATCAAACTTAATTCGAAAAATACGAATGCTATGTAGAAAATATTTTCGTGATGCAATTTTTCAATATTTTGAACTTTTTATGGATTTTGAAAAGATGATGCATATGTGATTTTTTGTATTTTTCAAAAAGATTTTGCAAATGTTTTTCGTATATTTGTTTTAGGGTTTGCAAATGTTTTTGTTATTTTTTTAAAAACAAAAGATTTTGGATAAAAATTAAGTACAAATATTTACATAGGGATGCATCTTATATTTACAAGAATTAGGTTTTTAGGAATTTACAAGGGATAAGTGATCAATTTTATAGATAGATGTGTAAAGAATAAAGAATTTTAGTGAGATGTATATATTCCTCAATGTTATTTAAAATTATTTTACAAACAACATTGAAAACTATAGTCTAAAATATTTTTTACAAAGAATTTTTACAAACATTTACACATTTGAAAATCATTTTGCAAAGGTTTTTCAAACGGTATATATAGATTTTCCAAAATATGTTTACCATCATTTTTCAAACATTTGCAAATAGTTTTTCAAATACTTTTTATTTCACACAAAAAAAATAAATTTTATGAACAAAAAAATTTTATAAAGGTTGAAAAATATTTAACAAAACTTTTTCCAAACAGTTTTCAAAGGATTTTTCAAAAATATTTTCAAATTATTTTTCAAACATTTTGCAAAAAAACATTTTTACCTAATTTATTAATTACTATTACAAAAAGAATATGATGAATGATAAACATCCTTTTATTTATTATTTTTAATGAATTTAATAGTAGCCATAATTATTAATAAAAATACGAAGGTACGAGTTATGTCTAAAGTATATGTGAAGTATATACGACCCCCTATAATTAGCTTGAGCTATGTCCTCATAGATCGTAGAGAAAGAGAAGACATATCTCGTACTGAGTATAGAAAAATCTGAAGAATAAAGGAATGTAGTAGTGAATGAATAAGAAGTTGACCGTCCCCCCATTCTTAGGATCGAATAATCCTAAGTATAGCAGACTGTACACAAAGTAGGGAGGGTCAAGGGTGGGAATGAACTGATCGTACTCAGAGTGTCTCCCCCTATACTTAGGGTAAGATAACCCTAAGTATAGACAAGAAGAGGAGATAGTGGAGAGGATCAAAGAATAGAAGAAATCAGGGTGCACACCCCCTATACTTAGGACAAAGTACATCCTAAGTATAGAAGGCAGTCGGAAAGGTGAGACACATTCTCCGTAGGAAAACAAATAAAAAGGAAAAGAAGAAAAGAGAAGTGAATATCGAAGAGAAGATTGAAGAAGATGTACACATTACTCCCCCTATAGTTAGGGTAAAAAAGTTTCTAAGTATAGGCAACAACATGAGTGATGAAACGGAATGACGAAATAACACTCGGCTCGTCCACCCCCCATACTTAAGACAAAGTACGTCCTAAGCAAGGCACACACGAGAATGGGGTAGATGAGCGGTACATGAGATGGACAGAGGTAAACGAAAGTGGATTCATAAAAAGATGGATATACAAAGAGTCAAGAAGGTAGAAAGAAAACCTTCTTATGGGACCGCTGAGGAATAAATCTAACAAGGTGAAGGTTGATATCGGGGTCCACAGTGGACGGAAGCCAATCAAGATCGACTTGGTGAAGATCCTCAGCAGTCGTAGAGTGAGGAGGCACAAACTGGTCAGTGGAAGTAATGTGTCTACGTCTGGCCTTGGGTGTCTCGCTGATATCAAAGTGAAAAGGGACGAACTCATCATCAGAAGAAGTAATGTCAAGGTCGTCCTGCGACGTCTCATCGAGGTTAAAACCACAAGGAACAAACTCATCAGTGGAAGTAGTTAAATCATATTCGTCCTCTACAGTATCAACTAGATCATCATGCTCATCAAAATGCTCGAATTCCTGAATAAAAGCAACACGATCAAATTTAGCCTTAGTCTCATCAATATTTGCCCTCTGCTCAATTGTTTCAACCGTGTAAAACCGTGGATGTCATCAACACATCGCTAATCATAGGAACAGGAAACTCCAAGGCCTACGCTTTCCAAGTCTTCCTCCTTTGAGAGGAATTCCTGGGTCTTATCATCGATCATAATGAAAATCTCTCTGATATGAGCATATAGATCATAGACCTCAAGGTCAGCTAAAAGAGGCACACTCTCGTGGGATGTGGGTCTCTAGTCGATGGTAGGTGTGGTGATCAACACATCGCTCCCAACATCAGAACGGAATCGAATCTCTTTATATCCATAGTCAATAACAACTCTTGTAAAAGCGAGAAAGGGCGTCCCATGATGATTGGAGGATGCTCCACAGGGGTGGAAGTCTCTACGGGCAATACGACAAAGTTTGTAGTAAAGCTCATGCTTTGAATCATAATGACGACATTCTCAAGAATACCCTTCGATGTCTTTGTTGATGCATCAACGAATTGAACAATCATCTTGGTTTTCTCGAGAGGCCTGATGAATTTGCATTTCATTCTCTTTATTTATTTATTTTAGTTTAAAATCCCTTAGAAAACACCTGTATATTATACTAACTTGCATCTTTGTGTAAATATTGTACATTTATTATTATTTTAACTTAAAAATAAATAAAGAAATAAAGGAAAAATAAAGAAAAAAAAGAATGTATATATGTAATAGATATAGGCTAAATCGAACCCCACGAGAAGGTCAGGACTTGACCATATCGATCAGGAATAAAGTAAAGGGAGATAGGGTCCTTAATTAGAAAATCCAAAAAATGTGTTGTAAATACTTCTCTCTTATTCTGTGTATATTTGTATACTAACACTTTTTTATTTCTACATAAATTGACCTCAAAATACATAATTTTCAAAACAAAAGTTGTAAATAAAAATATTTCCTAAATAATAAAAATATTTGCCAAATAAAATCATGTGTATAATAAAAGTAACCACATCCGAAAAAACCATTAAGAGATAATTGAAGGATTAATTCCGGCTCCATATGAACTCAAATTGAACCAAACTCAACTTCCATTGTATTCTAAATTAAATTGTCTTTAAAATGACTATGATTTTATATTTTTTGGAGTTACAGTTAAAAAGTTGGGTTTCTGGGGTGGTTTGTGCAATTTTACCATTTTTTATTGTATATATTTATTTTTATTATATTTGTAAATAATATTAGATATATATTTATATAATTATTTAAATTAAAAAATTTAAAAAAAATTTAAAATAAAAAAACTAATTTCCTTATTTAACCATGTTAATAATGTACTATATGCATATAATTTATGTATATAGTTATTAAATTTCTTAAATAACCACCACAAAAAATAAAAAACTTATTTATTTTCAATTTAAAAAACTGAAGAAAATACAAAAAATAGTTTAATTTTTGTAAAAATTTTAAACACTAATTGCCTTTTTTTATCTTTATCTTATTCAATTTTTTTCTCTTATCTCTTATCTTCATCCAATTTTTTTTAAAATCAAACATTAATTTTCTATTTATATGGCTCCTCCTCTCTCATTTGAACTTGATCTATCTTTGGTGAGAGGAGCCCGATCTCCGAGTCTTCTTGTCGTAGAGGGGTGCCTAGCCTCCGAGCTGCCCGGTGATAGTGAGCCGACCTTCGTCGAGGCGATTAAGGTCTTTCCTGCTCCTAAGGTGAGATCTATATTTCTTTTTCTTATTTTTAACCTAGGTTAATCGTAGTTTTATTTCTCACATTTTTATTTCGTTGTGATTTTTTCTAGATCTTAGAATTTATCATGATTTGATTCGCCATCGATCTCGATTTTTCATCTCACAACTCGATCTCTACACCTTCACGTTCTACCTCACACAATCGCTCAACTCCGGCCACGCACGGTGGCTGGAGACTCGAATTCAATTCTTCCATTTTGCCGGATTCCCATTCACATCTTTTTTCAGAATTTTTATTATTTATTTAGATAAACAAAGATGATGCATCGTGCTTGAATCCTCTTCTACTTCAAAAAAATATAAAAATAAAAAAACAATACGTATATATATATGTATTTATCTAACATTTTTTATGAGAAAAACATTTTTTAAAAAAATAATATTTGTAGTTTCTATTTAAAAAATAAAAAATAATAAAAGTTTTTTCTTTCCTATTTTACCAAAAAAATTAATAAAAATAAAAAAGAAACGGCTCATGGTAGGCACCGCCCCTCCAGCCATAGGCGGCACCCACCGCCTGTCTCCGTCCAGGCCCTAGATCCGTACCCATGCTAGTCGGCCGACACCGCCGCTCTCGTTGTCCTAGCTGCAGCTGCACGAGGACCTCCACCCGATTCCCGCTGACCGACGACAACAGGCCATCCACCGCACACACCTTAGCTCGGTCCCCCAACATCGCTAGACGCGTGCGAACCCAACCGCCATCCATGATTCCCCTCCTTCACATGAAGCGGAGCACACCTCTAGATACACTGGGAGCCTACCTGAGTCCCCTTCATCGTGCCCGTCCAACTTCAGCCACCACTCGAAAACCTCAGCCACATCTGCCACACGCTGATCTGCCACAGCCACCTGCGACTCTCTATTGACATCAGAAACTCCACCATCCGCACACGAGCATGCCACCATAACCGACCTCCATAGCCCTCTATCCGCCAGCACGCTTGAAGAGGCGACATAACCCCCTCCTGTGCTTTTTTTGTTTGAAGAGAAAGATCGAGCAAACAGAACCCTAGTGGGATAATAAGAAAAAATAGGCAAATTACACATTTGCAAAAAGCCCCCTACTCCAAACGCACATACAGAGTACGTTTTAACTGGTTAATTTGCATTTTCTTTTCTATTTTTTATTTATTATTACATTTTAATGTAAGAATTTTAAACATTCACATTTCAGTCATTGAATTTCCAAACTATTTATTGCCTGTCTTTTATATTGAAGTAAATGTGTTTTGTTCCTAAAAATTCTCAAAAAATTAACTTAGACTCCTGTTATGTGCTTCTTCATTGTGTAAGAATTGCATTGATTTTAATTTTATTTGTTACTATTAAAAAATGAAAAAACATGTTCTTCTCTGCTTGAACTTTGAAAAATCATAAAAATTTGTATCTTGCTTAAAAAATCTAAAAAATTAGACTAGTTTACTTTTTATGCCTTTTATTTTCTTTTCGAAATGTTGCGCATTAGCTATTTTATAATCAAAAAATGTAAATTAATAAAAATATTATAAAAATCATAAACAATAGTACAAAAATCCAAAAATAGTTATTTCAATTCCTGTGTGTAGATAGTTTTCTCTAATTTTTTAGAAAAATAATTCTCGTAATTTCTGATTTCATTTAATATTTTTAAAATGGGAAATAGTCTTGTTTATTCATTATTTACAGTTTCCCTTATTTTTATTCATTTTAAAAATCCTATAAAATCTAAAAATCTCTGAAAAATTACAAAATTAGTAAAAAAACAAAAAAAATATTTTATTTGAATATTTTGATTATTTTTTTTTATATTTGAAAATAAACAAATGCATTATTTTCGAGGATGAAAATTACAAAAATCAAAATCATTAAAAATTGAAAATCAGAAGATAAAAAATTAGAAATAAAAAAATTGAAAAAGTAAAAATACAAAAAATCTCACAAAAACCAAGGATTGTTTGCATTTGAGATTTTCTTTTTCTCTCAATTGATTTTTTTCGATTATTGTAATAACCCTTGGGAATTGTAGCCTCCTTGTGTTAGATCTTGTTCGTTATACTTGTAAATAAGTAGAAAAATATTTCTCTTGCTCTACATTATTTTTTATAATTATTTAAGTGGGAGAAAAAAATAAATAATATTTTTTTGTTTGTTGCAGGATTATTTGGGTCCTGGACACTTTCATATTTCATTTAAATCAAAACCTGAAAAATCTTGTACAACAAGGCCCAAGATGAATATACTGTATTAATGAGAGGTGTATTATATTGATTGATGTACTGCCGTCAAGGAGATTGTTGTTACATAAATGGTCAGAGATGGTGCAACTCACAAGAGGTGTGGCAATGTTCCTTTTCCTAGAAGGTGGACGATAGGTGATGGCGTGGGAAGTGGCCATGGTCAAGATATGATGCTTAGATCTGCTTCTCCGCTTTCTCTTCCTATGATGAGGAGCATATACTTTGGTCATAGCCTAGCGAAATGGGGCATCAACGATCTCAATAATGACCACCACGTCAGGTTCAATCAACATATTTTTTCGAATTGTTGGACCTCCCCCATACAAGGGAGGTTATTAGACTCATCATCTACACGGGAATGCCAAGAGCAATCTCTACAATGGCATCCTCATGGTCAGGAATGGGACAAGGTGTGAGAGGTTGTGTGGGAAAATGATCTGGCAAGTGGGACCACTCCTAACAGTCTGACTCGATCATATGTCTCCCGAACTCTTTTTGGATTTTTAAATTTCGCTCATTTTTTGTATTTTTGGCGATTGCAAGCTCTCATGGAAATCCTTAAGTGAGCCCATATCATCAAATGGTGGAGAGTCATTGTCGCTCTTATTTATACTAGTGAGATCGTCAATCCTCTTTCTCATATGCTCCATCATCTGGGTCAAGTGTTCAAGGGTGGACTCCATGAAAGGTGACTCCAACATATCAGTCTCAGGTGGATGTGAAGGGACATGTGAAGGTGGAAAATATGAGGGTGGATGTAGATAAAAATTTGAGGGTTGAAACTACGGCTGAGGAGGGTATGTACAAAAATCAAGATCAAAGTCCTGGAAAAAGGGAGGTGGACCGGCTAGAGTGTACGAGGGATCCATAAAATTGAGATAAAAAATGCTCCAATCATTCATCTCAGAACAAAGGGAAATGATCGAGAGATCACGATGGTCAAGTCAAGAGAGGTGAGAAAAATGACGCAAATGTGCATAGGCGATCTAGAATGCACACAAACAATCATAAACAAACTCACACAAAACAAACCCCTCAATTCACCTACTCAACTTAGTGAAGACCGTGGAAGTTTGGTCTTTTTATCTTGTCTATTTAAGAGTTATGTGAGAAGTCAAAGTTGTACAATCACTTGGGAGGCTTGGTAGAATTTGTGCACTACTCCTTGCGTATACGTGGGCAAATAAAACGAAGATAATGAGGGGAATACTCGCCCCAAGACAAAAATTTTTTTTTGTATCAAGTAATTTTAGTAGTCCCATTTTTATTGTTATCACTTTTTTGTATATTTAATAAGAAATGCACATGCCTAACGAGGAGTCAATTTTACTTAGCACTTAGGTGATCAAAATCAGAGGTAGAGTCGTAAAAGTAATGCAAGCGACAAAACGATGATGAATGCTAAAGCGTAAATGCTCACCTTGCCTCCAACAGTCTACATGCGAGGATGCTCAGCAGAATTGAAACCTACACTATATGCAAATGCAAGTTGATGAAATTGCCCTATTTTTAGAAATTGCTATTGTCATGAAAAACCAATGCTAATGACTTAGAATGGAACCTAGGGATCTGGTCTTGGAGTTTCCTCGTTGCCCACAACAGTGGGTCCTGCATGCACTATGGGGGACTCTCACGGAGAGGGGTTCTGAGACTAAGTGAGAAGAAGTTTAGATTTGACTAAGTCCAAATGTATCTATAGGAGAATGCGATGGTTATTAGGTGTTTGTCCTTAATCTTTTGTCAACAAATCCTAAATCTAAGGGCTCAATATCACAAAAGAAATAAAACGAAATCATGAAACAAAATAAAAAAAATGATAAAAACTATGACAAAATCGACGAGGCCCCTAAGGGAGCTATCCCTCGGGCACTGGACCGCGTGAAATGTAGAGTAGTGTCTTGGAGAGTCCTGAATATTACAATAATATGTCTCTCTCTCACTTTAGTGTCACAAATAAATGCTGCAAAATAAACTTCTCAAAAGATCTTTGTCTTCAAAATTTTCTCCAAGTCCTTCTTTGATGTCTGGTCTAAGTCGCCTATTTATGGTGCACAAGCTCCATAAAAAAAGAGTGCCTCCCCCGATCTACGTCCCTCGTAACACATCCAAGCAAGGAGAGTGATTTGACAAGTTAAACACTTACACCAAAAGAATGAGGAATAAATAGATGAAAAATATAGACAAATAATAACAATCAAGAAAAAAGCTAATCTATGCACTGTTTTTCCCCTACAACGACACCATTTGTTAATTTAGATTTTGCAAGGGTCAAAATACGTCTCATACAAGGTGGAGACAAAGTCGTTGTGGCGACCACTCACGAAATCCCAATTAATCAACAATTAACTCACAACTGAAGATAAAGCAATGAAAAATAGATGCAAATTTAAAATTTATTATAACTCTACAATGAACGTGTATAGTGTGCAAGCACAAAGAGGCCGGACACATGGAACAAGCAAGACAGATCGAGCAAAATGCTTAAAAGTTATTGTATGTGTCTGTATGCTTTTTTGCGGGTTTTAAATTTTTTTAAATTTTAATTTTATTTTTAATTTTATATTTTTGTATTTGGATTTTTAATTTTCAGACCTTGTATTTTCTTTTTGTACTTTTATATATTTATATTTGTTTCTTTTAAATTATATATAAAGCTATATATAAGGTATATACACAATATATGCTAGGGAAGATATAAATATTAGTAAAATAAATCAAAATAAGGAACATAAAATATTTTTAGGTTTTTAATAATTTCTTACTATTTATATAATTTTTGTAGAATTTTTATTAATTTTGATATATTTTTAATGTAAAAGATACCCTAAATCAGGGTTTATTTAATTAGTCAGAATTAAAATGGAGATAAAAATAGAAAACAAAATAAAAATTTCTCCAAATTAATTTCAACAGATAAATAATAATATAGAGAAAAATATAAAACATAAAATAGATATTTTTTAATTTCTGGGAATTTTATTTATTTTTATTGAGGTTTTTAAGGTTTTTCTAATTTTTAAGTTTTCTTTTATAATTTAGGGAATTTTGATCTGAAGGTTAAAATACATAAATACACAAAATATTTTTTTGGAAATTTTTTAAAAGTTTTGTTATATTTATGGGTTTTCTATTGCAAACAAGGAGAAAATAGGCACTTTTTGATTTTTAATAAATAACAAAATATCTTGAATTGCAAACTAAAATATGTATGTGAAAATAAATTTAATCATGAGGTTAATTCTATTTTTTTTGATTTTTAGAGCAATTAGGTATATTAAATAAATATAAGAAATAAAGAGAAACTACATTGATGACATGGGTGTTTCTGCAATTAAAATGAAGTTAATGGGCCCTGTTAAATTTTTAAAAAATTTATAACTGAATAATAGAGTTTCCAGACTAATTGGAAATGACAAGAAGCATAGGGGCATGCCTGCAAAATAACTACCCCACATGAGGTAATGTGACGCAGGCCAGAAAGCAATTAAAGCAAAGTCTAGGGGATTGAACATAAATATCACAAAACTTATAAAGCAACATATGAAAGTTAATGTTCTAATTATTAAATACAAAATAACTTTGGGTGGAAATGCAAAATAACCAAAGTACGTACACGAATTGAATGGTGGATTTCGATCCACTTGATACATGTTGCTTCTTGACAGCCCGATGATGCTTCATAGATGAACATTACGGATTAGATCGCTGATGTAGATCGGACGATTCAAGAGTGCTTCATCCAATGAGTGCTACTTTGCACAAGGAACAAAGAAAGATCGGACGACGTAGAGGTGATCTGCAAGAACGTGGAAGAACTCTGCACCGCCGAGACTCGATCCACTCCTCCTCTCTTGTTCGTTGTCCCTAGGAGCTCAGTGATGTTGCAAAATCCTTCTGGGTTTCCTCCACACAGGTGGACGATCTCAAAATAGCACATGGATCTCTGTAGCAGTCAGACGGAGTCAGGGTTGATTGGGGGTTCCATGTGCTCCCTTTTCTACAAAATCGACTTTAAATAGAGTCCTTTAGCCCCCAAAACCTGCATTAAGCTTGTACAAAAAAACAAGGGGGTATTTTAGGACCTTATTCACATGGATGGACGGGTGGTGGAGTGTGGGGAAGGTGGCTCCAGCGTAGGCAGAGGAAGGAGCGCCCGACGAATCGATCCGGAATCGAGAGGGTCTGGAGGTGGAGAATGTGAGGGGAAGGCGAGATGAGGTGATTTGGTGGTCATGAATGGATAGAGAGCATGGTGGACGGTTCGTTGAAGCTCAACTCCGGCGAACTGCAGGATGATGATTAACGGCTAAATGACGCTATCAGTGCATACAATAAGAGCAAAAAGACAACCTAAGGGTACGGATAAGCTAAGAAATGCAATAAAAATAAACCTCGGTGTCCAGAAGACCACGAGATGTACCTCGATGACAGACTTCATCAGAGATAGGTGGAGACACACCTAAACCTTGCCTGAAGTCGCCGCAACTGGCTGGAGACACCCCTGTCACAAACGTCAATCCGTAGCAACAAGGGGGGGGACATGGTTAAAGGAGGTTCAAATGGAGAAGGCAAGTCAGGGGTGGTTTTTTTACAAGTGACGAGGTGAGGTGGAAGATCGAGGTGCTGCGGGCGTTGCAACGATCCATTCCTCGAGGCAAACACTAGGCGTGTAAGAGGGATCCTCGAGGTGAAAAAGTAAAGAAGGGATCGACACAAAAGGATGCAAGGAACAGTCTCCAAAAATCTAAGAAACGATACAAAAATGCAGTTTTGATAGGAGGGAGACCTTGGTCAAAGAGTTGACCGAGGTCAACGGGTAGGGGACACTAGTTGGTCCATGTGGACCAACCCAAAAAAACCCTCTCAGAAAATATTGAAAAAAATCAATAAAAATTAATAAAATAATTTAGTTTTAGGTCATAAAATAAAAAATATTTATTATTTAATATAGTATTTTATTAAAAAATTTATTTATTTTTAGAGCTTTATAGTTACAATTTACTTTTTAAGAGCTATATAGCTATATTCATCTATATATTTAGGCATTTTATTTTTATTCTATATTTTTTATTTTATTAATTTATTTTATTATTTTATAAAATTTCAAAATATTTTTATATACGTAAATAAATTTTTATTATAATTTTCGTATATAATTTATACACTTAATTAATTAGATCTATTTAACACATACGTATAGTTATATGTATTTCATCTTTGTATTTTCTTGACATATTTTTAGTGATTTCCTTATATTTTTATTCATATTTTAATATGTTTATATATTATAAATAATATTTAAAAAAAATATAAAAAATACAAAATTATAAAATAATGAATAATAAATTAAATGAATATTTTAATTAGGTAAACTAATACAATATGGGTCCAAAACCTAACTTTCACATCGTAACTCCAAAAAATGTAAAACCACCTTCATTAAATAGCTTATTAATATATAATTAAAGTAATTTTGATATATTTTGAGTTTTAATTGAGAGATATGGGTGTGGGAAGTTGGAATTTTGGAAACTTATTTAGACCATAATTTTATTCTGTATATTATTTTTGAGTAAACTCAAATTTGTATTTTTCTATATTTTATTGTCTACAAACTACATGTAAAAAGTTTCTTTATTTTAGGTATACAAGTGGAACTAAAAATATGTCCCAAAAATGAATAAATATAAATAAATAAAAGGGTTTTTTCGTATTTTGGACCCTTATCTCCTCCTACTTTATTCCTTGTCGACCTAGTCATTGAGATGCCTAGGCCTCGTGGTTTAGGGTCATAAAATATCTGTGATATTTTATTATTTTTCTTTTCTTTTATTTAATCTATAATTTTGGCAATAAAAATAGTATTTTATACATTGTTTACACAATGATGCTTGAATGCTAATTGACATGAATTATTGTATTTACACGCATTTACTAGGGTTTTTAAGGCCAAAATGATTGAATAAAGATGATGAATGGAGATTCATGAGCTACGACGAGGTGCGATGCTCCTCGAATCACATTGTAGGAAGGAGGTCATCAGGGTAGGAGGGTGCTATGACTGTCCGCAGGGCTAGGATGCTTCCTCTCATTGTCATTGGGATTATGAGTGGATACAATGATGAGTCAGTGGTCCTTGGTTTTATAGTGATGGGAGGAGTGGGGGGGGGGCAATAGAGTTGGAAGGTGGAAGGGATCAATGATTAATTGGATTGGATGGCGTGATTGGATGATGGTTGAGTGGTCATTGTGTCGGGTTGGTGAGAACGAGGGAGGCAGCGGCCATCTTTGGATGGAGAGGCGCAGTGGATAGGTAAAGAGATATGTGACGAGTAAAGGTAGATGTCAGTTGAAGATGGAAAGTGGGAGAAAACGAAAGGATGAGATGCGGAGCAGTGGCCATCCGCTCGGTCGAGATCGGACTACCCTTATGGCACCACTTATCATTTTAATTTTATTTATTATTTATTATTATCTTAAAAAAATAAAAATCCAAAATGGGGTGACATGTTGCGGCTCCAGGAGCTTCCACGTGTCAGTCTCAGAAAATTCAAAAAATAAAAAGAAAAAATAGAAACTGAACCCAGATTGAAAATTTTTCTTTACGAAACTTCGTCGCCTCTATTAAGTCTATAACTTTTATTAAGAAATAAAAACCAAAATAGGTCATTTGCACAAAATGATATATTTTGGTGGCACTATATGCACATATAATACCTTGCTTTTTCAGTTTTGTAATTTTTTGTTGTTTTTAAATAAGATAAAAATTGAATAAAACACTATAAAATAAAATATGAATATTTACATATTAATCTATTTTTGATATTTTTAATCATTAAGGAAATAAAGGAATAAAATAAAGAGGACTTATTATACAAATTGTCAATAAAGACTCAGGCTCTATCAGTTTCTTTTATTTCAATCTTATTTTAGATTTTTATTTTTACACATTTTAATAAAAATTTTGTCAAAAAATATAAATGAAAAAGATATAAAAGAAAAGGGTTAATTATGTACATAAAATATTAGGTCAAAATCGGGTAAAATACATAATGTACAAAAGAGGCCCAAAACCCAACTTTCATATGCAAGCTTCGATTCACTTGAACTTGGTCTTGTTTTGAATGCAATTGAATGTACATTAGTTCAAAAGTGAGTAAGATCAAATCATATACCGTATGAGGAAGATATCTGCATTTTAGTATGAAAGTATTGAAATTAGGGTTTGGGTTTATTTGTCAGTTATTTCTCTTAGTGATTTTTTGTATTTTTTAATGCTTTTGAGTAATATGTACACCATGTAGGTGGTTTTAGGTGATTTGATGTTAGCATGAATAAACTAAAAATCGAGGAAGTTCGCTTATTTTACAGATCAATTAGGCTTAGATTTCTGGCTTCTCATTTAGTGCCACGATGAATGATAAAATACAATTATTATTTTTTACATGTATAAATGTTAATAATGCAATATAGATGATTAAATTCCAATGAATTTTGGGGAACCGAGATTAATTAATCTCTTTTAGAGTGATTAAAAATATATTCATCAACCCATATACTTAAACAATGCTCGTCCCCGAGCAACGTGGGAATGAATGATTTAGTCAAATTAATCCCTAACTGTGCATGTGAAATACAAGACTTGATCCTTTGAAGAATTTTCGATTTTAGTGATCCCAAAATCTTAAGTTGAACCATGTTTTAGTCAAAAGGTATCCAAATTCTCTAGATCTAAGATTCTCTTTGTTTACATATATAGTAGCAATATGACATTTAGTGTGGATTGCAATCACAAGAGTAGAGCCGAAACGTCATCTAAGGTCCCAGTCCAAGAGATTCTTCTAAGAACCCATCCTCAACACATAAGGAATAAGTCAATTCTTGCATACAATCCATCATCTCTTAAGGTGTCTCCCTTAAAAATGTAGATGGAAGGCCAAGGGTCAACACATAAGGAATAAGTCAAATCGTGTAATTTTTCTCTCTCCCTTTCATTAGAACAAGGGTCCACTCGAGTGCCTTATTAACACACCACATGTGTTTTAAGATATTGACTAATGCGTCTGACAATAGAGTTCGCAGTCGTATACACTTGTTTTCCTAATAGTACATCGGGGTGTGTCTCTTTTGAGTACTTATCGTACATTTAATGCCAAGACTTGTATCACTATATGATTTAGAGATCTTTTTGGGTGCTAGACTGACGTCTGGTCCTAATAGCTTTAGTCCAAGTGGACATTTTGGTAGGGAGCGATCGCCTTTGGTAGAAGCTCTTTGAGTTTTTATTTGCAATGAGAGAGCTTTTCTTTATATGAATGAGAGAACTTATCTCGAAATTTATTTCATTGATGGTAGGTTAGCTCCACTGCTTAAGTTGGTGCACACTGATCAACAATTAATTAAGTTTCATCAAACCATGGCACATAGGTTTTATATGAAGAGATTAGTACAAGAACCTTGTTCTCATACATGATGAATGTGCTGACTCTCATGTTTGATGAAGCCTTCATCGATTTTATCCCGTTCTTGAGTATCATAAAATCACATCCAAATTCAATTCCCATATCTAAGTTCCTCAAGTGAAATTCCAACTCATCTCATCATAACTACACTCATGCAAGTGAGGTGCTGATCATATTCTTTAGGGTAGAGACTAAGTATGCAATATAGCACACACATCTTTCAAACTAGGGATGTGTGAATAATTAAGTCATAGACTCTAATGACTAAGGCTGGTTAACTCTGAATTTTAGAACCTCATAAACCAATTGTCCTTGAACTTCATAGGTCTTGTGTGAAAGTGTAAGTGTCAGGGATACATCCAACTAAAGAATGCATGGATGAATGAAATGCAAGTGTCTAAAACATTTTTTTATAAATAAATGAATAAGAAGTCTTTTTTCAAAACTTTGGTTACATACAATTGGACACAGACAATGTTAGTTGCAAAATCTCTCTCTTTTTTGTAAGTTACGCAACTTGTAAATAAAATATAGACTTACATGAAAGTATGAGCTACGGGTAAAATATATACATAGTATATACACACCCCCTATACATAGCGAGTGTTATGTCCTCAAAGCACAATAATCACAGAGAAGATACAGCTCGGGCTAAGAGTAAGAGAGTGAAAAGAAAAAGAAAAATATAAGTCTTCCCATCCCTTATACTTAGGCTATGGATAGTCTAAGTATATAAGGAAGGTGAAAATGGGGCAGCCGAGGGTAGAAGTGGATGAGGAGTGTTGTATACACAACTGGCATCGATAACCCCCCCATACTTAGGCTTTGGCATACGTAGAGAAAGAAGAAGTACAAGGGGACCGATGAGGTCGGGAGGGAAGGTTATCAGTGATCAAGGAGGTTTTTGGAAGATCTTTTTATGAGCCTGTTGTGGGAGGTCATAAAGATAAGAAGAAGATGATGCAGATGATTCCCACCATTATCGGAGTTATTCACAAAATAATAGTACTCGGAGGTATATAGATGGAAAGAAGACAAAGTAGACGATTCTTAGCCATCGTCCGAGTTCTCCTTAGAAGAATAACACTGGAAGGTATAGGTACTCCAAACTTTCTTATTTTTAAGATACTTTCTCAAAATGTGCTCAGTCATGTGGTCAATCAACTCATCCTCGGATGATGAATACTATGACGCACCAGTCTCAGTCTGGTCGTATGAAATTATTCTCATAAATCTAATGAGACCAGGAGAATCGGCTCTGGAGGAATAGTATTGAGGAGCAGGAGTTGTCCAACAGGGGTTGATATTCGACTACTTGCTTCAATAGGGTTTTAGAGCTGCCGAACTGAGCTCACTCATAAAGATCACCTTATACGAACATGATGAGGAATTATAAAAAGATTCCTTTCCCGGTATGTTGAAGGCAACTTTCTTAGTCAATTTTCTAGAACATGAAGTATAAAGAAGAGGAGGAGATTGATTTGTCCTGAGGTGTACAGGGGGAACGCTTCAAGGAACCAGTATTCTTCTTCTTCTCACCAGATAACTGACTAGAGTAAGGAGCAACTGCAATTGGCAATTTAGTCCTTGTTGTTTGTGAAGGTGCAAGTCTTGCGGATTGAGTGCTGACCATCGGTTCTTCATTATATGAGATTATTGTAATATTCCTCCCTGAGCAACGAACGTCTTGCATATGTGTTCTTATTTGGCTTGGTATTGGTGAGTTCCTGTGTCGAATCATTATATGTGTAAACGCGATCAAATAAGATCTCGTCCGACTCAGGATTAGCCCTTGATTGTGTGTCCTCCTAAGAAGCTGTCACATTATTGGTGGAGGTTCAAGTAGAAAGAAATGGGAGTGTGGGGCGAGTCTCTAATCCAATGGTCAGCTCAACAACTGCTATCTCAGATGTAGCAAAGGGGTAGGACTCTTCTACTGCTTGACGATTATGGTTGTTGACAACTTTGTGGGTTGCCTTAGAATATTTAAAGACTGGGCGAGATTGAAGTGCTCCTAATCAAGTAAAATTGATTTCCCGATTCTCGCAATCTATAGTTGCCTTAGCCAAGGCTAAGAACGACTTTCTGAGAATGATTGAAGACTGGGTGAACTCTCCTTGATGCTTAATGATAAGGATCATGGAATCCACCTTGAGCGGATCACTTTAGAATGTAATGATGACTGAAATCGTTCCTCTCTACTATTTTATAGATTGATCATCCAGCAGAAAGATCACTCTTAATTTCCTGATTAATCCGAGTTTGAGCTTATCAAACATGAAGGTTGGGAGGATATTGATAGGTGAGTCATCATCAATTCATGCATGGGTGAACGTGATCTGTTTGATTTCACAATCAAACTTAGGAAACCGCTTTACTGTGTGGCTCTTGGTTTTTCTCCTAATCAACAAGAAGGTGGCCATTGATAATATGTGTCTTTCAGTCCTTGTTTTCTTCCTACATGACTTTTTTGGTATTAAATTACTCATTACAAATCATTCAAGTTAGCAGAAGTGTTCATTAAGGGAATCTCAAAAAGCAATCTTTTTTACAATGCTTCCCTCAGAGCAGAATCCAATTTCTTCAAATCCTCACCACTTTTATTTTTTATGGTTTTTTTTTCTGTTTTTCAATTTTTTTGGGTATTTTTAAATTTTTAGTTTTTTGTTCTTTTTGATGTGATGTGTATATGTTATGATTTCCCAACTGAGGAGGGGATTCTATGTGCTAAGTCAGAATCATTCCTAAGGGAGTAATATGCAGAGGTGTCGCGGTTAGAATTATCCCTAGGGTGTACAGAGGTTGTGGGTTTTTGAGTGTTCTCTGAGTTTTCAACTTGTGATTAAATCATTTCATCTTTTATTTTCATGTATGAGATGTGAGAAGATCTTTTCGGAATATCCATTATATGTTTTGACTTCTTATCATCTGAAATTTTCCCATGATAAATTACGGAAGGAGTCTGATCAGTTGATGGGAATCTATAGGTCTCATACTCAACATACTGAGACTCTGGCATGTAATGCTGGGTTGAGTAAAGCCAATTCCGTGATTGTTGATTTGTCACACATATGGTGAAGTCATCATATAGGGTGCATGTGTATCAATATCATCAGTCCATTCCATTGTATGAGTGTCCTTTCTGAAATCTTTGTATGCAGGGTTGTCACAAATAATCTAGTACGACAGATCATCAGGTGTAGGTTAATCCATTTGGTTTATTCGAGTTTTTATATTACTTTTGAAGGTCAAGTCAGAATGTGGATTTGTCAAGTGTTGACCTGTCCCGACAATATTGTGAGGAGAGAATAAAGTCAGTTGGAATTGGGATCTCGATCGATCATCGGTCTTAAAAGTGGTTGGTCTTCAAATGGTACGATAAGAACTCAAGAATAACATGCATTAGCCTAGGATGGAATTTGATCATGTGTAGAAGTGGATAATTAGGTCAGATAATTGACATTATGATCAGAATATAAAGGATTGATATTCATAAAGTAGGTCGGATTTATCTGTGGGTGAGAGTCTTCGTGTCTATTGGTGGATGTCTGGAGGAAGAGGGTTTAGATAATCGAGGTTTAAATGAGAAGCAATAATCTAGTGTGTACGAAGACCAATCTCCCGACATCTTCAAAATAGGTTGATGTGGTAAAAGAATGGATCATGGTTACAAACGTACGAGTGAATATGATACTCACAAGAGAAACTCTAATTTCTACAAATCAAGAAGGGAGAGTGATAGCACACATGTGCGGTTTTTGATTATTCGAACTTGGTTCACTCACACTAATAGAAATAAAATATAAACTCCAAGTTTACCAATTCACACAGTGGAGGCTACAAAAGTCTAGCCAATTATCTTTCTATTTTAATTGGTGATCATTTCAATCTTAAGTATTTTAAGAGAGCTGTTAGGTGCCAGAAATTTTCCCAAAGACTGACCTGAGTTTGATTGGTTAGTTGCATCCACTTTCAGCAATTATGGGTGTAAGTACATACTGTAAAAAAACTATCCATGTTACTTAAGGACGGTGCCAATTACATTGTCATTTAACCATCTACTCCTCTAAGGAGACCGCAGTTCCATCACTGAGAAGTAGCTAGTCATTTTTAGAACAAATAGTCTGACTGAAGATTCCGGAGCTTGGCTTTATCGTAGTGTGCATCTTTCACTCACTCAGAAAGATAAATGAATCCAAGGACATGTATTCTCCCACAAAAATTCTTTATTTTTATGGTTTAATTAAAGTTGGTCTTGTTTAGAAGTCCCAATTTTAAATTAGACGATCACTGAAAAATTGGATGAGCACAAAAACACTTCTATCGTCCAGTTCTTATTTCCTTTAAATCTTAAGTGATCAAACAAGAGGGAGAAAATTCGAGAAAAGCAGATGCACACGAGAAACAATGATGTGTTCTCAGTTAGAAGACTTACAGTGATTCCTCATAATTTTCATGTGGGGCGCATACAAGAATTGAAATTTATTCAATATGATATGCAAGGTAACAAAACTTCAGCTAGCAGAAAGTTCTATTAGCCGGGATGAATTGAGATAAATTTTGGCTAGGTCGAACGATCTAAAAGTGTGTCTCAATTAAGTGTAGTGTGGTTCTAGGTTTTACAAGCACAAGCAAAAAAATCCAAGTAGCTCTAATAGCCGTAGTGTAGATCTAAACTACGAGCCACTCAAGTCGGGACCTACCCTCATCGGAGAGTGAAATAAGACACAACACACCACCAAGAAAGAGTTCAAGTCTTGATTACACACGCGAGATTCCAAATGAAAACTGCTATAAATGAGAAATTATTACAAATAATTACAAAAAAAATAAAATGCTGAAAATAAATCCTAGACTTTATGCTCTCTCATGACTCGACTCGATCTTAATCTTTTGTAACTTTTCGACAGGCCATAAAGATGTGTCAGTTTGTAAAGAACTACTCCATGTACATCGGGTACCTCAATAAAAAATAAGAGAGAATATGTAAGAGAGTTGACACAAAAATAGATCAAAAATAAAAGATAAAAAAATACTGAAAAAGAAATAAATGCTGAAAAATAGAAAGTGGAAAATTTACAGTAAAGGCTTGGGGGTCAGACTACCCAAGTATATGGAAAACCTAACACTAATTTTCTGGACAAAAAACTAAGCCGTTTGCCTCCCTTGGAATGACGTCACTTGATTGATCGCTAGATCACCCTCATTCAAGTGTTGTTTTTATGTTGTACCCGGGTACTTAGGAATCAATGAAAAATAATCACAAATTAAGTATTCAATTAATATGAGGTGTTTTTATATTTATTTAGCCTGGACAAGCCCTAGGGTCAAAGTGAAGGAGGCAAAGGAACAACCTAGGTTTAAGTCTATCAAATTTAATGCGCAATTTTCGAGGAATATTTTTTTTGGTATTGTTTATTTCAATTTAAGGATGCGAATGCGAACGTGACCAATTTGAAGGACTAAAATGCAATTTCCATTCGAATAGAGTCCAAAATTATGAAACTTGGCCGATATGTGAATAATGATAGAATGAATGCACTGTAATGTTGTTGGAATTTTCTAATGCAAAATGAATATTTAATGATTAAATGAATGTAAACTATGTGGATTGAAAAATTTAATTATAATAAATATTAAACTCACATATTTTAACGAAATAAAATTAATGAAATTATATCACTATATGATCTATCTCAGAAAAATCCTAAACCCTCAAAATGAGAGATTTAATCCCTATTAAAAATTTAATATTGAAATACAAAAAATGACTTTTTATAGAGCAAATGATACATGCAAATGCAATTCTCTTTGGGTACAATGTGAAATGCAACTCACTCTATGGTCCCTATTGGAACGTTTTTGAGCAATGGTTATTTTTATACGAATTTTTTAGCACAAAGTGGGAAAAATATACAAATTTCAACAAGATTAATTATTATAAATTAACCACAAAGCATCAAAATGATATTCAAGTGCCACAATGTATAAATCTAGCTGTTGAACGAAATGCAATCTTTTGAATAATAATATGATGCATAAATGTGTTCAAATAATGGATAGAAATCAGGGCTCCCAGTGTGAAATACAAATAAAAAATCAACTAAAAACTGTACGCAAGGGCACTACAATAATACTTATAACCTAAAGGGTGTTTGAAAAATTTTCCCAGGAGGTCCCATGCTCCTCACGCGACCCTTGGGCACTCGGTCTTTTCTGGAATGTGGTAGAGTAGGAGGGGTCTTCAACTAATGTCCCCATATACATATGTGAAGATCAGGGGGATTTTTTCTAGGACTTCGAGCCCCTATTGAGCGACGGAGCTAGCAGGGCATCCTGTCGGCGATGGCAATGAAGTTTGAAGGAAGAGGGCTTGAGTTGTTGGATGGAGCAGCTGAGTCCCTCACCAACTGTCGAAGAAGGTAGTGTACCCTCCAGAGCTATCAGTGAAGGAGATGAGATGGTGTTGCTCCAATAGCCAACACACATTCAAGTGTCGTCGAGGCAAAGGCATGCAGATCACGGTATAATCAATGAAGATGTGGCAAACACGGTCAAGGTGCCTGACATGGAGCGGAGAGCCAACAGAGGTGGGAAATGAAACTCCTAAGGGTGGTTGAAGATGGCAGAGCTGAAGGAGTCATGCGTTAATGTCGTGGTGCTCCAGTTCTTCACATGCTCTGACTGTTGTCGAGGGGTGTCAAATGGATACGAAGAGGGCACGAACATATGGTGTCGGATGATGTAGCGTTGATGGTGGAATAGATCGTAGATGGTGTGATAGAGAGATTTGTCATCTCAAAAGGGAGGTGGAGAAGGTAGAAGAAAATGATGAGGCGTCAGAACGGGGTATAGTTTGGAAGAGAAGGCTCGACGGCGTGAAGCCGGAGCGAGGGCTGCTTCATGCAGAGGAGGCGTGTTGTGATGAGGTGCGATGCTCCTCGGATCACACCATAGGAAGGATGTCATCAGAATAGGAGAGCGCTGTCACCACCCACTGGACTAGAAAGCTTCTCCTCCTTACAGTTGGGGTTATCGACGAATACAATGAAGGGGCCGACGATCCTTGGTTTTATAGCGATGGAGGTGGGGAGGGATGGAAGGTGGACGGGATCGATGATTGATTGGATTGGATGGCGTGAATGGATGGAAGTGGAGTGGTGATTGAGTCGGGATGGCGAGAATGAGGGAGGCAGTGACTATCTTTGGATGTCGGCGCAGTGGATATGGAAAGAAACCCAACGACGGGTAAAGGTAGTCACCAGTTGAAGATGGAAAGTGGGAGAAGATGAATGGATGAAATGGGGAGAAGTGGCCATCCGATCGGCTGAGATCAGATGACCCTATTGGTGCCACATGTCATATTTTATTTTATTTTTAAATTTATTATTTTTTTAAAATGAAAATTGAAATTGAAAAATCCCCAAAATGGGTGATACGTGGCGACTCCAGAAGCTGTAATGTATCACTCATAGAATTTCAAAAAATAAAATAAAAATAAACAAAGAAATATCAAACAACCTCATATCAAAAAATTTTCTTCATAAAAGTTGCTCTTCTTGATGAGATCTACCACATTCATGAGGAGACCAAAACTAAAATAGGTCATTTTCATGTGGCACTCTATGTACGTAGAATACCTTGATTTTTTGGTCTTGTAATTTTTATTAAATTTAAATAAGATAAAAATTGAGAAAAGACATGATGAAATAAAAAACAAATATGTTTACACATTAATCTAATTTATGTATTTTTAGTAATTAAGGAAACAAAAGAATGAAATAAAGAGGACTTTTTATATAGACTGTTAGCGAAGATTCATGCTCTGTCATTTTTTTATTTCAAGCTTATTTTAGATTTGGAATTTTATGTATTTTGATAAAACTTTTATTAAAAAATAAATGAAAAATAAATAAAAATGGTTAATTATGTACATAAAATAATATGTCAAAATCAGCTAAAATACATAATGTACCAAAGAGGCCCAAAACCCAACTTTCAGATATGAGCTCCGTTTCACTTGAACATGGTCTTATTTGACAGGTAATTGAACTTACATTAGTTGAAAAGTGATTAAGATCAAATCAAGCGTTGCATGAGGAAGGTATCTATGTTTTAGTCTGATAGGTTTGAAATTAGGGTCTGGGTTTATTTATCAATTTTTTCTGTTAGTGATTTTTTTGTATTTTTTCTTTATTCTTATGAGTAATATGTACACTATGGAGGCGGTTTCAGGTGATTTGGAGTTAGCATGAATTGTTTAAAAACCAAGGAAGTTATTTTATTTTACATTTCAATTTGCAGGGATTTTTATCTTCTCATTTAGTGCCATGATGAATGATAAAATGTAATTATTATTTATACATGTAAGAATGTTAGTAATGCAATATAGATGATGAAATGCCAATGAATTTTGAGGAATCGAGCTTAATTAGTATCTTTTAGAGTAAAGAATCACATATACATCAACCCATTATACTCAATCCATGCTTGTCCCCGAGAAACTTTAGAATAAATGATTTAGTTGGATTAAACCTGGACCGTGCATGTGAATGAGAGGACTTTTCTAGAAATTTATTTCATTGATGGTAGGCTATCTGAACTGCTTTTACCAAGTTGGCGCACACTGAATAACAAATAATTAAGTTTCATCACACCTTGGCACATAGGTTTTATCAAGAGATTAGTGGAAGAACCTTGTTCTCATACATGCTGAATGTGATGAATCTCAGGTTTCATGAAGCCTTCATAGATTTTATCCAATCCTCAAGTATCATAAAATCTGTACCAAACTCAAATCCCTCATCCCAATTACTTAAGTGAAATGCCAACAAATCTCATCATAACTACACTCATGCAAGTGAGGTGCTGATGGCATTCTTTAAGGTAGAGACTAAGTATGCAACACGACACACACATATTTAAAACTAGGGAAGTTTGAATAATTAAGGCATAGACCTTAATGATTAAGGCTAGTTAACTCTGAATTGTAGAACCTCATAAACCAATTGTGTCCTTGAACTTCACAAGTTTTGTGTGAAAGTGTAAGTGTTAGGGATACATCCAACTAAAGAATGCATGGATGAATGAAATGCTGAATGAAATGCAAGTGTGCAAATTTTTTCATGCTAAAATGAATAAGAATCCTATTTTTAAAACTTTGGTTACACACAATTGGACACATACAATGTTAGTTGCAAAACTCTCTTTTTGTAAGTTACCCACCCCATAAATAAAATATAGAATTACATGAAAATATGAGCTATGGGTAAAATATGGAATATAGACACACCCCCTATACTTAGAGAGCGCTATGTCTGCAGAGCACAAGAAGTGTAGAGAAGACATAGCTCAGGCTCAGCGTAAGAGAGAGAAAAAGTATAAGTCATTACGTCCCCCTATACTTATGCTGTGGATAATCTAAGTATATAAGGAGGGCGAAGATGGGGCAGTTGAGGGCATAAGTAGATGAGAAGAACGATATACACTGATGGCATCGGTTCCCCCATACTTATGCCTTGACCTAAGTAGAAGTAGAAGAAGTACAAGGGGACTGATGGGGTCGGGAGGGAAGGTTGCCGGTGATTAAGGAGGTCTTCGACATATCTTTTTGTGAGCCTGTGGCGGGAGGATATAACAATAAGAATAAGATGAAGCAGATGATACCCAACCATCATTGGAGTTATTCACAAAAGAATAGTACTGGGAGGTATATTAATGGAAAGAAGACGAAGTAGATGATTCTTATCCCTCATCAGAGTTCTCCTCAGAAGAATAATATTGGAAGGTAGAGATACTCCAAACATTCTTATTTTCTTGCTTTTGCAAAATGTGCTCAGTCTTGTGGTCAATCGATGCATCCTCAAATAATGAATACTCAAAAGCAACAATCTCAATATGGTCATATGAAATTATTCCAGTAAATCTAATGAGACAAGAAGAGTAGACTCTAGAGATGAATGATGGAGATGGAGATGGAGATGGGAGGAGGTGATTCTAGGGTATAGGAAGGTGGGCGCGTTGGTGGCTCCTAGGAGCACCATGGGCCCAATGAAAATTAAGTGAAAATAAAAAAATAAAAGATATTCAAAAATAAATAGAAGGACATAGAGTTAGGAAAAAGTTAAAACATGAAAGTTGTAGAACTTGATGTGATTTACAAGTTTCATGTTGGACAAAAAAGCAAATAAGATCAGATAAACAAAATAATTTAAGAGTATTTCTTTATAATTAAAAACACTGCAATTTAATTGATTGCTATTTTTGTCTTTTTGAGTTCTTTTTTAACATAAAAACAACCATATATAATATTTAATCTATTTTTTGGTGTTTTTAATAGGAAATAAAATATGAAAAAAATAAAGAGAAAAAGTGGGTTAATTATATCCATGAAAAATAGGGTTATTTACATGAAGAGGATTAATTAAGAATAGAGTAGAATTAATGAAGATTTTTATTGAGTTGTTTAATCAAGAAGGATGATAATTGATTGACAATTTGATTAATAAGAGATTCATCACCTTCCTACCAATTTGTTCCCTAGAGTTCGACATTCTATAACTTGTCCACTATATACATTTCGTATAGTTAAATAAATAATTTTCGACTCTGCATGTTTTTATTGCATATCTATATTGTTGTGGGTTAATTGTTGATCAGACGGTCACTATAGTGATTGTTAATTTTGTTTGATTAGCAGACCAATGTAAAACCTCTTCCACAACAGTTCTATTGAGACCTAACTCTAAAATAGAAAAGATAAGAGAGCAAACCTCCATGATCTTCACAATGTTGAGTCTGGTGAATTAAGGGCTTTTGGTTTGTGTTTGTTTTGTGTTTTTTTATCACTCCATGCATTTGCACCTTTTTCTATTCATATTTTGACTTGACTGTCGTGATCTCCCTGATCCCCACACCTTGAAAATTGAGATGGTTGACTAGAGCCACTTTTTTCCAGACTTTCATGGATTTCTCTCATTCCACTCCAGTCGGTGCACCTCCAATTTATCATGAAGATTATTATTCAGATTTTTCGTTTTGTACATATCCACATGGGAAGCCGTCATACTTTGATTTTCCACATCCATTAGGACAGCCTACACGACCACAATGTCAGTAATTGGTTTCTGACTACCCACACCAACACTACGATAACATTTCTAGGTCGGACCTGACCATACTTCTTCCACTGATGAGTTCATGTCTTTTCTTTATGAGAATACTGAGGATATATACCATGTTGATCATGATCAGACTTCGTCGGTTGTTGACCCCGATATTGACTTGCACCTTGTCAAATCCATTCCTCAGTGGTCACAATAAGATGAGATTTCTACCTTTTTGATCATTGTATATTCTCATTGCTATGTTTATACTCACTTTCATTTCTTTCATTCCCTATATTGTTTCTCTTGTCCACCTCAATTCATGTGTTTTCCTTGCTTGGGATGTGCTTTATCTTATGTATAGGGTAGGTGGATGAGACTAGTGTTCTTTCTTTATTATGTTTCATCATGAATAGAAGGATTGAGCATGTGATCCTAACGCCTGGTCTTGGAGGTCCTATAGTGCCCGACAAGTCGGGTCTGTAAAGAACCCTTAGGTTCCCTATGATTATTTTCCATTTTTAATGTAGTAGAGCACTTCGGATTAATTACGAAAGACCACTTAATTAATCTTTTCAATTAAAGTGAGCAGTCAATTTTTTTTAATGGGCAAGCCTAAGGTCGAACTCAAGGAGGCCGCTATCTCCATAAGTCAATTATTAAATGATCTAGATGTTAGGTTTTCAAAGAAGCATTTTTTGTTATTTTTTATGCAAATAATAGTGACAATGCAAATAAGTCAATATTAGGAACTAAAATGCAATTTTTGATCAACCGTTATCCAAAAAATCATAAAACTTGGCCAGTACCTGAAAAATGATGAATTAATGCACAATAATTTTTTGGAATTTTTGGATGTAAATGAATTTATTATGAATTAAAAATGCAAATAGAATGATTTTTTTATAAATTAGTAATAATAAATAGCAAAACTAGTTATTGTTCAGGAATAAATTTATCCTAGATAATGAGATATCAAGGAAAAATATTAGATCCTAAAAATATCAGATCTATAGAATATTTGAAATAAATTACCCAAATCACCATTTGATTTATTATGGCCTAAATATATGTGTAAATGGAATGAATTTTTTTCCATAAAATAGAACATACTTAATTCTACCTACTGTGATTTTTTTTGAGATTTTTTGGAGTAACAATCAATTTAATATAAATTTCATATTACATGATGGGAAAAATATGCAATTTTTAATGAAAATAATCATATTAAATTAACCACATTTCACAACAATTCCATTCATTATCAACAAAATAGGGAGGTTAAGGCCATACTGTAGAAGCTTGTCCGCCCAGACAGAAAGGACTGGTCTCAGATCTTAGACCAAGTCCTTTGGGTTTACAGGACAACTTACAAGATAGCATTAAGAACCTTCCCATTCAGAATGGTATTGGGAAACTGTGTTATTTGCCCATAGAGTTAGTACATAAATCCGAATGGAAAATCAATAAAGCTAATTAGAATACACACCTGGGGCTGAAACAGAGAGAGATGGATCCGAATGAACTTGTGGAAATTAAAAACTAAGCATATGACAACAGTTTGGTGTGCAAGGACAAGGTAATGCATTGGCGTGATTTATCAGATGAAAGACCTTTGTTCCTAGACAAAAGGTATGGTTGTTCAATGCGAGGCTGAAGGTTTTCCAAGGGAAGCTTAAATCCAAGTGGATGGGTCCATTCATAGTCTGTGCAGTGCATGATAGTGGATGTGTAGAGATCTCAGATCTTATGGATGGAGCACATGCATCCCTAGTTAATGGACAACTGCTGAAACACTTTATCGAATCTAATGAACACTTATTCCGTGTTGAGGAGATTACTTTCATGCGTGAGGCAGACTCAGAATACACACATTGAACCACACATGGAGCCTTGCAATATTGATCTCTACCCATCAGCAGCATCAAAAAAATTCATATCATGATCTATTTGTACATTCTTAACCCCTTCTTGTACATACTTTCTATCCCTCCCTCTCCCGTGATTTAAATCACACGCCTTGACTACATATCGTTTCATTTTATGACTATACTTAGGATGACCAGATCCTAAGTGTAGGGGGGAGAGTGACCCGAGTCTGTTCACCATTCTCTTTACATCCACCAGATCCCATCGATACTCACACTCATTTATATCCTAGGCGTAGGTTGACTAGAGCCTAAGTATAGGGGGGACTGATGGCCATCATGTATATATATTCTCATCCATTTTCCTCTCTTGAATTCGCCCACCCCATTTTTGTTCTTCTTCTACACTTAGGCTGAAAGAGCATAAGTATAGGGGGACATGACGGCTTCTATATGATTTTGCTATTTTAGGTATCCTATGCATAGCACGAGATATGTCTTTTTTTCTCGCTTATCATGCTCTAAGGACATAACATACACTAAGTATAGGGGGCATGTATATATTACATATATACTTTAACCATAAATCGTAATTTCATGTATTTTTATATATATTACACAATACTTATAGGGTGGGTAAAAATTGAAAAAAATGTCTTGCACTTCATTCATCTACATAGCATGTCATCTACATCCTATATTCATACTTAGCATATGCAAAGTGAAAAGTTAGTGGGCTTTGAACCAAGTTATGAATAGATGTCGAGGATGGATTTGATTTGACCTTAATCTACCTAATCTTAGAGGAACCTTACAGGAACTAGAGTTAAGATTTTTTCAGGTCGAGTGACTTAATTCTTTGAGTCTACAAGTCTATGTTCAAATGTCATCTTTATTGGTCTAAGTAGAATATTTCATGCACACGCACGAATTTTTAGACAATGACAAAATTTGGACAATAAACATGTGTGTATCTCTTCATTGATGAGGTGGTGAGGAGGTAGAAACCTTTGGGTTGGAGTAGCACACGGTGGAAACATCCATCCTCCTTTAGGAAGGGAAGTGCATCTCAACCTAGTCTGGTGGTGTTGACGTCTAAGGCAGGATGTTGTGGGTTGCAATAAAGCTTAAAAAAGGGATAGTCTACTGGCTCAAGGAACAAAAACTCCTTATGTATATGTTACACCTTGTTTATATGTCAAAAAGAAAATGAAAAAATGCAGAATCACCAAAAGTGGACAGGCCTGATTGAAAAGTAAAATGCCCGCCAGAGTGTATATACAAGTATATAAACTAAGAAGAGCTTCACAGCTTGCAGCTGGATGACTTGGCTATACTGGTCAAGCATCCGAGGATAGGTAGCTACACTGGCTACCGTCCATTCTTCTCTCCACCCCCTCTTCTTGAGTTGGTTGCACTTGAACGTAGAAGGGAATACCTCGCTCCTCGAGAAAAGAGTTGCTGGATCGGGGAATTAGTGTTGCCTTATTAGAAGAGGATAATTCTTTGCCATTTTTGATGTGGAAAGCTATATTTCACTAACACAATACAAGTAAGATTCATGGTCATTAGAATTTGTGTATGAGGATTTATTCTGACATGATAGTTGAGGCGATTTGAATAGAAGACTTGTGGAACTTAAAGGATGTTAGGTCTTAAATTCAATTCCCAATAAGGTTACGCCACACTATTAATCCAAAGGTCGAGACAAGTTCCATTTTCACCTTTTGTTCATGACCTTGGTATAGATCCCAAAATCATTTCACTTTTGCATTTCATTTTATTTGCTCGATGACGAGCAAGGTTTAAGTATAGGGAGTTGATGAATATGTGATTCATCACTCTAAAAGTTGAAAATAGAGCTTTATTCTTGAGTAATTAGTTGCATTTTATCACTTATATTGCATTTAGCATTCATGCATGTGTAAATAATATCTGCATTTTAGCATTCATATTTGCATTAGATAAGGAGCCAAATTCACTTATAAATATTCACCTGTATATTAGCTAAATTCACCTATTTGTATATATTTTATAGTAACTCCAAATCTAATAAAATCATCTTCATAGTGTATATAAAACTAACACTAATTAAGGAAAAATATCAAAAAAATACTAAATTGTAAAATTGACTAATAAAACCCAAGCCCTACTTTGAGAATAAGAACCTTAAAATGTGCACTCTCTCATACTATGTTCTATTTAGGTATACTCACTTTTAAAGTAATATACATTCAAATACCTTCAAAATAAGACTAATTTCATAAAAATCAAAGTTTGTATGTGAAACTTGGGTTTTGGGCCCCTATTGTGTATTATACATATTGACCTTTTTGCCCATGTATTTTATTTCTTCATTTTCTTTATTCTTAAAAACCCTAAAAATTAGATTAACTTCTAATTATCTCTTGTATATTCTTTCTCATTTTAATGTTTCTCTTATGTAAAAACTGATAAAAAAATTTACAAAAGACAAAAATGCGGTATTTTATACCTATAAGATATCACCTAAAAATACAGTTTGTGCATATGAGTTCCTTTTATTTTTATACCTTCACAAAAGCTGTAGATCTCATCGAGAGGAGTAACTTTCATGTTTACACTTTTTGATTTGACCTCTTTTGATATTTCTTTTTATTTTTCTTCGTTATAAATTTGGATTTTTCTAGGAGCGACACGTGGCAGCTCCTGGAGCCGCAACGTGTCACCATTTTTATTTTATTTTTTTTAATTACTTTAATTAATTTGTTTTATAAATTAATTTATTTAATTATTTTAAATAATTAAAAATAAGGGCACTGTGGTCGCTCCCGGGCGTGCCATGTGGCGCCTCCTTCCACTGACCATCACGTGTGTCGCACGTGATGGGCCCATCCCCTCCTTTCTCGGTCAACCTGCGATGCGTGCGCCTGCACACGACCCTCTGCCCGTTGCACCGCATGGCATCAACCTGACCCTCGTCGCGTGGCACGCGCAACCACCTTGCTAAACCATCTTCCCTGCTTCGCGCAGTGGTGCCTCACTCCCTACTCTCCCTCTCCCACGCTCTCTCTCTACACCTAACTGTCGCACCTCCTTTGGCGACGGTGCACGACTCATCCTCCTCCATCCCCTACGCATGCCTGCACCATGCCCACTATGCCCCACATCATGCGACTTAACCGCTCAGCTCGCTTCGCGCGGTGGCTCCGCCCCTCTCCCTCGTCCATTTCCTCCAGTCTGCCCACAACCGCCACACTCCACTTCTTTCTCCCCATGATATCCTCCAATCTCAGTCCTCCAACTACCCATAATAGGGGCCGCTCTACCCCATCTGCAGATCATCCACCAATCAAGAGAGAAGGACCCCGAGCTCCCATTCCGGCCTTTGTGACAACAAGAGTAGGATGGGTCGAGCGACGACGACTAGAGACCTTCAAGCGTAATCCGAGATGAGAAACCATTCCCCCTTGTTTTATCATTCCCTTTAAGCTGCGAAGCTTCAGAGTCACTACCTAGACTCCTTGAGGTGAGAATAAGAGGAGACTTAGCAGCTCCTTTGAGCCTTGTCGTCCCTCTCTGGCGAACAGGTATCATCTTCTCCCTTCTCCTATAGCTTCCTATTCTTCACGTTCTTCTTCTTACCTGTATTTATTTTGTTCTTCCCTTCATGTTCCCTCAATGACCATTGCCACTTCCCATTTCCTACTCGGCCTTGGCATCCACTGCCTCTGCATGTATGCATCATCTCTACCGCATTGACCACCGACGTGCATCACCTACACCACCTCCTTGAACAGTGCTGATACACTTTTCATCTTCCCGCTCATCCCATCCCCCATCGACCACTGACTGGATCGACACTCCATCACCATAGCACCACAACACGTTCCACCTCTAGCAACTCATTGGCCGAGCCCACACACAGGACACCCGCATCACTCCACCCCGTCTCATCCTTTCCACCAATCATCGACTGAGCTCACGTACCTTCACAACAACAAAGGAGAGCCCCACCATCGACCATCGGATTCGCCTCCTCCATCACGCCCATGCGCAAACTCTTATACCCCTCGCTCGACACCACTCTAGTGAGTCAACCACCCTAACCTGAGTGCGCACAAGCGTACAACCCTTATGCTGCAGCCACCTGGCAGTTGGATCTCCTCCTCCAGTCTCCACACCAAGCTTCACCAACACCATCTGCATCTCATCAACAACATCAACAACAGAGCACCACCACCTTTGAAGCTTCACTGGTGGGTTTCTTTGAAGCAACCCAGGTCGTGTGTCGACCTTGGATTCAAATAGCACCCTCTACCAGCTGGCATTTGCCTGCCCATCCTCCCCCTGTATTTACACCTCCAGTTAGGTCGTGTGCTGGCCAACCTCCACGCCCTCGCCTCGGACGTGCGTGATGACCGAGAAATCAACGAGAGACTAAGGGAGATAAATATCACAGGTCGTTGCAACCTCAATCTTTCGAAAGTTGATCAACAAGAAAAATAGACCACCAAAATGAATAATCAGTCAAAAAGTCGAATAATGGTCTCCCTATTTATTTAATCTGGTATAGCGACTAGGGTCGAACTCAAGGAGCACGGATTGGCCAAGTGGCCTACGAAGTAGTCATAAAATGAATAAAATATAGAAACTATTTTTGGTGGATTTTATGAATTTTAATTTTTTTTGTGATTTTAAATTATGAGGAAAAAGAGGAAAAAGGGCAAAAAGCTCACAATCAACAATTATTAAACACGCAAAACAACTCCAAAATTGAAATAAAAATATGTTTGAGTTTTATATATTTTTAAGTGTTTTTGATAATTTTCTCAGAATTTTATGATTTTTATTGATTTTCTAAAAATGAAAAAGCAAAAATAGTGAATTAATGTGCAGCCAGATTTGAAAGGCTATCTAAAAATAGATAAATAGCCTAAAAAAATTTGGAGAAAATTTTTATGCAAAATATAAATAAAAACTAAGCTACAAGATAAGAAATTGCATTTTTTTTTGAATTTTATAGAATTTTTAATGATTTTTATAAATTTTTTAGTTTTTTTTACTTTTTATGGGTTTTTAAATCCAAAGGAAATCAAAATTGGACTGAAGCTATAAAACACACAAACAAACAATAAGTAATTTTTTTAGAATTTTTGAGGGGTTTTTAATATTTTTAGTTGATTTTATATTTCAAACAGTAGCCAAAATGGATGTTTTTTGATTTTTTAAAATAGCAAACAATAATAAAAATATCCCAAAAAATTAGTGAAATTTTACACAGTGGCAGGAGCCACGTATCCAAATTTCACCAAATTTAGAGTTGATTTGATATTTTATTCAATCACAAAACAAGGCACATCACACTAGGACCAAAGTGCATGAAAAATAACTTTCAGGGACAAATGATAACATGTGTTGAAACTGGGGCCAAAGTTGCAAAAAATCAAGAAAAACACGAGGCATGCACGTGATTCACAATTAGAGGGACTAAAATGTCATTCCTATTTATCTCAGATCAAACCATAACATCAAGAAAGTCCAGGCCCATACATGCAATTTGTCCAAAAACTCACGTGTCAAAGCACGTGCACCACATACACAGGGACGAAAATGCAATATCTAAAACTACTAGGTCCAAAGTGCAAATTACCTAAAATAAAAACAACTCTCTAAGGATTTACAGGACTAAACTATAAAAGCGAAAAGGAAAGGGGCCTAAGTGATATTACCCCATTATTACGATCCGACGGCTGATGGGTGTCCTCTCCAGATCGAACGGTTGTGACACGTGGACACCTCTTAGCGATGGACGGCGCGGATCTGATCCTCAGATGGATCGATGTCAGGAGCCTTCCTCAGATGAACGGCTACGATCTTATCTGGCGCGAGGGGCTCGATCAACGGCGACGGAGGCTCTTGGAAGAACAGCTCCCCGGCAAGGTTCGCCGGACCAATATGTGCAATGGAGTCCTCTTCAGATGTTGATGAGATGGGGAAAAGAAGGGCCTCGAACGTCCGCAGCGGGTGGATGCCTCCTATGACGCCGGGAGCAACCGGAGTGCTCCAGCGACGAAGGAGGACCTGGTGCATTGTTCTTCAATCGCTGGGCCTCCAGATGAGGTCCGTTCTTCATTTCTCCTGCACAAAAAAAAAATGATGGGTCGAGGGCAAAATGCCTCGACCTGGTCAAGGGCGAAGGGGTGCACGGGTGAGCAGAGTGTGGGTCTCCGAGAGGTAACAGTGGAGGAGACCTAAGTCCTGGTTTCAGGGCGAACCAGGGTGATCGAAGGGGGCGTATAACATGCAAAGAAGTCTAGTGGAGGTGATATGATGGTCGGATGGAGAAGGAACGATCGGAGCGAGGTGGATTGGCCGGAATCGGCCGGCGGTGCAAAATACAAAATCGGGAATGGAAGCTACGCTATGGGCTAAAGAGGGTACTTGACGATCGAGAGCGTCTATAGGGAAGATGCTGAGTCTCCTAGGGTCCTTGCCCTCAATGGAGCGACACCTCCAGAGGCTCGAGCTTGCCGATGGCGGAGCGCGGCTGCGAAAATCACCAGACCTGGGCTAGGGCGCCTCAATCCTCGCTGCGACACCTCCCAGAGCTTGCTGTCACTCAAGGCAGGAAGGTGGAGATCTTGGGAGTCGAAGACGGTGGCCGAAGGTGCGTAATGTGTGGCGGGAGGTGAAGCTTTAATACTGTAGGGGTACGAGAAAGAAGGAGATCAGGCGCGCAATCCAAAGCTCGGATCCCTAAGAAAAACCTCGGGCGTGAATCTTGGATGTTGGGACTGCAATCGAGCCCGGGGTTTAGGCGAATGAAAGTCGGGTCATGACACGAAAAATCGGCGAAGTCTGGTCTGTGCCAATATCCGTGGAGCTGTGGTCTTGGGGGGAGAGTTGACCGGGGGTCAACATCCCCCGTGGACCCATCAGAGCACACCATTTATTAATTATTTGTAAATTAAATTAAAAATAGTAAATGATTTTATTTCAAAAAATTTTCAACATGAAAAATGTTTATTATTTTTCAACATATTTTTTAGTGATTTTTTATTTTTTTGAAAAATAAATTATGTATATACAATATATTATTATTATATATAGATATTTGGACCTATGTATTTTTTATTTTTATTTTTAATTGTTTTTTGTACAATTATCCCTATTTTATATTTTACTTATTTACAACATAAAATATGGGATTCAAAATATTTTTTTTAATTTTTATTATGTATTTACAAGGGTAAAATCAATATGTATAGGTACATATATACATGGTATATACAAGGGGAAAAGAGAGAATTTATTTTTGTTTTATTTTTATTTATTTTTATCATTTTTATTTTATTTTTATAAATATATACACATTATGAGGAACACATAATTATTTTTATGAAGATAAGATATATACATAAAGGGGGAAATATATATATGATGGAGAATGGCCCTATCTCTCTCTACTTGTTTTATTTTGCGGTCCATGTTGAGCTCTCCCTTGGATTTAGGTCACTCAATATTTATTCTAAATATTTCCCTCTTTTTCTTTATTTCTTTATTCCTTTATTTTTATGCAAACACATGCTAATTATAGTTATTTGCATGAAGCATGCATTTTGACAATTTATTGTATTTACTAGTAATTTCATGGTATTTTGCCAAGATTTCTAGCTAAAATAAAGGAATAAAGAGTGATGAATGGGGATTCATCAGTGCATCACTATCGACTCCCCTTTAGCAGCTTCACAGAACCCCTGCTCCCTCACTGTAAACGTTGGTCTATCATGCCTGAGCCTCATCCCCTCCTCACATGCAGGCCACATGAGGGCGGGGGTCTTTTGCACTCAACCCCAGAGATTCTAGAGAATTACACAGATGCCCATTAGTTAGAGAGCATGTGTGCAACACGTGCCAACAGGAAAAATTGCAACAGGGTGCCGTAATTTCCGTAAATTACGCACACATCCCCTCTTTTCAGTAAGCACGTTAGGCACACATGTCTTATTGTTACATTTGCATCCATACCCTCACAAGTATAGGTAATTGCATTTTATTCCCGTCAGCATATTTATTTTTAATCAATTTTGTCTGTATTATATTCATACCCCTATGTTCGCATGTTTATTTGAATATTCATTTCAATCATATTGTCATTTGCAAAAAATGCTCAATGTAGAACTACTGATGCTGATCATTATGAATATTTGATTGAATTTTTGTGAGCCATTAATTATTTAATATAATTATTTTAGTGAAATAAAGCATATTTTTGCCCTCTATGTGAACTTTATTTGATATTAAATTACATGTTGCTCTAAAAATTCTCGAAAATTCACAATAATTAGAACTTAGTGTTTTCTAACTTTGTGTGAAAAATCACATTAATTGATGTTTTTCTTAATTGATTTTTAATAAGTCAGACATTACTTTTTTGATGTCTAGTAATTTTTCTGAATTCATATTGCATTTAAGTATCTAGGGTAATTTTGATCTCTGAAAATTATTTAATTTGGTATTTATTAAAACTAAATTTGTGAAAATAACCATGAATTCATATTTATTTTGTAGTTAAGTTATATTGAGTTGAAAATTCCAAAACAAATACAGCAACTCAATTTCATTGCATTTAACAATCTAGCCAAGTTTCATAATTTTAGGACTTGAATTGATTAAAAATTGCATTTTTAGTTTTTAAACTAATCTAGGATTGCATTGCATTTTTAATTGAATAAAAAACAATAAAAAATATTCTCTAGAAAACCTAGAATCTAGATCGACTTTAAATTAATCTAAGGAGAAAGTTGCCTCCCTGAGTTTGACCTTGGGATTGCCCAAGTAAAAAAATACTGCTTGCTGTTAATTGATATATTAGTTAAAGTGGTTTTTGAATAAATCCAATTTTGCCCGACTACAATAGAGAATTTTATTTTAATCGTTAATTTGGTTAAATGAAGAGGGTGAAAATCGGATTTGTCACCGTGCACATTTCTGATCAAGTATGGCCCTTTCCATTTGATCTGCAACTTCCTCAGAAATAATTCAACCTAGCATCAAATAGCCATATTCTCTGGTTTGGCTCAAACTGCTAATGGCTAATATCAGAATCATTCCATATCTTCACTTCTCTCTGTGTATTATAGGCTACTTGAAAAGGTTGTATCTCTCAGCTCCTCCAAGGCTTCCAACTCTGCTTTCCTCTGGTCTCATATACTCTTGGGATCCAATAATAACTCAATGTCTGCCCATAGTGACTTGTGCTTGATTTCCATAAGCAGTCAATGCCCCATTGATCAAAAACCTTATAGAAGTGAATTGGTTGCATAGGCATCATATCGTGTTGTCCACAAGTGTCCATCCTCTGATAGTTAGTATACCTCTTCATGAATTCATCAGAATCCTTGAAGAGGGTAGGCCATCATAGTCCGGATAGAAGCACTTTCTATGTTGTCCTCCTTCTAGAATGATGTCCTTCTACCTCAAACTTGTGGCAATCGGTCAGGACGTTGTGGTGCTCCCCTGAGGAATGCACCGACACTAGACACTATCCCCTCTTTCATGATAAAGGATGTGATCCTCCTAATGGTATGACTTGGCCTTCGCAAGGAAAGTCTCAAGTCGTTGTACCAAACTTGTGAAACTTTCTTGGCAACAAGATAGTTAACAATGTCGGCGTACCATGGGAGCGAGGTGATAGCAAGGATCGCCTCATCTGGGAAGGTCTCTGCAATAAGCACCATCTGCTATGAATCCTCAAGCTTCTCTAATCAGAAGATATGATTCACCACCATATTCTTGACTCTAGGTTTATCCTTAATCTATATATTAAACTCTTTGAGAAGAAGGATCCATCTGGTCAATCTAGCTTTGTAATCCTTCTTTGCCATGATGTATCGGATGGTGATGTGATATGTAAATATCGTCACTCATGATCTAAGATTATAAGATCTGAATTTGTCCAAGGAAAAGACTACATCCAGCATCCCTTTCTCTGTAACAATATAATTCTGCTAAGTGTCATCCAAAGTCCAGGTAATGTAGTGAATGGCATATGACAATCTATCCCTCCTCTGTCCTAGCACATCCCTTATGGCACAATAGAAAGCATCCGTCATGATCTCGAATAGGAGAGACCAATCGGGTGGCTGAAGGACAAGAGCCTCAATAAATAATTCCTTGAGAGTCTCAAACGACACTAGAAACTTATCATCTACAATGAACTCGGTGTCTTTCGTCATCAAATTAGTAAGCGGTCGGGCAATATTAATGAAATCCGGAATGAATTGTCGGTAGAAACCAACTTGTTCCAGAAAAGACCGCAACTGTCACAAATATGACGGTGGATTGAGTTTCTTGATGATATGCATCTTCACTGGATCGACCTCCATGCCCATGTTGGAGATAATATGTCAAAGCACCATCCCTTGAATCACCGTGAAGTGGATCTTCTCTCAAGATATTACAAGATGGACCTCAATACAACGCTAATGAACCTCGATTAATCATGTTTATTTATATATATTAACTCCCTATCTTAAATTAGCTTTTATAAAAACCAGATTAATTGTTGTAATTATCTAGATCTTGAAATTAAAAATACAAAAAATGGCAAAAGCAAAAATCATAGTGTTTTTACACATTTAAAAATTCTCACAAAAATATTTCGCCCTTTGTTTGACCTCTTTTGCATTTTAATCAACATGAACTTTGTAGATCTCATTGAGATCTACAACTTTCATGTTTTGAGTTTTTTCAAATTCGCCTTCCTCCTCTTTCTTTTTAGATTTTTTCGTCTGAATAACCAGGTGGCTCTTTCTGGTTGAGCCATGTGGCCCGCTGCCCTTACGCCAGCCGCTTTCTCTCTCAGTCGTCCGATCATCCAGCATGTCTCTATCTCGATCACACGTCCGCACTTCAATCCCCACCCTTCGATCAGTCTCTATATTCCATCTGGAATGCCCACCATCGCCCGCTGCATGACCGTTAGATCTTTAGATCTGATGGCCACAGTTGCTTCTCCCATGACCCTTGGATGCATCCCGATTGATTTGACCAGAGTCGCCCTCTCGTGCCTTGTCGAGACTTCATCATCCACCTTCTAAGTACCCTTCTCTCCCACGTCTTACATCAAGCGAATCTATAGCCCCCTTCCCATTTCCACCACCTTTTCGACCTTCCCCTTATCCTCCTTACCACTCCACTGCCAAGCCCACTTTTCCATCTTCCTTGTGCACCAGCTAACCACAATCGCCCCCTCTCCTTCCGATTAGCATGAGCCCTCGAAACCCATCAATCTACCACCTGCACATCGTCTCTCTCTACTTCAAATATATCGTCACCGGCCATTTCCACCGTTGTTCACCTGTATGCAGTCATTGGTCCAACACTCTCCACCTCCCCATGATAGGGGGAGGTCAGATCGATGACACCAAGACAACCAAGGCCACAGTGTTGACCCATGGCCATGGTAGGCCATGCCTTTGACTCTTCAATGCCGGTGAGCTGCTCCACGTGGCTGTTGGAGTCTAGCGAAGATCGAAACTCCTCCTTTAAGGAGCTCAAGCCCAGTCCATTGCGTCAAGCAAATCTCCGAGCAAGCCTCATATCTTCCCATGTCTTTTTCCTTTAGATTTCTCATAATTATTTAGGTATTTACATGCACAATCACCTTCCATTGGTCATCTTACTTGCTCCGCCTCGCTTCCACCATCTTCGTCGTGCCTTCAGATCACCTTCTCACTCCTCGATAACCTCCATCTGCCTCGCCCCCTTTCGTCTTCACCTTGTCAGAGAATATGACCATGGAAGCTGCCTTCTCCGCACATATGACCCTCCAGTCACCCTCACCTTACTTGCACTTAGCACCTATACGCTTCGGCTAATGTCACTAACACTTGCAGGTGAATGCCTTCAGTGGCTGGAGCTTTGTCGGAGGGGACTTCCCAGGCCTCGCCTCTAGCGTAGGGACGTCGATGCCCTCCTCTAGACAGTCCAGCATTGTCCCCGTGGTCCAAGATAGGTCACCATCCTTCCAGGGATCTTCTTGGATTGTCATTGAGCGTTAGGGATGGCAGTAGAGCTCGCACGTGTCCACCGGAGACCCAAAATTGCTGCCAGCCTTCGATGTAGGAGGAGCCCCCCCAAAGATTATAGGTGTTGTTGGATGGCACCCTCCCGGTGCTCATCCAACAACCCCCATTTAGCTATGTCACTGCCGCGAGCTGCCACTTCGAGCCTTCAGGATCGGGACTCCCAAGACAAGCCAGATATCCATCTGATGACACATGGCCCGAACCTCCAGCCGTGCGCCCGAGCCTAGCACCCGATCTTGAGCCGACATCTGAGCCTAGCCTCACGTGCTTATGTCATGTGAGCATTGGGTAATTTGTAGGGGTGTCCCTCCGGTTTCTTCACTTTGCAAAATGGTCCTCCTATCACGTGAAGAACATGTGCATCTGGGGTTAATTGCACCCAACCCCCTTTGGGTTATAGTAATTGCAATTTAACTCCCGTGCGTGTGAGTAATTATAGGGAATGCCTCGTGACTTATTTTAATTACATAAGTCCACCAAGGGACCTGTTTGCATTATTTATTCATATTTTCTTTGTGTTTAGGCCCCTAGACTATTTTTCTAATATCTTGAGCATTTGACCTTTGTTTTGGTTTATTTTAGTTTTGTTGCGATGCTTGCTTCATCATCTATCCCTTGACATTATTGATTCTATGATTTGATATTTCATTCCAAATGATAGATTTTAAGTTATATAGTGTCACTTGTTTCCTAATTTCAATGCCATTTGTTAGTTCTGCGATTAAGCTTGCTTCATAAATAAATCCCGAAGTTGATTATATATTTTATTTCAAATATTTCAGCTAAGTAGGGCATATTTTTATTTACTTATACTTACATCTCATTTAATTATAAAAATCAAAGAGAAAGAGTCATCATATGTCCTCGCATCATGTGTTCTTATGTGTTCTAACCTATGAGTTCTTACCCCATGTAAAATAAATTTGACCTCTTGCATTTAATTGATAAATCAATCCAAGTTTTTTTGATAGATCTAATTTAGCCCGACTGTAATGCCATGAGAGCATTAATTCTGTACTATGAAAGGGCTAGATTCAGGGATTATCAAATGGTGTCGTTGCCGGGAACATTACTCATCTTTTGTGTTATTTATATTTTTACTATTTTATTGAGTGATAATTTCTAACTTGTAGGTCTTGTTGCTCCTTTACCTTGCATTATTTTGATTATCTAAATATCTATATAATGATTGCATATTATGGCAGGGTCCCTTGGCGATGGGGAAGTGAGGAGTAGGAGCTCCCGCGACGAGGAGCCGTAGTAGCAATTCTTGGAGAAATTGAAAAGAATTGATTTATCTTGCATTATTCATTCATGCATGTAAATAATCATCTTTACAATGGTCTTCGTTTGAAGGCCCACGATTGTAAATGAACAAATAATTTTATGGTTTTGTGGGGCTTGCCCCCACTCGAGTGTCGACTTAGGATCAGGCATGCAGCTCTTCGAGCTAGTTTTATTTCATATCTCATGTGTTTTATCGTAGGTAGGACACACTAATTTGAGACGTAGAAAGACACCACTTCACTTAGATAAAAAATAAATCTGTTATTCTCTTAATATAAGAATGCTAGATGCGGTTTTCATTGACTTGTATACATTCAAAATTTTGGTTCTAATTCATTCTTGTTTTTCACGAAGATGGCTCAAGGCACTGCAAGTTTTTCTCTTAGGTATATATCATGATTTTATCATATGCATCGACTTTTTCTCGACATCCCTTCTTGGATTGATCACCTAGGATTAACTAGAAATTGGGATAACCTTAAAGCTAAAAGTTGGGACTGATAATGCAAGTTGACCAATAAAATGGAGTAAAATCATGTTTTGGGAGAGAAACACCCTTTTTACGTAGGATATTTTTGATTGAACATATTATTTAGCCTTGCGTAAATTAGAAATTGTATTTATCACCAATAAAAATGATAATATAAATAACCAACATATGTTGGTTTTATGTGTGAGTTGGTGAATCAAGGGTGTGCTTGGTTGATTGAGCCTTGATTATTGCGACACCCTCCCATAGACCCTAGGTACTCCATTCATCTCCATAGATTGATTCCTCCACATGTAAATTCATCCTAACCTCTTTGGTCCCCTCATGTCTCTCCATCTTCACTTATCCATCTCTGTACTTAGTCTATTCTCAGCCTAAGTATGGGGGGACCTGAGTCCTCGTGAAATTCCTTACTCATTTGTCCTTCTCTCGGATACTTATGTTATTTTAACCTAAGTATATGGGGTGCCCTCCTCAGTTCTTGTATTCTTTCATATATCTTAACTTGAGCTATGGCTTTGTCTCATTTAGTGCTATGAGGACATATCAAAAGTTAAGTATGCGAGGGTATACTGTATATACAATATATATGTACTTTAGCCATAACTCTATTTTCAAAAATTTTGAAAAATTTAAAACTTTTTGGGCGAGAGTATAAATTTTCTGAACTAAGTTGGATAAAATATTTTCAAAGGTTGAAAATTTTTCTCTAGTATATTACATTATTTTGAAGAAAATATATTGAAAATGGTTTGAATAATGGGTTTTACTAGTTTTGAAAAATCGTTTAAAATGTTTGAAAAACCTTTTTTATATGTAACATTGTTTTGAAAATCTTTCCAAAATTATTTTCAAAAAGAAGGTTTAAATGAGACAAACTAGTGTTTATACATATTGCTTTTTATAAATGAAAAAAATAAAAATGGATGAAGGAGTTGGTTTAAATCCCTGACACTTTCACTTGCACACAAGATTAGTGATGTTAAAAAACACTTGGTTTCCGAGATCTTGAGATTTTAAGTTAACCAGCCTTAGCCATCATGGTCTCTAACTTAATTATACATATTTCCCTGGTTTGTCAGATTTGTGTGCTATATTGCATGCTTAGTCTCTAACCTTAAGAATATGATCAATACCTCACATACACGACTGCAGTTATGATGAGAGGAGTTGAAATTTCACTTGAGGGATTTGAGTTTGGACTCAGATTAGTGATGCTCGAGGATGGGACAAAATCATTGAAGGCTTCATGAAACCTGAGTGTCAGCATTTTTAGCCAGTAGGAGAACATCATTCTTGTACTAATCTCTTGACATTTACCTAAGTGGTAGGGTGTGATAAAAAATAAAAATATGCTGATCAATGTGTGCCAACTATTGGTAAATGCAGTGGAGCTAGACAAAAACAAAGAAAAGAAAGAAAATGTTAAATGAAAAGCTCTGACCATACAAAGTCAAATATCAAAGAGCTTCCACCAAAGGCGAGCCCTCACAACCATTTCAATGTGTCCACTTGGACCTCCACTATTAGGACCAGGAGTCGAGCTAGCATAAAAAAGGGCTCTGCATCGTAAATGCTACAAGTCTGTGTGTAGAAGTATATTAGATAATTAAAAAAAGCACACCTTGATGAACTCCCGGGAAAACAAGTGCGAACGAATCCAATGTCTCTTGATGGATACACTGATCAACAACCAAAAAATATATGTGTTGAGTTAATAAGGCACTCGAGAGATCCTTGTTCCAATGAGAGGGAGAGAAGAAATGACACAATCCTATGCCCTTCATCAACTGAATTTTTATCTACACTTTTAAGTCTAACAACTAAAGAGACTGTGGATTGAATGCAATATTTGGTTTATTCCCTAGTGTTGAGGATTGGGTCCCTAGGAGAATTTCTTGGACTAAGACCTTTGTTGAAGTTGTGACTCTACTCATGTGATTGCAGTCAACACTTAATGTCATATCCTCAAGGAGGCAAAGGAATAACCTAGAAATTTGTCTATCAAAGTTCGTGCACGATTTTTGAGATGGTCTTCTTTTGTTCTTTTTAATGTAGTTTGGGATGCAAAAATGCAAATTAGGACATTTTTAGAGACTAAAAAGTAATTTTCAATCAAATGATGTCCGAAAAAAACGAAACTTGGCCGAGATGTCAATTATGATGAAATGAATGCACTATAATTTTTTTGGAATTTTCTGGTGCAAGATAAAAAAATTATTATGAATGAAAACACAATGAATTTCAATAATTAATTATAACAAAAATTAAACTTAATTATTTTTGAGGAATAAAATTATCCAAGATATATCACTAGGTGATCGATATCAAAAAATTCTAAACCTCTAAAATACTAGATTTAATACCTATTAAAAATTAAAGATCAAAATATGAAAAATGATTTATATAAGGCAAATCATGCATGAAAATGCAATTCTTTTCGGGAATGATGTAATATACAACTTCTAAAATATTTGAATTTTTGGTAATTTTTTAAGTATTGGTTAATTTAATAGGAATTTACAAGAACTGAGTGGGCAAAAATATGTGAATTTTTGCAAGAACAAATATTTTTAATTCACCATAGTCCACAAATATGTCAAACATATGACATATTGTAGAGAATTAGTTGAAGAACAAAGTTTTATTTTATAAAATAATAAAATGATGCAATAAAGCGGTTCAAAGTGGAGGGGGAACACAGGTTATCACTGCAAAACTACAATAAATAATTAAAATACAGTGGGGACTGAAGTTGAATTACCCAAACCTCAGAAGTTTTTTTGCAAAATTCCTAGAGGGGCACGTGCCCAGCATGTGCACTCTGGACAACGAGGCTCTTGCGTAATTTAATGAACTCCGAGGGGTGGTTCTGCAATTTTCCTGCAAGTCACGTGCGATGCACGTGACCTTTGGTTGATGGTGATTTCTCTGAGAATATCTTGATCCCCAACGCCTTGGTGCAATACGTTCCCTCCCACACGTACGCAACACGTGGGAGGGCCTCAGGCCTTGAGCCTAGCAATTGCTGGAGTCGAGGTGAGGCTCCCATGGTGTTGCTGGAGTTGAAGCGTGGAGGCGTATGTCGAAACCAGAGGTGATTTGCTAAAGCTCGTCGATAGGAGCAAGGTAGGGATGGTGATTGCACTGTAGAGCGTGTCGATGCAAGATAGAGCTGCAGCTTTGAGATGTGGTTACTGGAGATGCCTGATGGTGGTGGCTCAACAGCGTCGAGTCAGAGACGAACGTGGTTGAGCAGAGGTGGAAGGCATGGTGGAGATAGTAGCTGCATTATGGATGTTGGCTCGACGATGCAAGGATGGCTGGAGCAAGAGTATGCGTGTGGAGGAGCAGCGCTGCTACGAGCCATGTAGAGATCAGATCTCGCCGGTAGGAGGGTCGAGCTGGTGCTATCACCACCATGCTCCCCCATCTATGGTGCAATCGACGGATGGGGACAAGAGGGCGATGATGGTGGTTTTTAATAGGATGAGGGTGGTGAAGATGGAAGGTTGTCGATGATCGTTGATTGAAGATGAAGATCTATGAATGGGGATTTGATGAGGAGGGATGGAGATTGGGTGTGATTTCCGGGGCTTTCACAGGTGGATGTGTGACTGTAGATGGAAAGATCGGAGTAGCACGATTGTGGAGGATGAAGGTGGTCACCACGATTTGGGAAAGGAGAGGAACTAGAGGAGCCGCCCAGGCTAGAGGTAGAGGACGCACAAGGGCCGTCCGATCGACCGAGATCGGACGTCGATGATGGGTCCACGTGGCAGTAAGAGGAGGGGCGGGTGGGGCACGTGCGAGACATTTTAATTATTATTTTTTTGTTTTTTATTTTTTTTAAATAAAATGAAATATAAAAATATCAAAATGGGTGCCACGTGGTGGCTCCCGGAGTTGCCACGTGGCACCTCCAGAACGAAAATAATTGACAAAGATAAATCTGAAATAAATAGTAAATGACTCGGATCAAAAACTTTTCTTCACAAAAGTTGTTTGTCTCAATGAGATCTACAGTTTTATGAAGATACCAAAATCAATATCGATCACTTGCACAAACTGATATTTTTGGGGTATTCTATGTACATAGTATACCTTGATTTTGAATTTTATTTTTTTTTATCATTTTTAAACCAGATAAAAATATAAAAAATATGATAAAATAAAAGATAAATATTGACACATTACTATTAATTTTTGGGGTTTTTAATAATTAGGAAAAAGAAGAAATAAAATAAAACATAAAAAAGACAATTTTGTGCAGTCAGTTAGTGCATACATGGAATCAGTTAATTTCTTGATTTCAAGCTCATTTTAGATTTAGATTTTTATAAATTTTAATAAAACTTTTATCAAAGAAGACAAATGAATAAGAAAAAATTAAACAAGTTAATTATGTACATAAAATAATAGGTCAAAATCTGTTAAAATACAATATGTACAAGAGGGCCAAAACCCAACTTTCACATATGAGCTCTGATTCACTTGAATTTGGTGTTGTTTTGAAGGTATTTGAATTTACATTAGTTCAAAAGTGAGTAGGATAAAATCAGACAATGGATGAGGAAGATATCAAGGCTTTTGTACGGAAATCCTAGAACTAGGGTTTGGGTTTTTTGTCCACCTCTTTATGCTAGTAATTTTTATTGTATTGTTATTTATTCTTGTTAGTAATATGTACTCGGTGAAGGTGGTGTCAAGTCATTTGGAGTTAGCATGAATTAGTTAAAAATCAGGGAAGTTAAGTTATTTTACAAGTCAATTGGGCTGAGATTTTTGGCTTCTTATTTTGTGCAATAATGAGTGATAAGATGCAATTCTTATCAAAACATGCTTGAATGCTAATTACGCAGTATAACTGAAGAAATTCCAATGAGTTTTAGGGATTTGATCTTAATTCATGACTTTTAGAGTGATAAATCTTATATTCATCATCCCCCTATACTTAAATCATGCTCGTCCTTGAGCATCAAAAGAAATGCAATGAGGTGAAACAAGATTGGGTTTCACACCAAGAGAGTGAGAAGAAGGTGAAAATGGAACTAGATCTAACCTTTGGATTATTAGTGTGGCGAAACTTCTGTAAGACTTAGAATTTTTAAAGTCAACAGCCTTCAAGTTCTACACATCATTGTCACTTTTTCAACTCAGAAGTCATCTTAGATTAGGCCTCCTCCCAAAGCATACCCCATTAACATTGAACAATCAACTCATCTGTGTTAAAGGTTTTAGCTCTTCCCATCCAAAATGCCGGACTACCACGCAAACCTCCTCCCCAGTAGCTCGTCCTCGGGGAGTTAGGTATTTCCTTCTAAGGTATGTTGCATTGTGTTCATAATCGAAATGTGGGAGAAGAGTATAAGAAGGGGAAAAAAACTGGAGGGTGGCCAGTGTAGTCACCTCTCCTTTTGAAGTTTGTCAGTGTAGCTGAGTCTCCACCAAGATCTGCAGGTTTTCTTGAAGCTTGGACCTTTTTGGTCAAATACTTATTTGGTAGTGGCTTCTTTGTATTTGTATTCTTGGTCGTTCTGCATGGATCTTGTTGTACTCCTAAGGATATAGAATTTTTTTCGTACATGTTTTGGGGTCTTAGAAAAAAATTGTGCCTAGCAGTTGATCCCTTTTCTAGAAGCTTTATTTCAAGTCGTACTTCGGTCTTTAGATTTCCACACCACCATAAAGGAAACTCACGTAATCTTCCAACACCATGTCTGAGTTGAGCTAAGTGCATAGTGCAAGAGTACAAATTAATTCCCTATTCCAGAGTCGTATAGAGAATGAATAGACTAGGTTAGACACTGAGTGTCAAACGCTGCACATTGTCATGTGGAACTCAAAGAATTAAGTCATAGACCTGAAACATCTAAAATCCTATTTATCAATGAAGTTCCTCTGAAAATTAGGTGTATTAAGGTCAAGTCCAGGCCACTCTCGGTTCCTTCTCATAACTTGGCACAGAACCCAAGGGCTTTTCATAAATGCATGAAATGTTGGATGAAGTGCAGGTGCGTGAAATGCAGACATATTTTTTTGTGTTTTTTTACTTTTGTGATTTTTTTTTATTTTTTAATGCAAGATTTTTTGTTGTTGTATTTTTATGAAAAAATGAATAAGAAGCCATTTTTTTCAAAAATATTTGGTTGGACACATTTAGTGTTGGTAGCAAAATTTTTTTGTTTTTGTTTTTGTTTTTTTATTTAGTTACCCATCCATAAATACATATAGACTTACGCAAAAGTACGATCAATGGGTAAAATATATACAAAGTATATATACACACCTCCCTATACTTAGCAAGTGATGTGTCCTCAGAGCACAAGAAGCGAAAAGAAGACATAGCTCGGGCTAAGCGTAAGGGAGTGAAAAAGAATTATACACAGTAGAAGTAGCCCGCCAACCTATACTTAGGTTGTAGACAGTCTAAGTATAGAAGAAGGGCGAAACTGAGTGGTCATGAGATGTGAACGAGGAGAGTATATACATGTGGGAATCGTTTCCCCCTATATTTAGGTCTAGTCATCCTAAGTATGGAAGAAGGGCAGAAATGGAGTAATCGTGTGAAGTAGATGAGAATGGTATATACAGATGGCATCAGTCCCCCCTATTCTTAGGCCTTGGCCTAAGTAGAGGAATAAGATGTGCAAGGAGACCGATGTGGTCAGGAGGGAGGGTGGGTGGGCTGACGATTAAGGCAGTTTTCAAGCCATCTTTTTGTGAGCCTGTGGTGGGAGATCGTAATAATAAGAAGGAGACAAAGCATATAATTCCAACCATTATTAGTGTTATCCTTAGAGAAATCATGTTGGAGAGTAGATGAAGCGTATCAATCAGATGAAAGATAATCATCATTGGAGTTATCCTCAGAGGAATAGTATTTGAAAGTGGAGGTACTCCCGATATTATTGTTTTTTAGTTTATTTAATTGTTTTCTCAGAATATGTTCCTTCTTGGGATCAAGCGATTCATCCATGGATGATGAGTACTCTGAAGCATCGATCTTAGTCAGCTCATAAGAAATTATATCAGTATATTTAACGAGACCAGGGGAATTGGCTTTTGATGAGTAATAGTGAGGAACATGATCTATCCAACGAGAATCAAAATTTAAATCCTTGCGAAGATAGATCTTAAAAACTACCAAACAAACCTCACTCATGTAGACTACCCTTTCCGGACCTGATGAGGAATCATCAGACAATTCTTCTTCCGGATGGTCGAAGGTGACTTTCTTTTTAGATGAAGGAGCATCCATTTTGTTTTGTGTTGTCTATGAAAAAGTGTTGGTCCTAGGAGTGAGGTGTTGACACTTGAGTCTCCAAATGAATAACAATTGAAAATTTTCTCCTTGATCGATGTATGTACTGCATATTTGTCCTTAGTTTTCTTAATGTTGGCACACTCCTGAGTTGGATTGATTTGGTCAAGGTAGTCAGAGAAGGTTGACTTAGGATGAGCCCATGCATATGTCTCAGGATCATATAAGAAACACTTTTACATAGTAGTGGGAAATGGAATAGTAGGGAGAGTCTCTGCATGCTCATTCTCAATTAACATGATGTTGGAGCATTCCTGTGTTGGGTTGATTTGATCAAAGTAGTCAAAGAAGGTTTCGACTGACTCAGGGTGAGCCATGCATATGTCTCTGGATCATATAAGTCATATATTCAATTTTCCATGGTGAGAGCAGTGAGAAATGGAACAGTGTGGAGAGTCTCTAAACCAATAGTCTCATCAACAATCGCTATCTCAGGTGTAGCAATGGGGTAGGGCTCATCTGTCGCTTGATGGTTACGTTTGTCGAGGGCTTCATGGGTTGCCTCAAAATGTCATGGTTCCTCAAAGACTGGTTCAGATTGAAGTGCTCCTAATGCTACAAAATTGATTGCCTGAGTCTCGCACTCAATAATTGCCATAGACAATGCCAATAATGGCTTTTCGAGAATGATTAGAGACTAGTTGAATTCTCCTTGATGCTCAATATCAATGATCGTGAAGTCTACTTTGAGCCGAGCACCTTGGAATGTAATGAAGACGGAAATTGTTCCTCTTGGCTTCTTTATTGATCGATCAACTAGTTGAATGATGTCACGTATCTTCCTGATAGGTCCGAGTTTGAGCTTTTCAAATACAGAGGTTGAGAGGATATTGATTATTGAGTCGTCATCGATTCGAGCATGGGTAAAAATTGTATTTTTTAATTCCACAGTCAAATCTGGGCAACCGTTTCACTATGCAGTTCTTGGTTTTTCTCCTCAACACCAAGGAGGTGGCCATTGACAAGATATGTCTTTCAGTCTTTGTTTTTATCCTGCACCACTTTTTCATCATCAATTTGTTCATTACAAATCCTTTAAGGTTGGAGAAGTGTTCAATGGTCTGTATCAAGGGAAGCTCAAAAATCAAACTTTTCTCCAATGCTTCCCTTAGAGTAGGATCCAAATTCTTTAGTTCCTCTTCAATTTATATTTTTTATGATTTTTTTATGGATTTTCAATTTTTTGGGTGTTTTTGAATATTTCAATTTTTTTGTATTTTCGGTGAGGTGTGTGAATGTGGTGTTTTCCGTAGATGATGAGGGGTTTTGATATGCCGAGTCAGATTCAGAGTTGTCTCTAAGGGAGTAGTAGTCAGAAGTGTCGCTGTGAGGGTCGTCCCTATGATGATCATTGTTTACGAGTTTCGGAATACCATCATGATTCTCAACATTAGATCCGATCATTTCATCCTCTACTTTCATTCCCGATTTTCCATAAAATGAAATTAATGGGTCAGTGAAATTTCTATTTTTTTCCTCCATTAATTCATATCTTACTTATCCTTGAAATTTCATCCTCAGAAATCTGTTCATGATCAATCCTGGGAGCAGTTTATGAGTATTCTTGTTTTTAAATTTGAGTTTTAGTGTTTTCATCTTCCATTTTCCTGTATGATCGGAGAGGAAATTCTCTTGAAATATCCAATATATGATCGTCATTCTTTGAAATTTCTCCTCAAAAATCATGGAAGGAGTATGCTTGATGTGAGGGCCACTATTGGTCTCATACTCAACATGGTGTGATTCATGTATGTATAGTTGGTTTGAGGAGAGTCTATTCCTTTGGTCATGATTGCTTGGACCCTTATATTGTGGAGCCAACGTACAGGGATTATGTGTGTCAATATCCTCATTCCATTCCTCTATATGAGTGTCATGTCTAAAGGTGGGATTTTCACGGTTAATCCAAGATGGTAGTTGCTCATTTGTGTTCAAAGGTGGGGAAGATGGAAGATGTGAAGAAGTGCTAAATTCGATCGGATTCATCATGTGGTTAGAATCTCCCATGAATGATGGATTGACATTTACATAATATGAAGGATGGATTGTATGATCACAATATAGAGGATTGACATATGAAGAAGTGGAGACCTTAGTTGGCTCTTTATTTGTATTATCCGAATACAAAGGATTGTCATTCGTGAAGTAGATCGGATATGTAGAGATGGCTGGATCTATTTGTGGGTGAGACTCTACTGTGGAAGTTGGATGATGTCTAGTTGGAGTAGGTTTTGAAGCTTTAGGTCTAACTGAGACGAAATCATTTTCATAGTATACCCTTGATGGATACTCGGACAAATATTCCCATCATTTTTGAAAGAGCTGACATAATGTATGACGATTTGGATGAGATGAATTTATTTTCATAGTATGGATCTGGAGGGTTCTTGGACACAAGTTCCATAATTTTTGAAGGAGGTTTATTGCTTGCCATAATGGATCTTGTTCAAGTACCTAGGGTATTTAATAGAAGAAACCTTAACTGTTTCAGATCAAGAAAGGAGAGTGATGGCAAAAATGTGTGGTTTTTGATCTTCGAATTCAGTTTACGCATACCAATACAAACACAAATCAAACCCCAGTTTCACCAACTCACACAATGAAGCCGCAAGAGTTCGACAATTATCTTTTCAATTTTAGTTGGTGATAAGACAATCTTAGAAAATAATTAGCAAGTTGTTAAGTGCCGAAATTTTTCTTAAATACTGGCCTGAATTCTTGTGACTAGTTGCATCTACTTTAAGCCAGTATAGGTGTAAGTACGGATCGTAAAATGGATACCTGCATTACTTAAGGATGGAGCCTTACACAATGTCCTTTAAACCATCCACTCTGCTAAGGAAATCAGACCGTTTACCAGCTATCCGTATTCCTCATTGAAAGGTAGCTAATCATGTTTAGACTCAGTATTCTGAATGAAAATTTCAGAGCTGGGCTCTAACCATAAGTGTTGCCTCTCGCTCACTCAGACAAATAAATGAATCTATGGTTAGGGTTTCTCTCCCGCAAATATTATTGATTTTATGAGTTAATTTAATCGGCTTTTCTTCGCAGTCCCAATTTTAATTTAGTGATCACTGAATAATTAGGTGAGCACAAATACACGTCTACCGTCCAGTCCCAATTTCCTTTAAACTTATGTGACAAAAAAGTAAGGTGAAATTCAGGGAAAGTCGATGCACGTGAAAAATGATGTTGTATGCTCTGTTAGAAGACTAACAATGATTCCTCACAATCTCCATATGGGATGCAATACAAGAATAGAAAATTAATCTATATGAATACAAGCTGATAAAAATCATACCTAGCAGAAAGTTCTAATAATCGTGAATAATTGAGTTAAAATTTTGACTAATTTGAACGTTCTAATGTGCGTCTCAATTAAGTGAAGTGTGGATCTAGGTTCTACGAGTACAAACAATAAATCCTAGAAGCTCTAATAGCCGTATGTGCAGGTCTAACCTACGAGCCACTCAAGTTGAGCCCCACCCTCAACGGAGAGTGAAATAGGCCACGACACACCATAAAAAAAGTTCAAGGTCTTATTACACACGTGAGAGTCCAAACGGACACTGTTATAAATGATAAAATAATTACAAAAAATGCAAAAAAAAATAAATCCTAAACTCTGCCCCCTCCCACGACTCGACTCGATCTTAATTTTAATTGTGGTTTTTCAGAAGTCGGTGAAGATGTGTCGATCTCCAAAAATCGTTCCACGTACGTCGATTACATCGAAATAAAAATAAAAGAGAAAGTGTAAGAGAGTAACTCAAAAATTTATAAAAATATAAATAAAAAATAAATGCTAACAAAAAAAAATAAAAAATGTAATTTTTACATTAAAGATTCGGGGGAAAGACTACGTGAATGCGGAAAACCGAACACAAAAAATTTTAGAAAAAAACTAAGTCGTTTGCCTCCCTGACAATGACGCCATCTGACGAGTCCGAAAGTTGCCCTGGTTAATTATAGGGAATTATCGAGCGTTTAAATTAATGTTGAATTTGTTGTTGTCGGGCAATCGAAATCGGTCAAGAAAGAACCACAAAATTTTATTAAATTTTAATCAATGTGGTTTTATGTTTATTTTACTTGGGCAAGTCCAAAGTCAAACTCAAGGAGGCAAAGGAACAACTTAGAAATTTTTTTATCAAAGTTCGTGCAGGGTTTTCGAGACGGTCTTTTTTTTGTTTTTATTGCAGTTTTGGATGAAAAAATGCAAATTAGGCCAATTTCAGGGACTAAAAAGTAATTTTCAATCAAGTGATGTTCGAAGAATACGAAACTTGACTGAGATGTACATTACGATGAAATGAATTTACTATAATTTTTTGGAATTTTTGGATGCAAGGTAAATATTTTATGAATTTATGAATGCAAACACAACAAATTTAAATAATTAATTCTAATGAATATTAAACCTAATTATTTTTGAGGAATAAAATTATTCAAGATCTATCACTAGGTGATCGATCTCAGAAAAATCCTAAACCTCAAAAATACTAGATTTAATACCTATTAAAAAATAAAGATTGAAATATGCAAAATAATTTTTATAAGACAAATCAAGCATGCAAATGTAATTCTTTTTGGGCATGATGTAACATATAACTAATTCTACAATCTACGAATTTTTGGTAACTTTTTGAGCAATGGTTAATTTAATACGAATTCCCAAGCACTGAGTGGGCAAAATATCTGAATTTTTGCAAGAAACATTATTTTTAATTGACCACAACCCACAATAATGTCAAGCATATGCCATATTGTAGAGAGTTAGTTGAAGAACAAAGTGCGATTTTTATAAAAAATAAAATGATGCAATAAAGCAGTTCAAAGTGAGGGGGAGCACAAGGGTATCACTGTAAATATACAATAAATAATTAAAATGCAGTGGAGACTGAAGTTGAATAACCTAAACCTCAGAGGATTTTTCTGCAAAATTCCCATAGGGCAAGTGCCCTCTGGACGACGGGGCTCATGTGTGATGTGATGAACTATGAGGGGTGGCTCTGTAATTTTCTAACAAGTCACGTGCGATGCATGTGACCTCTGGTTGATGGCGATTTCTCAGAGAATATCCGGATCCCAAGGGATCTTGGTGAAAGACGTTCCCTCCCGCATGTGCATAACACTTGGGAGGGACTCAGGCCTTGAGCCTGGTGGTGGCTGGATCGAGGTGGGGCTTCAATGGTGTTGCGGGAGTTGAAGTGCGAAGGCGTGTGTCGAAACCGGAGGTTATTGCTGGAGCTCATCGTTAGGAGCAAAGTGGGGATGGAGATCATACCGTGGAGCGTGTTGATACAAGATAGAGCTGTAGTTTTGAGACGTGGTTCCTAGAGGTGCTTGATGGTGGTGTCTCAATGGCGTCGAGCCAGAGATGAACGTGGTTGAGCGGAGGTGGAACGTATGGTGGAGATAGTAGCTAGAGTATGGATGTTGGATCGATGGTGCAAGAATAGTCGGAGCAAGAGCATGCACGCGGAGGAGCAACACTGCTACAAGTCATGCAGAGCTCAGATCTCATCGGTAGGAGGGTAGAGCTGATGTTGTCACCACCGTGCTCCCCCTTCTATAGTGCAATCGACAGATGGGGACAAGACGGTGCCGACGGTGGTGCTTTAACAGGATGAGGGTAGTGAAGACGGACGGTTGTCGATGATCGTTGATTGATGATGAAGATCTATGATTAGGGATTTAATAAGGAGGGATGGCGATTGGGTGTGATTTCTGGGGCTTTCATGGGTGGATGTGCCATAGTAGATGGAAAGTTGGGGGTGGCACGATACAGAGGATGGTGGTTGTCGCCGCGGTTTGGGAAAGGAGAGGACCATGCGGAGCCACCCAGGCTAGAGGTAGAGGATGCACAAGGGCCGTCCGATCGACCAAGATCGGATGCCCCTAATACGTCCACATGGCAGTAAGAGGAGGGGTGGGTGGAGCATGTGTTCCGCACGTGCGAGGATTTTTATTTATTATTTTTTTAGTTTTTTTAATTTTTCTTAAATAAAATCAATTATAAAAACATCAAAATGGCACCTCCAAAAAATTTAAAAATAAATAATAAAGATAAATCCAAAATAAATAGTATATGACTCATATCAAAAAAATTTCTTCACAAAAGTTGTTCGTCTCGACGAGATCTACAATTTCATGAAGAGACCAAAATCGATCATTTGTACAAAGTGATATTTTTGGGGTATCCCACGTACATAGAATACCTTGATTTTTGGGTTTTATAATGTTTTTGTCATTTTAAATGACATAAAAATCCAGAAAAATATGATAAAATAAAAGATAAATATTTACACATTAAACTATTTTTTGTATGTTTATTAATTAGGAAAAATAAGAAATAAAATAAAACAAGAAAAAGACAATTTTTGTGTAGTCAGTTAGTGCAGACACAAACTCAGCTAGTTTTTTTAATTTCAAGCTCAGTTTGGATTTGGATTTTTGCACATTTTAATAAAACTTTTATCAAAAAAGATAAATAAAAAAGGAATAAAATAAAATGAGTTAATTACGTACATAAAATAATAAGTCAAAAACCGCTAAAATAAAAAATGTACAAAAGAGGCGCAAAACCCAACTTTCACATATGAGCTTCATTTCACTTGAACTTGATCTTGTTTTCAAGATATTTGAATGTACATTAGTTCAAAAGTTGGATCAAATCAGACTCTAGATAAAGAAGATATCAAGGTTTTAGTCCAGAAATTCAAGAACTAGGGTTTGGGTTTTTGGTCCACTTATTTAGGTTAGTGATTTTTTTGTATTTTTTATGTATTCTTGTTAATAATATGTACTCGGTGAAGGTGGTTTAAAGTCATTTGGATTTAGCATGAATTATTTAAAAATTAGGGAAGTTAGGCTATTTTACAGGTCAATTGGGTTGAGATTTTTGGCTTCTTAAATTGTACAATAATGAGTGATAAAATGCAATTCTTATCAAACATACTTGAATGCTAATTATACAATATAAATGAAGAAATGCCAATGAATTTTAGGGATTTGAGATTAATTCATGACTTTTAAAGTGATGAATCTGAGATTCATCAACGTATACAGAGAGAGTATGATAAATTAGAGAAACTAGATGCCTCTTGATTAGAGCTTGGTTTGGCTTTGAAATTTTGGGTCTCTAAAATTGGGAGTTCTTGAATAGATCAAGTCTTATACTCACATGTACAATCGGGGGTTAATCCAACTCATTCATGCTTGAAATGATCGAGGACGAGCATAGTTTAAGTTTAGGGGGATCATGAACCTCGGTTTCGTCATGTTTATTTTCCCATATTAACACCCTAGCTTAAATTGGCATCAATAAAAACCTGATTAATTGTTGTATTTATATGGGTCTTAAAATAAGTTAAAAATACAAAAAATGACAAAAGGAAAAATCACAGTTTTTTTACACCTATAAAAACTCTCACAAAATATTTCCTCCTTTGTTTGACCTCTTTTGCATTTTTGGTCAACATGAAACTTGTAGATCTCATTGAGATCTACAACTTTCATGTTTTGAGTTTTTTTAAATTCACCTTCCTCCTCTTTCTTTTTTGATTTTTTTCATTTGAAAATCCAGATTAGGCCACATGGCTCTCTTTGGTTGAGCCACTGACCCGTTGCCCTTACGCCAGCTGCTTCCGCTCTCAACCATCCGATCCTCCTAGGTGTCTCCATCTCGACCACACGTCTGCACTTCAGTCCCCCACCATTCGATCAGTCCCCAGATTCCATCTAGAATGCCCACCATCGCATGTTGTGTGACCGTTAGATCTTTAGATCTTATGGCCACGATCGCTTCTCCCACGACCCTTGAATGCAGCCCAATCAATTTGATCAGAGCCGCCCCCTCACAACCTCCTCTCAGCCATTGGACCGCAAGATCCAATGGTTAATACTTCGTCTTCCACCTTCCTAACCCCCTTCTCTCCTACGTCCTCCACCAAGAGAACCCATCGCTCCCTTCCCATTTCCGCCACCTTCTCAACCTTCCCCTTATCCTCCTAACTACTCCACGACCAAGCCCACTCTTTCATCTTCCTTGCGGGCCACCTAACCAAGATCGTGCCCTCTCCTTTCGATCAGCGTGAGACCTCGAAACCCATCACTCCACCACGTGCACGTCACCACTCTCCACTTCAAATATGCCGTCACCGCCCATTTCCGCCACTGTCTACCTATTTTCGGGCCCTGGCCTAGCATCTCTTTGCCTCCCCATGACAAGGGAAGGTCAGATCGATGGTGCCAAGACGACCAAGGCCACAGTGTTAACCATGTCCATGGTAGGCCATGCCTTCGGTTCTTCAATGCTGGTGAGCTGCTCCACTTGGCTGTTGGAGTCCAACAAAGACCCAAGCTCCTTTTCGGAGCTCAAGCCCAGGCTGCCGCGTCCGACAGATCTCAAGATAAGTCACCTATCTCCCCTATCTTTTTCCTCTAGATTTTTCGTAATTATTTAGGTATTTCCATGTGGAATCACCTTCCATTCGTCATCCTACTTGCTCCGCCTCGCTTCTACCATCTTCTTCGAGCCCTCAGATCACCTTCTTGCTCCTCTGTAACCTTCATCTTCCTCGTCCTTCATTATCTTCGCCTCACCGGAGAAGATGACCAGGGCCGCCTCCTTCTCTGCACATATGGCCCTCCATTCACCCTCACCTCACTTGCACTTAACACATGCACTCTTCGGCTATTGTCACTAACACTTGCAGGTGAATGCCTTCATTGGCTGTAGCTTCATCGGAGGGGACTTCCCAAGCCCCGCCTTCGATGTAGGGACGTAGGCGTCCTCTTATAGATAGACCAACACTGTCCCCGTGGTCTAAACTTGGTTGTCGTCCTTCTAGGGATCTTTCTGGATCATCATTGAGTGCTAGGGATGGCGGTGTAGCTCGCACAGGTTCGCTGGAGACCAAAAATCACTTCCAACCTTCAATAGAGGAGTAGACACCCATAGCATACATGTGTCGTTGGATGGAACTCTCCCAGTGCTCATCCAACAGCCCCCATTTAGCTATGTCACAACCTTGAGCTGCCACTTTGAGCCTCCAGGATCGGGACTACCGAGCCAAGCCAGATACCCGGCTGATGACACGTGGCTCGAACCTCGAGTCGTACGCCAGAGCCTAGCACCCGAGTGTGAGACGACGTCTGAGCCTAGCCTCACGTGCTCACGTTACATGTTGGGTAATTTGCAGGGGTGCCCCTTCGATTTCTTCAATTTGCAATAAGATCCTCCTATCATGTGAAGAACATGCGTGCCTGGGGTTAATAACACCTAACCCCTCCAAGTTTCAATAATTGTAATTTAAGCCCTACGTATGTGGGAAAATTATAGGGAAGTCTTCGTGGAATATTTTAATTACATTTAAGTCCTCCTAGGGACCTGTTTGTATTGTTTAATCTAGTTATTTTCATATTTTCTTTGTGTTTATGCCTCTAGACTCTTTTCTGAATATCTTAAGCATTTGACCTTCGTTTTAGTTGATTTCAGTTTCGTTGTGAAGCTAGCTTCATCATCTATCACTTGGCATTATTGTTCTTTGATTTGACACTTAAATCCGGATGATAGGTATTAAGTTATATATTGTTGTTTTCTAATTTCAATGCCATTTGTTAGTTCTTCGATTAAGCTTGCTTCATAAGTAAATCCTGAAGTCGATTATATATTTTATTGCTCAATGATTTCAACTAGGTAGGGAATATTTGTATTTAATTATACTTGCATCTCATTGCATTATAAAAATCAAACAAAAAGTGTCACCATGTGTACTTGTGTGTTCTGACCTATGCATTCTTTATTTATCGCTTAATTTTATTAATGAGAGTCTAAATATATACTTAAGAGGCTCGTGTCCCTAAGTTCCTCCTTAGGCTTGCCTGAGTAAAATAAATTCAACTGCTTGTATTTAATTAATAAATCAATACAAGTTGTTTTTAATAGATCCTAATTAGCTCGGCTGCAATGACAAGAGAATGTTAATTCTGCACTATTAAAGGGTTGGATTCCAGGATTATCAAGAACTGAAGTACACGGTCTAGATGGTCAAGACAAGCATCAAACCCGTCGCCCTAGAACGAGAAATCATTCATGAAGACCTCTAAGCAATCACCCACCATGTATGAAAAGATGGACAGTATTCACCTTTGGAATGTATGCGAGGCATTACATAAACCAAAGGGCATTCGTCCGAAAGCATATGTCCCAAACAAATAGGTGAATGTCGTTTTTTTCCTGTTCTTCGGGTGATAATGCCACCTGATTATATCCAGAGTACCCATCAAGAAAACAATAATGAATTTTTCCAACTAGACTCTCTATAATCCGATCAATAAATGACAGTGGTAAATGATCCTTCTTGGTGGCCTAATTCAATCATTTGTAGTCCACACAGGCCATTGAAGAAGTGGGTACCCGGGTAGCTCTCTCCTCTCCAGACTCGCTCACAACTGTCGTGATACCCTTATTTTTGGGTGCCATATGTAATGGACTAACCTACTTGGAGTTGGAGATGGGGTAGATAAAATTGGTGCTCCACCATTTTGATATTTCTTGGGTACCACAACTATCTCGAAGATTGAGGTTCAACCATCACTGGAACTCACACGATGTGTTCTCTTCGAGATAAATACGGTGGGAGCACATGGCCGGACTTATCCCCTGAAGATCAGCTACACTCCATCCAATATCCTTGTGGTTTCTTTCAAGAACCTCCATCAAATGATATTATTGCTCTCCAGTCAAATCCACTGAGATAATGACCGGGTACATCTCTAGCACAATTGTAAGGAATTTGTACTTCATTGATTGTAGCAAGGTCTTTAGTTCTGAACAACTAAGAGTGGGCAAATCTGGCTTCTGAAAAGTTTGAGTGAAGGCGACCAGATCTGAATGGGAGAACTCTCAATGTATATGAAAATCTGGCGAAGGCGACCCTATTGGTGTATTTGTCATATGTACTGGATTGCTCTCTTCCCTAGCTGTCGGCTCTGTGGGAATCAGACATGTCAAATAATCATCAAAATCATGCCAATCAATGCCTGAGCTCAAGGGATCTAAATCGGAAGAACATGAAATCTATTATGCCTCGCTATCCTGACCACGATCATCAACCTCAAATGTGTCTTCTACCAAGAGTGTGCTCTCCGAACTCTCATTTGCCGAAATCTGTGAATTTGCAGTGCCTGATGGTGTGAAAAAATATCGTGATACTACATCAGAACAAACTGCCTCATCATCTATAATCACAAAGTCACACTCCTGGTGGATGTTTGCTCTACATTTGTCATCTGCTCAGTGTCACTCGACTGCTCGGAGCAGGCTGAATCTCTCGCTCTGGATTCCTCGATCATCTCTATTTTTACACTCTCATCATTAACGTGAAAGTATACCTTCCCTCAATTATGATCGGACACTACCTTGGTTGTGGACAAGAATGGGCGTCCTAGTATGATGGGGGTATCTATCAAGACTCAGGGATCTCCATAACCAATACAACAAATTCCATGGGAAGTTTCAGGCCCTGAATTGTGATGACCACATCTTTTAGTAACCCTTTCAGTCTCTTGACAGATCTATCAGTAAACTAAAGGACTATCCTACTATGTCAAAGAGGGACAAACTTGAATCAGTCGAGTAAGGCTGCTGAAAGAAGGTTAATGGAAGAGTCGTTATCTAAGAGAGAACGATCAAACCGTTGCTCATGGATATGGCATCGGGATCTTTGCATTGTGATTCCTCTTCTTCCTGTGGAAGGTGGTCTTCTCTCTCAAATTCTTCTAGAAGAGAGGGATGTGCTCTAGTACCTCCTGTAGAGTCAGTTGAGTCTGGAATCGATCAATCATCTACTGGTTGAACTCTAACTGATGTCTCTTTTTGGGAATTTCTGGTTTATTCCCCTTCACTAAATGGAGTGCCTGAGGGAAAGGGTTGGTTGGACCTTCTCCAGAGAGAGGGACAAGAATAGGATCCTGTGTATGTGAAGGAATATAATCCATACCAAGATCATCGTGCAACACATATGAACTCGAAGGATATGCAAAAACCATTCCTTTATTCCTATTTTTGCTCTTTCCTCTTTTCCATTTTTTGTATTTTTCTGTCCTGAGATTCAAAAGATGATGACACAATTGATGGAAAATGGGTGACGTCAGTACTACCTGTTGGACATGCGAGCTCATGGCGAGCCATTATGCAATAAATGTTATTGCACATATCATTCTCTGATCCTAAATGAAGAATAAATAATTTGCATAATATGTCCCTCTGTACAATTAGGGTTATGTACCATGTCCATCTTAATGATCATACAGCTATTGTCCATCTTAATGATCATACAACTATTGATTCAATAGTTGAATCATAGAGGTTAATGCTTTGATGAATATCTAAAGAGTTGGATTGAGGATTCATCAAGCACTGTCAAATGATTATTAAGAGATGACTTCCAGTCTGAGTAGGAGATGGCAATCCTTTCTCTAATGGGCTGATATCTAACCGACCTCTTGATGCATGTCCTATGCATAGGAATAGAGATTCGAAGGTGTTAGATAAGTTAGGTCAAAGGGTTGACTTAATGAGATCGAGACAACCAAAGACATATGTCATAAGCTATCACGATATAGGCATGCATCCTCTGACTGAAGACAGATGTGTTGCTATATATCTGAGTATATAGATTTGGTAGCCTGATAGGTTGATGGCCTAACCAAGGTCTATACACCGGTGAGCTAGTGTGCATATAATGGCATATCAGTAATACGATCTCTCAAAGGGATCATACAGGTTCATTTACTGAATCGGAAGACATGAGTTCATTCATGAGATATTGGGAAGAATCAAATTCCGTGCTCGGTTGTCTCGCTTTGGAAGCTTTACTGAATTTGTAGGTTTGATATATGCTTTTGGAAAGTATATGATCAATATCTAGGTATGATATGTGCTTTTGGAAAGTACATGATCGATACTGACTCCCAATGATCAAATGAGAAACTTAATGATAAAGCCCTAAAGTAGACAGTGTAAAATAAATCTAATACTTTGAGTTTATTCTAGGTCTTCCAGTATGCAAGATGTATAGGTATTAGGAATACCTGAGGGTGATGTGATCATAAACGATTGTATAACCATGACACTTCCATTCCTAGGGAGTGATGAAATGGGTCTGGATTTCAGTGACTCCTCTTAGTAGAGAAGTAATCTAATCTTGATCCAAAATGTTGGACATTGATCTGAATGTGATTTAGATGCAATGAGAAGATTAGATTTGCGATCTTGATTTAATGAAACATCTATGAGAGGTTTGTGAGATCTGGATTTGAGATGTGATCTCAATATCCAAGTCACTATATGTGGAACAATACAATCGCCATGTCCTTATCTCCAAGTATCCATGGAGAAAGCGCATTATCCTTAAAAGAGTTCAGGATAATTTCATTATTGATATATGTATCCGAGCATTGAGAAAATTGATAATTGAATATAATTTAATTATCATAAATAATATGAATTTTATTCATATTATAAAGAGAGTTATCTAAGATAATTAAATGTGATTTAATTATCAAAGATATAAATAATGTGTTATTCATATTATTTGGGAACATGAGAATAGAGATCCAAGATGATTAAATGTGATTTAATTATCATGGATATGAATAATGTGGATAGCACTATCCATATTAGTCATTGATATTATAAATATGATTTATAATATATAAGAGAGCTATTTGTAATTTACATTTGTTAATTAAATGTTAATGTGAATTAGATTCACATTGGACAATTAATTGAAAATGTAATTCACATTCTATTTTGGGTTGTGAATGTGATTCACATATTTACAACGGCATGATTGCAATGTTCACAAAATAAATTGGATTTATTTTTGTGAAATAATTTGCAACAAAATTTGTTGCAAATAATCGAGAAATCTACGAGATAATGGGATCTCATAAAATAAAAGAAGAAAGCCACCTTCCTTATATATAGGGTGCACGACCACAATTCCTACATGGAATGTGGTGGCCACCCACTCCTTTCAGGAAGGAGGCTTGTCTCCTTCCTATTTCTTCAAGGAGATTGATTTGGATTAAATTGGTATATTTTTTATATATTTGATTTAATTTAAATTAATTGTTGATGCAAATATTTTAGCAACAAAATCATTGCCATTGAAAGAAACACAAATCAATGCGAGCCATAGGATTTGTGTTGTCAATGGATTGAGATCCATGGATACCAAAATATTCTAAAAGGAGAGGCACCCCCTTTTCTCTTCTTAATACAACATGGGACAACTCTCTCTCTCTCTCTCTCATGCCATCTCTTACTCTCTCTCTTGTGACCGTTCATTATGATGACCTAGAGAGAGTCGCTCTCACTGCGGCATCGTCGTGATGCTACCAGATTGTGTGCTTGTGGATCTCCATTTCCTTCAATGCGCCTCGCTCGTGAAGAATACGTAGGATTTTGTGTGACGATATCAGGAGAATCGCCACTTAGATCTTCAACATGGATTGCGAGGAATACACAATTATCAACGCGCTCGCAAGCATCTACTCCATCGGATCAGACTTGAGGCTGGAGGTCTCATCGTTTAGAGACTCGATCGCAACCATACTTCAAGAGGTAATCTTATTACTTGTTTGTGGTTAGATGAAATGATCCGAGAAGTGTTCTTGGATCATGTGGTTTCATCGCATAAAAATTTTTCATTTCCGCTGCACCGAGCAACTAGTGCGATTAGTCGCTCAAGATCGCATTCGATGTGATCGTCACGATTCCGTGATGCGCTTGAGTATTTTCCCCATATCCTTCAAGTGATATCAGAGCCAGGTTGGAGGTTTCGGAAACGATCCATAAATCTAAGACGACTTGGGTTCATTAGGGTTTGCGAAAGTTTTATCGCATTTTGTTCACGCAGTCCTATTTTTTGTGATTTTCCGTCCTGTTTAAATTGTTTAAATGCAAAATTATCACATGTATTATGTTTTTCTTAAATAAGAAAATCGTGGGATTTGTGTTTGCGTGATTTGGATTCCGTTTGCTCAAGTTATGATCATTTTAGTGAACATGTATCCACTGTTTCGGGGATTACGGATCTTGACGTAATTAAAGAGTTAATTGTGGCATTGAGATACCTTTAAATGCGTGAAAATCACTTAGGTTATGTTGTAAATCAAATTATCAAACTTTGGTAACTTATTTTTCATGATTTAGATCTAAATTGATTGAGATAGGGTAATTTTAGTAAGTGAGGGTCACTGCTGAAAATTACTTTCCTAAACAAGAATATTGTGATTGTCATTTAATCCATTAGTGAAAATAAATGATTTAGTTTACTATAAAAATTATGGATAAATATTTGAAGAAATATTTAATGATAATTATTTCCTTAAATGACATTACCTTAACCAACTTGATTAGATATGATCTAGATCACAGTTGGTTACGTAAACTTTCCAACAAACAATTGTTGCTTGAATATGATTGGGGATTTGTTTAGAAAATCTCCTTACAATATTATTCAAAATGGTTTTGATTATTATTATATGGTATAACTTCGGTAGAGATACCTATTATCATCTCAAATACATAATGATCAATTTGGCATTATCCTAACCCGAGTCGGATATGGTGTTGAAGGATACAAGGAATCCTCGAGCACATCATGAAAGCGTGTCGATCGCATCTCATGCAATCGGGACTATTAGTCGCACTAATCGCTAGATGCAACGAAAGTTAAAATATTTAAATCAAGTGATTAAACCACATGATCACAAGAACATTTCTTGGATCATTTCATCAAACCACAAAGTATTAGAAATACCTCTTGAAGCGTGGTTGCGATCATGAGATCTCTAAAGAAAGAGATCCTCCTGACTCAAGTCTGATCCACGAAGGTGGTATTTGCGGGTGCGATGATGAGACGTGTTCCTCCCGCAATCCTCGAAGAAGATCCAAGCCTTGAATCTCCTGATTTTGTCCAATGAAATCCATCGATGGAGATCCACAAGCAATCAAAGCGACAACGAACTGGCGTGGAGACTATTGCTTCTTCCCTTAAAGCATAAGATGGAAGACCACCTTAGAGAGAGTGGGGGCGAGAATGAGAGAGAGAGAGAGAGAAGAGTAGGCATGTACAACTCTTGTATCTTGTAGAGGCTAGGGCTGGCCTCTTTATATACTAGTTTGGAAGTCCATGGATCATAATCCATGGCATATACAAAATCAATGGTTAGATTGATATGTATATTAAATCAATGGCCACGATCATTGTTGTTCAAAAATAACAACATATTAATTTATATTAAATTAAATATGTTGCATTATCATCAACATAATTTAATTTAATAAATAAATCAATAATAATAAGATAATGATATGATAATTAAAAAGATAATTATCCACCTAAATCACATGAGGCGTCACCCATGACCAAGTCATGGGTGATGCCACCTCATGTTATTTGGTGGATTATCCTCTTTTTAATTTATATCATTATCTCTTATTTATCTTGCAACATTATCCACTAAATTAATTCCAAATTAATTAGTGTATATCAATTACAATATTACCCACTAAATTAATTCTCAATTAATTAGTGAATATTTCAATCATGCCATTTGAAAGATGTGAATCATATTCACAGCCCAAACTAAATTGTAAATTACATTTCCAATTAATTGCTTAATGTGAATCCAATTCACATTAACAATTAACAAATGTTATTTACAAAGGTGCTCTCTCTCTCTAAATTATTATAAATCATATTTATAATATATACACAGATATTATGGATAGAACTATCCATAATCTGTATTCCTTGACAATTAAATCCCATTTAATTATCTTAGATAATCATTCTCATAATATGAATCCCATTCATATTATTCTTGATAATTAAATCTCATTTAATTATCAATATCTTGTTGCTTGGATACATAATTCATCAAATGAATTATTCTTGAACTCCTTCAAGAATAATGTGCTTTATCCGCAGATACTTGGAGACAAGGACAGGGCGATTGTATTGTTCCACGTATAGTGACTTGGATATTGAGATCTTATCTCAAATCCAGATCTTATGTATCTCCCACAGATGCTTGATTAAATCAAGACCGCAAATCTAATCTTCTCATTGCATCTGAATCTCATTCAGACCAATGTCCAACATTTGGACCAAGATCAGATTGCTTCTCCACTGAGAGGAGTCACTAAAATCCAGACATGTTTCATCACTCCCTCGAAATGGAAGCATCATGGTTATAGAATCATTTATGATCACATCACCCTCAGGTATTCCCAATACCTATACATCCTGCATACTGGAAGACCTATGATCAACCCGAAGATGTACAAATCAATTTTACATCATCTTCTTCAGGGTTTGATCACCAAGTTTCTCGATCTTGGTCATTGGGATTCGGTATCGATCATATGCTTTCCCAAAGCATATATCATACCTTCAAATTCTTGTCATTCTTCCAAAGCACGACGACCATGCATGGAATTTGATCGGTCCCAATACCTAATGAGTGAGCTCATGTCTTCCGGTTCACAAGTGAACCTGTATGATCCCTTTGAGAGATCGATTACTCATATGCCCTTACATGCACACCAGCGCGCCGGTGTATAGACCTTGGTTAGGTCATCAACCTATTGGTCTGCTAAATGTACACACTCAAACATATAGTAACACATCTGTCTCCGGTCAGAGGATGTGTGCGTATGCTGTGACAACATTCAACATAGGACTTAGGTTAACTCGATCTCGTTAAGTCAACCCTTTGACCTAACTAATCTGACATCTCTGAATCTCTATTCCCATGCAGAGGACCTGCAACAAGAGGTCGGTCAGATATTGACCTATGTGAGAAAGTATTGTCAACTCCTACTCAGGCTGGAGATCATCTCTTAATAATCATTTGATGATGCTTGACGAGTCCTCTATCTAACTCTTTAGATATTCATCCAAACACCAGTCTCTATGATTCAATTAATGAATCAACAATTGTATGATCATCAAGACAACCATGGTACACAACCCTAATTGTACAGAGGGACCTATTATGCAAATTATTTATTCTTAATTTCAGATCAGGGAATGATATATGCAATAACATTTATTGCATAATGGCTCGCCGTGGGCTCGCATGTCCAACAATCTCCCACTTGTCCAAAGAGCCATTAATGGACTAATCATTTAAACCCACACTCATGTGACTATCATAGGATATTTATAAAATAGCTAGGTAAGTTGATCAGTCACTCTGTTCTTGCGAGACTACGCCAAGTCCTTTTGCGGCACTTGCATATCCCAGTAACAGTGCTCGCATCTAATGCGAATGCTGCATCTAATGCAACCAATACTCAATCTTGTCAGTTATATTGTCGTTGACACCACATATTAATAATTACGATAACCAGTATTTCCATAATCCTTATCAGAATACCCTTATTCCTGGAGATCTCTATCTCCTAAGGTATTCATAGTTAAGACCTTTTAGATCTCCATATAAAAGTCTTAATTTTTTTGAAGATAAGACATAGAGATCACTATATCTAAAGCCTTGTCATCTTTGAAGATATTGTTATTACTGCAATCAAGTGTTCCATCTCCATAGTAGGATTAGTAACACTTTACTACTCCCACTGAATGGCAGATATCTGGCTTTTGTACACATCTAGCATACACTCATCTTTTTGTAGCTGATGCACAAGTGCAAGCAGTTCTAGAATTCACTTCCTCAACTCTTTGAGGTGTTATCCCTTTAGATAGGTCAGTACTGACGAGTCCGAAATCGCAATGCTAAAAAGTTGTTTTTTATATGATCATGCGTAAAATAATGATTGAGTCGTGCGTTGTAGGCGGCGATCGGAATCAGTCAAGAAAATAACCATACAAAATTCAATTAATTTTTAATCAAGCGATTTTATGTTTATTTTACTTGGGAAAGTCCCAAGGTCGATCACAAGGAGGCAAAGGAACAACCTAGAATTATGTCTATCAGAGTTCGTACGCGGTTTTCGAGGCGGTTTTTTGGAATTTTTAATCCAAACAAGGGATGCCAGATGCAAATTCGGCCTATTTTAGGGACTAAAAAGTAAAAGTCAATCAAACGATGTCCGAAAATATGAAACTTGGCCGAGATGATAATTATGACAAAATGAATGCACTGTAATTTTCTTGGAATTTTTTCATGCAAGATGAATTTTTTTATAAATTTTTAAGTATAAACAAAATGATTTTCAATATTTAATGATAATAAACATTAAACCTGTTTATTTTCAGGGAATAAAATTATCTAAGATCTATTACTAGGTAATGGACCTCAGAAAAATCCTAAACCACGAAAATGTAGGATTTAATACCTATTAAAAATTAAATACTAAAATATGCAAAATAATTTTTACAAGATAAACTATGCATGCAAATGCAATTCTTTTTAGGCACAATGTCAAACACAATTAATTCTAGAGAATGTGATTTTTTTTGGGAATTTTTAGAGCAACGATTATTCAATAGCAAATTTAAGAGCATAAAATGGGTAAAGTTTGCAGTTTTTCACAGAACAATTAAATATTAATTAACCATTAATCACAAAAATAACCACATTGTAAAAATGTAGAGAATTAATTGAGGAACACAATGCTATTTTTGAATAATAAAATAATATCGAGAAGAGGTTCAAAACAGAGGGAGAACACAGGGGTACACATGCCATATATAAATATGAAAATAAGCAGAGGGGGGATGAAATGTAATTACCGATTCTAGAGGGGAGCTTCTTGCAAAATTGCCAGAGGTCGCATGCGATGCACGTGACCCCTGGTCGGCGGGGATTGACAAATCAGAGAAACACCGGGATGATTGCTGAAGCCACATTTCATCATCTTTATTCTATCAATTTGGTAAAAAAAACCCTAGCAAATGCATGTAAATACCCTTAATTCCCGCATCTTAGCATTCATGCATGTGCATGTGATTAGTGTATAAAATACTGTATTTAAAGCCAAAATTATAGAATAAATAAAAGTAAAGAAAAAAGAATAAAATATTGTAAATATTTTATGACCCGAAACCCCGAGACCTAGGCATCTCGATGAATAGGTTGATAAGGAATAAAGTAGGGGGAGATAAGGGTCAAGTACAATACAAATACCTTTTATTCAATTCATTCTTTATTCATTTTGGGATCTATTCTTGGTTCCACTTTTTATACTCCAAATAAAGAAACTTTAAACATGAAAGTTGTAGATAATTTCATAAATAAAAATACAAAATTGGTTTCATTCAAAAATAACATACAGATAAAAAGATATGATCTGAATAAGATTTCAGAACTCCAACTTCTCAGACCCGTATCTTACAAATAAAAACTCGAAATGTATCAAACTCACCTTTAATTTTATATAGTTTAAATAAGCTATTTAATGGTTGTGGTTTTTTATTTTTCCAAGTTACGGTTTAAAAGTTGAGTTTCGGACCCCTATTGTATACTTGTACAGATTAAAATATTCATTTTATTATTTATTCATTATTTTTATACTTTTATATTTTTATAATTTTGTAAATATTACTTATAATATATTTGGATATTAAAATAAGAATAAAAATGTCAAAAAAACTCAAAATAAAAATACTTGTATATCACACACAGGTATAATACCTATATACATACCTATAGTATTAATAATTTAATTTTATAAAGTATACAAATTACATCAGAAAAATAAAATAAAAATATATTTAAGTGTATAAAAATACTTTATAAATTTATAAAATAATAAACAAAAAAATAAAATTAAAGATACAAAATAAAAATAAAATATTAAAATACATAGATGTATATACCTATATAGCCTAAAATGGGAACTAGTATTTTTACACCACATAAAAATAACTAAAAATCATATTAAAATACCTTATAAAATAATAAACACTTTTATTGAATAACCAAGAATTAAATAAATCATTTACTATTTTTAAATTAATTTTTAAAGTATTTTCAGGAGGTTTTTCCTGGTTGGCTCACATGGACCAACCAGGTGGTCTGGACTGTTGACCATGGTCAACAGTCTGACCTTCCTCCTGGGCGTCTGTCAGACCTCGTTTTTCGTCACCTTTGACGATTTTTCGAGGCTCACCCTTACATCATTTCATGATACATCCTACTTGACTTTTTCTCCCCTACCAATGGTCACACACGCCCATGTGAAACATTGGGGAATGGATCGAAGAATTGCTCGATACGCCTCGATCTTTGAGACCCATCCGTTAACCCGACAAGAACCGCCCTTCCTCCATTTTCAAAAATTGGAACCCCATTTTTGGTCCAATCTTCTTCACTCTCGTGTTCTTTGGCTCGCTGGTCGTGACAGCTCCAGCGCCAGCCATCTAGGGCGGAGCGTAGATGCGGATCTGGATGTGTTCCAACCACCTCCTGCCACTTAGCCGTCGAGGTAGTTTCGACCTCAGGATCCGTCCTTTGAGGTGCTTATTTCCCTTGTTTTTCTTTGCCTTTTTATTCACTGTAGTCCAAGGATCCATTTGCCACCTTTATCCCTAACTATCATCGTTCACTTCGCCCGATCGACGCCCCTCGCCGGAGCAAGCTCCGACGAGCATCCACATCACCATTCATCCCTCGTGAGAGCCCACTGGAGGTCGAGGCATTTTGCCCTCAACCTCCGTAACCTTTCCTGCAGGTTTTCGCGAACGTGGAAGAGCTGGAGGCTCATTTTGAGTGCTGCCGGAGATACCTGGAGCCACGTTGCTCCTCCGCCTCTACCAGCGTGCTCCAGTAGCCGCCGACCCTTTTGGGAGCCACCAACATCTCGAGAAGTATTGCAGGAAGCATCGGGACCTATTATGAAGCAAATAGGACCACCGAAGAAGGAGCCCCTCGCCGGAGGAACCTCGCAGCGGTGGGGTTCTTCCCTGTTCGTCCATCGGGCTTCTCCGTCGTTGGATCATCAAGGAGCCCCAGTTCTCCAACGTTGTCCGATCCATCACGCCTCGACCGTCCGATCGTCCAAGGATCATCTAATCGCGGCCATTCGTGCGAAGCGTCATCGACGCACTGAGAGCGGACACGTGTCTTAAGTGAAGAAGCCTGAGCCGTCTGATCATCCCGCTTGGGTATTTTGCAACTTTTATCCCAAACGTTTTTGTAATTTAATATTTAGGATGTAAAATTTCATTGGCTACTTAAAAGTTTTGTAATATTTACCATCAAACCCCTGCACTTTCCATTATTGCAAACGGGTCCTCGGCCACATCACCTCACGTGACCAGTACACGTGAGGTGCAGGGTATTTTGCAAGGACCCCCTTGCGGGTTTTGCTATTTTGCTTTTGTCCATGAACATTTGTATCACATGTAATATTTTTGGGTCAATTGCATAGTAGCCCTTGGGATTTTTGTATTTTACACTTAGGTCCTTCCCAGGCGCGTGATAGTCACGCGATGGGGTGGGTATTTTACAGGTGTACCCCCGCGGGTTTGGTTATTTGTATTTAGTCCATTAACTGCAATATTCATATATATATATATATATATTTTGTGTGAAATTTGCACCTTGACCCTTGGATGTTTGTCTATTTACACTTATAACCGTTCCAGGCCTTATATTTTTGCATGCTTTCCTGTTTATTTCACACATCATTTTTACCCTAAAACATCCACAAAAAGTAGTTTAAGCTCTTGTTTGTTTGCTTATTCATGCCATATTTACGCATTGCATTTTTATTACATTTTTCATGTTTTTAAAAATAAAAAACATGCATTTTCAGTATTGTTTGCATTAGAAAATCCATAAAAATTAGTAAAACTTTTTGAAAAATTCCAAAAAATTCTATTTTGTGTGTTTCATCATATTTTAGCTTCAGACCAGAAACCATTAAAAATTTCAAAACAAAACCTTAAAAATTAGAAAACTCTTAAAAACTTCATAAAAATCTAAAAAATTCTAGAAAAAGCCTAAAAATGCAACCTAAGTTTCTGTAGTTTCCTTATCTTATTATCTTTAGTTTATAATTAATTTGAGGAATTTTGGGTACTGTTTAGTATTTTTAACCCTCATTTTAATTTCGGTCAGTAGCTTAATTCACTGTTTCCATGTATTTTGACTTCTAAAAATACCAAAAATATTTTGAAAAATCCCCAAAAATCACAAAAATAGTAGAAAAATATTAAAAGACCAAAAACATTTCATTTTCTGAATTTTGGCTATTTTTACCTATTTTTATAAATACCTTATCTTCCTTTTTCTTACTTTATATACATATATTCTATTATTGAAAAAGAAAATATAAAATCAGTAAAATTAAAAAGAAAATACAAAAAAATATAAAATCAAAAATCAAAATAAAAAAATAAAATTAAAAACCCACAAAAATTTGCATATTTGTAGACACTCAATCACATCACACATCTTTGCATTTGCTTGATCTATCCAGCCTTGCTCCCTGAGTTCGACCTCTACATACTTACACCTATACACCTTATATGTAGAGTTAAAAATAAATTTGACTACACATTTGTTTTTCATTGCTTGATTTATATCTTGTGGGTTCATTATTGAATTTAGTTCGGATTTCTGCGTAGTCGACGCATCGACTGAGTTTCCTCCTTGCGTGGAACTTAAGACCATCTATTTTTGGCTGAATCAAATGGCGCCGTTGCCGGGGAGCAACAACGTATAGATCATATTTTTGTCTGATTGTGATTGTTTACATTATTACTTTGTTAGATCTCTCTACTTTTGATATATCTTATTGAGCTATCTGACCATTCTTCTTTCTTGTCTTCTTGCGAGGGACTGCAGATCGAGGAGGATCGCCTAGGGGATCCGGTGCATCCTTGGGAGGCGGAGTCAGCTATTCTAGCCTAGCCGACAGGAGAGAGCAGGAGGAGCTGAGAGAGAGGATAGTTAGTGGTTTTTTTAGTGAGAGAGAGACATTCAATTCTAATTTGTAATAATATAGGTACTTGGACACTCGGGCCTAATTTCCCAAGTGATTGTTCACTTGGGGGGCTCACCGCGGTTTTTGTCGGCTTTCTACCACTTGTCATTTTTCGGTTTTGTTTTATTTTTCCTTTATTTTGTTGAATGAGCCCTTAGCTTTTAGGCTTACTTGATCGAGTAAATTAGGTCCAAACACCCTAATAACCATTGCATGTACCTATAGTGCATTTTGGACATAGTTTAAATTAAACAGTCGACTCATTATCTTCAAGCCTACGTGTCGCGAGCCCATCCTGTCAAGCGCTACTCCTGAACTTGATGTGTCGAGAAGAGGAGGGGTGAGCCTAGACCGAACTCTTGGATTGAGGATCGGTGACCGACTTTTGGTTCTTCACGCTAGCAATTTCCTACTAAGGACGATTTTCGTGTGCATATCGGCCTATCGATTAAGTTTATAAATTCCTATTTTGCATTCCGCATGGAGAGAGCTGGGAGTCACTGTAAGTCTTCTATCTTAGCATCCATCATTTAGGCACTAAGGTGAGATTTCCATCTTAGTGCCAAATTGCATTGGCTTTTCCGACTCTTCTCCCTCTGTTTTTGGAACAAATAGGAATCAAAGAAAATACAAAAACGTTAGGCGCTTGTGTTGAATTGACTCAAAACAAGTGATAACACCAAAAAAATTAAAAAAAGGGACTACTAAAGAAAACTTGACCTAAATAAAATTGGTTAATTGGATTCATTGCTTGGGGTGAGTAATACCCTCACTTGTATTCAGGTTGCATGGGAAGGTCTTCTTCCAAGTGAGAGAGCGGCTTCGTAAGGATTAGAGCCAAAAACCCAGTCTGTGGCTGCCTTGTGTATCGCTTGGTTTTCCGAAGTATTGGCGCTTCTATCGTACGTGGACGAGTAGGGCTTGGTCACCATTGATGACTCTCTATTGTGTAGAGCATCAACCTTGTTCGAAGTATCGATCCTAGGCCACGCCTTCACGGGGGTGTCTGTCTCATCGTCTTGCGTCCAAGTAGGTTCTTGCACGCTCACGGGTGATTCCGTTGCGAGCGAGTCCGAAGTATTGGTTTCTCCTATTGTCTTCCTTTCTCTATTTCTTTGGCTGAGTAGGGATCCAGGAAGGGTTACAAGGACTTCAAAAAGTGCAGACTACATGTTACACAGGAGGAGGACAAGTACAGGATACTCTTCCGGCAGTACTCTCGCTCCTATAGGCGTAGCGCTCTAAGGAATCGTTCAAAGATAAATGCCTGAATTCATCTAAAAACTAACAAAGATAATAGCCGAACCCTTACGGCTTCACATGTTGAGTTGGTGAACCCTTTGCATTGTGTTTGATTGATTAGTTGGATCTAGGTTAAGATCAAAAACACTGCACAATTGTGCACAATTTTGCCCCCCCCCTCTTCTTCATTTCTCAACCTGTCTCCTCTCAATAATCACGATGATGGGAAGTAGGTCTCTTAGGCCGTCTCTGTCGGCACCGCTATCCAGCACTCCTCCCTATTCATCTAGGATGGTTTCGAGGAGTCAAGACCCACTCTCCTAACCTGAGTTCACTTCCACCCTGTTCCCCCTCGACCACCATTCTTCCTCCATCAGTCCAACAATTTCAGAGTTTAGTGCAACACAGAGCTCAGATCATTTGACGGCACCTGAGATGGGTTCTTTTGCCTTTTTAGAGAACCCATCCATGGCAGACAGAGGAGAGCACCCACATAAGCAGGAGCACCCTCCTTTCCTATATGACCAAGCTGCCATCAACAATTCACTTCTAGCATCCCTGGAGACAATGCAAAGGCAGATCGGAGACCAGGGAACCTTCATGGGTGACGTCATGTGAGAGCTGACGTAGATGAGAGCCGATAGAGAGAACAGAGCTGCAGGTGATGGAGGAGACATACCTGTTGCAGAAGGAGGAGATACTGATGCTGAGAGACTGGCACAGATAATCATGAGGGAATTGCACAATCCTGCCGCATCCCTCACTCATCGATGGATCCGACTTCCTCCTGTTCATGGAGACTTCGAGCTTCAGCCCCACACTATTCAACTACTGCCTAAATTCCATGGGCTGGTGACCGAAGAGCCATACCTTTATCTGTAGGAATTTGAGATGATCTGCAGCACAATTCATGACAGACTGGTGACTGAGGACACCATAAAGATGATAGCTTTCCAGTTCTCTTTGGTTGATAGAACCACTTACTGGCTGGAACATTTGGGAAAGTTTGTCGACACTTGGGCACAACTCCAGACCGCATATCTGAACAAGTATTGTCCTCTCGATCTGACCAACGCAGCACGAGCCATGATCAGCAATTTCATAATGATCCCTATTGAACAATTCCATGAAGCTTGGGATCGATTCAGAGAGCTCATTGACCGTGTCCACACCATGATATATCCAAGCCCAATCTGGTTTAGAGTTTTTTCTGTGTGCTGACACCGGAATTGCAGGGGCTTGTAAATGCCTCTTGTGGTGGATCATATTTTTCCAAGGGTGAAGACGACGTCTGGGCCATCTATGAAGGAATGGCAGAGAACTCAACGGTCATGGCCCAAGACAGAGTTTACACATAGCAGAAGCCACCCCAAGGAGCAGGATCATTTCAGAGGATCACCCACATCGATGCCAGTCCCCACACTCCGTCGGCAGCCGCAGCACAAGCCGAATCCGCAACAACCAACATGGGCATTATTAGCGAAAAGTTGGACCGCCTCAAGATCCTCGAGAAGAAGCAGAGTCAGAGTCTCTCCCAGATGGAACTAATTACAAAGAACATGAGTAACCTGAAAACTCAAATTCACTACATTCAGGAGGCACAAACATACACTCAGCAGCCTCCCAGGTCACGGGTTGATCCTAGCAGTAGCAGCTCAACCCAGCCTTCTGCCCCCTACCTCCAGGTCAACCACATACAGGCAGCGCCGGTGCCGCAACTACAGTATCACTCGTCGTAGACACCATCTCAGGATACTCAGATGGTTGTCTATCAGCCGGATCAGCCATTGGCAGTTCTGCCGCCACCATCCTTCGAGCAGGAGCCATTGATGGAAGTCAATGGGATATGGTATGACTGGTACCCACAACCCGGGATTCGTCGCGATCACCTCGGATTCCGTTGGACCACTAGTGGCACCTCCTCCCAGCAGCAACCTCCCGCTCCATGACAACAGAACAACCAACAACAATAGCAACCCCAGTATGCCCAGCAGCAGTACCAGCACGGTCCTCGTCCCGCCTATCAGGGACAACAGTGGAGGCAACGACCGTAGCCTCACCAGTCATACCCCCAGCCTCGTGAGCACTTCTCCTCCCAGCAGCAACCACATTTCCAGCAAGGGAATACTTCCGGTTCTCAGGCACCTGCCTTCGAGAACCCAGCATTAGATGACATCGCCCAATTGCTTTCAGAACATCGAGCATCCATCCGGCAGGAAATGGATGAGTTCTGATAGGAGATGAGGGATATCATCAAAGGCAAGGCCGCCATACCAGCTCAGATTGAGCCTAATCTGAATAGTATGAAAAGAAAGTCTGAGAAGGTACAGTTTACAGAGGATACTTCTTCTAGTGATTATTTGAGTGAGATGTCTTCTTAGTATGATGCTGATTTTGTGACTACTAGGAGAGGTAGGATACTCGGCGGTGGCACCTCATCTGAGCGACAACAACACGAAGAATCTGGAGCGCTAGATGAGCAGAGTAGCGGTGCTGATGTTGCTGATGATGTTGATGACGATGGTGCTGAAGCCACCAAGGATGGAGATCCCGACGATAGTACTGAGGCCGTCGAGAGACCAGATGCAGACAGTGGTGCTGATGCCACCATTTTTGATGATGTGCCAGAGCGCGGTGCTGATGCTGTGAAGCCAGATGCCGTTGGTGGTACTGAGGCCACCACCTTTACTTTTGTCGAGCTCCCCTACGTTGTGTTGCCATCTTTTGTATCTCAGGACTATGGTAACAAAAAGAACAAAAAAATGAATAAAGGAAAGGTTTCTGTTTACACTTCAGATCCATATGTGTTGAATGATGATCATGGTATGGATTCACTTCCTTCACAGGAACATGGACCTATTCCTAGCCCTCCATCTGTGGAGGCCCCTTCCATCCCCTTCCCCAAAGCACTCCGCTTGGCGAAGGGGAATGAAAAAAATCCAAAAAAGATACAATAGGTAGAGTTCAACAACCAGATGATTGATAGATCCAGATTCGGCTGACTCTAAGGGAGGCACTTGAGCACATCCCCCTCTTGCAAAAGAGCTTGAAAGAGAAGACTACAGTCCGCAGGAAGAAGAGGAACCATAGAGATCAAATCCATGTGCTCACTCATGAAACTTGCTGCACCATTCAGAACAAATTGCCAGCCAAGAAACCCGATGTAGGAGCTCCCTATGTCAGATGCGAGATTCAGGAGCAGCGGTTCGATCGTACTCTATTAGACAACGGATCTTCTTCAACCTCCTTCCAGCAGCCTTACTCGACCAATTCGAGTTTGGTCCTCTTCTTCGGAGCAGGACGGTCCTTCAGTTTGCTGATAGGTCGTCTAAGAGGCCGAAGGGGTTGTTGAGAGACGTGGTCGTTACCATTCAGGGCCTGAAATTCCCTGTAGACTTTGTTGTACTGGACATGGAGATCCCCGAGTCGGTAACTGATGCCCCTATCATACTTGGACGCCCATTCTTGGCCACAGCCAAGGCAATGATCGATCATGATAATGGGAAGGTGTGCTTTCGCGTAGAGGGCGAGAGCATACAAATAGAGACGATCGATGAGACCAGAGCGAGAGAACTAGCATGCTCAGAGCAGTCCAGTGACGCCGCGCAGATGACAGAGGATGAGCTAGACGTCCACCAGGAGTGTGATTTTGTGATGACAGATGATGAATCCAATTGGACAGATCCAGTAGCACAAGCCCTAGCCCTGCCCGCAGATTCACCATATTTACAGCTTATGGCAGTTGAGAGCTTGGAGAGCACACCCCTAGACGAGGATACATTTGAGGCAGACAGTTGTGGGACGAGTAGTGCGGATTTTCATTATTGTTCATCTAGTTCAGATCCCTCAGATTCAGACATTGATTGGGATGATTTTGATGATTATTTGCCGTGTCTGATTCCTTCTGAGCTGACAACCATGACGGATTGCGAGCCAGTACAGTTTATTGATGATTTAGCAGGGTTCCCTTTGTCAGATTCTCATGCGCAGTGAGAGTTCTCTCATGCAGACCTGGTAGCCTTCACACAGACATACCAGAAGCCAGATCTGCCACCTCCCAGTTGTCAAGAGTTGAAACCCTTGCCGCAGTCGCTGAAGTATAGATTCCTTATGGGTGAACCATATATGCACCCAGTCATTATCTCAGCAGGTTTGACTGGAGAACAAGAATCTTGTTTAGGTTCTTGAAAGAAATCACAAGGCAATAGGATGGAGTATAGATGATCTCCATGGGGTTAGTCCGGCTCTGTGCTCCCACCACATCTATCTTGAGGAGGACACTAGGCCTTCGCGTGAGTTGCAGCAACGGATTAACCCGAATCTTCGAGATGTGGTCATGAAAGAAATATCAAGGTGGTGGAGCGCTGATTTTATCTACCCCATCTCCGACTCCAAGTGGGATAGTCCATTACATGTGGTGCCCAAGAAGACGGGCATCACTACAGTTGTGAATGAGTCTGGAGAGGAGATAGCTACCTGGGTACCAACTTCTTGGAGGGTCTGTGTGGACTACAGACGATTGAATCAGGCCACCAAGAAGGATCACTTCCCACTGCCATTCATTGATCAGATTATCGAGAGGCTAGCTGGCAAGAGTCATTACTATTTTCTTGACGGGTACTCCGGTTATAATCAAGTGGCCATTGCGCCCTAAGACCAGGAGAAAACGACATTCACCTATTCATTTGGGACTTATGCTTTCAGATGGATGCCCTTTGGTCTATGTAACGCCCCGCGACATTTTAAAGGTGCATGTTGTCCATTTTCTCGGACATGATGGGTGATTGCTTAGAGGTCTTCATGGATGACTTCTCGATCTATGGCGATGGGTTTGATGCTTGTCTTGACTGCCTAGACCGTGTGCTTCAGCGTTGCATAGAGGTCAATCTTTTCTTGTCTTGGCAGAAGAGTCACTTCATGGTGACTCAAGGGACGGTCCTTGGTCATATCATCTCCGACAGGGGCATGGAGGTTGATCCGGCCAAGGTCGATATCATTAGAAAACTCAATCCACCATCCAATCTGCGTCAATTGCGGTCTTTTCTAGGGCATGTCGGTTTCTACCGACGGTTCATTCATGACTTCAGTCGATTACCCGACCAGTCACTGATTTGCTGACAAAAGACACCGAGTTCATTGTAGATGATAAATGTCTTGCGTATTTTGAGACTCTCAAGAATATGGTTGTCTCGGCTCCCATCCTTCAGCCACCCAATTGGTCTCTCCCATTCGAGATCATGACGGACGCTTCTGATTTTGCCGTAGGAGTTGTGCTTGGACAAAGGAGGGATGGATTGCCGTTTGCCATTCACTACGCCAGCCGGACTTTGGATGCCGCTCAACGGAACTACACTGTGAATTAGAAAGAGATGCTGGCCGTAGTCTTTGCTTTGGATAAGTATCGATCTTATATTCTCAGATCTAGAGTGACCATCTATACCGATCACACCGCCATCTGGTACTTAATGGCCAGGAAGGATGCCAAAGCTCGCCTTACCAGATGGATCCTTCTGCTCCAGGAGTTTGATATTGAGATTAAGGATAACCCTGGAGTTAAGAATGTGGTGGTGGATCATCTCTCCCGCTTAGAGAACCTTGAGGAATCTGAGCCCAGCGCACCTATCACAGAGACATTTCCAGACGAGGCGATCTTGGCTGTCACCTCACTTCCATGGTATGCCGACATTGTGAACCATCTTGTCGCCAAGACAGTTCCACAGGGTTAGCCCAGATAGAAACTTGAGACCTTCCTAGCGAAAGCCAAGTTTTGTCATTGGGAGAATCCCGTCCTTTATCATGAAGGAGGGGATAGCATCTGGAGAAGGTGCATTCCTCAAGAAGAGCAGCATAGCGTCCTCACGTATTGCCACAAGCTTGAGGCAGGAGGACATCATTCTGGGAGATGGACAGCACAGAAGGTGCTTCAATCCGGCCTTTGGTGGCCTACTCTCTTCAAGGATTTAGATGAATTCGTGAAGAGGTGTACTGACTGTCAGAAGATGGGTACTTGCGGACAGAGAGACATGATGCCCATGCAACCCATTCATTTTAGTGAGGTTTTTGATGCACGAGGGATCGATTTCATGGGCCCATTTCCCAAGAGTCAGGGGTTTGAGCACATTTTGCTCGTTGTAGATTATGTTAGCCATTGGGTTTAGGCCATCCCCTCCCGAGCCGCAGATGCTAAGACCGTGTGCCGAGTTTTTAGGAAAAATATCATTTCACAATTCGGGGTGCCAAGACTTCTGATTTCAGACGGGGGGTCTCATTTCATTAATGATAAAGTTAGGACCCTAGCAGACGAGTTTGGCATTGACCATCATGTTTCCATGCTGTACCACCCTCAAACTAATGGTCTTACCGAAGTATCGAACAGGAAGATCAAGACGATCTTATAGAAGGTTGTCCGCCCAGACCGAAAGGATTGGTCACAACTTTTGGACTCGGTCTTGTGGGCCTATCGGACCTCCTTCAAAAATCCATTAGGGACATCTCCCTTTCGCCTCGTCTATGGCAAGCCGTGCCATCTGCCAGTGGAAATCAAGCATAAATCATTTTGGGCAGTCATTGAGTTACTATTAGATCCCGAGAGTATAGGAGAACAGAGAAGAGCAGTGTTGGCAGCCCTGGAGGAGTTGAGAGATACAACCTTTTCTAGCAGCCTACAGTACAAGGAAAAAGTGAAGACATGGCATGATTCTCATACAAGCCATAAACAGTTTGAGCCCGATCAGCGTGTATGGTTGTTTGATTCCAGGCTGAAGTTATTTCCAGGGAAATTACAGAGTAAGTGGAAAGGTCCGTATGTGGTCAGGAAGGTATATGACAATGGTAGCATTGATATATCTGAGCTGTCATCTTCCTCTACCTTTCGTGTTAACGGTTAGTGCCTGAAGTTATATCTAGATCATGATCCGCTAGCCGTTGACGTTGCCCCCATTCTTCTAGTATGAGATATGTTTTTTGACTCTGATTATTTGCATCTCATACATGGTTATCACTTCCATCTTCCGCTGTATAGATCCATTTGTTGATATCTTTTCTCTTTTTCTTCTTTTTCTTTTCTATCTTTTGTATCTATCAAAAAGGTGTCGCCCCTTGTAGACAGTTTTCTATTCTTAGGATGTACTTTGTCCTAAGTATAGGGGGGTGTGCACCCTGAGTTGTTCTATTCTTTGATCCTCTCCATTTTCTCCTCTTCTTGTCTATACTTAGGGATATCTTACCCTAAGTATAGGGGGAGACAATCTGAGTACGATCTGTTCATTCCCACCCTTGACCCTCCCTGCTTTGTGTACAGTCTGCTATACTTAGGATTATTTGATCCTAAGTATAGGGGGGACGGTCGACTTCTCATTCATTTATGTATCTCTTATTTATTTATTCTTTAGCCTTTTCTATACTTAGTACAAGTCATGTCTTCTCTTTTCTCTCCGATCTATGAGGACATAGCTCAAGCTAAGTATAGGGGGGCCGTATATACTGCGTATATACTTTAGCCATAACTCGTACTTTCATATTAATAATTATGGCTAATTAATACAATTAAATTCATTAAAAACATTAATAAAAAGATGTGATTATTCCTCAGATTCTTTTTATACCTACTGATTAATAAATCAGGTGAAAATATTTTTTGCAAAATGTTCGAAAAATAGTTCGAAAATCCTTGTGAAAAATCTTTTGAAAACTATTTGAAAACGTTTTGTTACATGTTTTCAACCTTTGTAAAAACATTTTGATTGTAAAAGTATTTTCTTTGTGTGAAATAAAATGTTTGAAAAAAATATATTGCAAATGGTTTGAAAAATGGTTGCAAAAATATTTGAAAAATCTATATATACTATTTAAAAAACCTTTGCAAAATGATTTTCAAATGTGTGTACAAGTTTATAAAAATTGTTTGTAAAAATTAGTTTGAACTATAGTTTTCAAAAATTGTTTGAAAAACCTGTGTCAAATAAGTTTGAGGAATATAAACATCACACCTAAAATTCTTTATATATACCTATAAAATCGACCACTTACCCTTGTAAATTCTTAATGCATCCCCGTGTAAATATTTGTACCTAGTTTTTAGCCAAAATCTTTTCTTTTCAAAAATCCGAAAAACATTTGCAAAATTAAAATCCAAAAACATTTGAAAAAGTTTTGCAAAAATCTAAAAAATGCATATGCATCATCTTTTCAAAAATCCATAAAAATTTCAAAATCTTTGAAAATTGCATAAAAAAATATTTTCTGCATTTGCATAGCATGAGCATTTTTCGGATTGAGTTTGATAGTTGAACGAGTCTAAGTAAAATACAAATATTGGAGCTTGGTTGGACCTTAAAATCTACCTAATTAACAGGAACCTTATAGGAACTGGGATTGAGGTACTTCAGGTCTAGTTGACTTAATTCTTTGAGGATCACGAGACTTGGTTCGATGGATTCTTGACTTCCTAAGTAGAGTATTTCGGAGCACACGCACAACTCTTGTTGATAATGACCTAGCTTGGACACCTGCACCTTTCACATGGCTCAACTCAGTTGGAGTGGTGAGGGGGTTGGATTTGCCGGTATGAGACGCACACAGGTGGAAACACTTGTCCTCCTCTAGGGAGGGAAGTGCACCCCAACCTGTCCAGTGATGACGAGTTTCGAGGACAGGAGATCGTGGGTAGCAATAAAGCTTCAAAAGAGGGACAGTCAACTGGCTCAAGAGGAAAAACTCCCTATGTAAATGCTGCTGTATATAGTATTAAAAAAATGCAAAATCAAAAACTCCAAAAAAGTGGGCAGGCCTGTACAAAAATAAAAATGCCTGCCGGAGTGTACATATCTGTGTAAAGTCAAATAAGCAAGCTTGTGCTTCAAAGTCAAAACATGTGAGCCTGCAGCTGGATGACTTGACTATACTGGTCTTGCATCTTAGGATAGGTAGCTACACTGGCTACCGTACATTCTTCTCTTCACCCCTTCCTCTTGAGCTGGTTGCCACTTGAACTTAGAAGGGAATACCCTGCTCCTTGAGGAATGAGTTGTGGGATTGAGGAATCATTGGGTTGTCATATTGGAGAAGTCAGTCTCTTTGTCATTTCAGTTGGGGAGAGCCACCATTACTTACACTATACGAGTCAGATTCATAGTAGTAAGGGTTTGCGTATGAGTTGAAGTATTTCTGGCCTGGCTATTGAGGAGACTTGAGCAGAGTTTTGGGATTCTCGAAGGCTGTTGGATTTCAGATTCGGTTCTCAGTAAGGTTCCGCCCACACTAAAATTCCAAAGGTCCGACTTAAGCTCCGAACTTTGATTTTGTGAAGACAAGTTTGATAATCAAATTTAATCCAACTTCTTCTTTTTCTTTTCTTTCTTTTTCTTTCTGCACTTATTGCATAAGTGTTTGCTAGGGACTAGCAAAGGTAAAGTATAGGGGGATGATGAAGCCACATTTAATCATCTTTATTCTATCATTTTGGCATCAAAAATCCTAGCAAATGCGTGTAAATACCCTTAATTCCCCCATCTTAGCATTCATGCGTGTGCATGTAATTAGTGTATAAAATACTGTATATAAAGCCAAAATTATAGAATAAATAAAAGAAAAGAAAAAAGAATAAAATATTGTATATATTTTATGACCCGAAACCCCAAGACCTAGGCATCTCGATGAATAGGTCGACAAGGAATAAAGTAGGGGGAGATAAGGGTCAAGTACAGTACAAATACCTTTTATTCAATTCATTCTTTATTCATTTTGGGACCTATTTTGGTTCTACTTTTTATACTCCTAATAAAGAAACTTTGAACATGAAAGTTGTAGATAATTTCATAAATAAAAATACAAAATTGATTTCATTCAAAAATAACTTACAGATAAAAAGATATGATCTGAATAAGATTCCAGAACTCCAACTTCCCAGACCCGTATCTTGCAAATAAAAGCTTGCAATGTACCAAACTTTAATTGTATATAGTTTAAAATAAGCTATTTAATGGCAGTGGTTTTGTATTTTTCCGAGTTATGGTTTAAAAGTTGAGTTTTGGACCCCGATTGTATACTTGTACAGATTAAAATATTCATTTTATTATTTATTCATTATTTTTATACTTTTATATTTTTATAATTTTATAAATATTACTTATAATATATTTGGATATTAAAATCAGAATAAAAATGTAAAGAAAACTCAAAATAAAAATACTTGTATATCACACACACAGGTATAATACCTATATACATACCTATAGTATTAATACTTTAATTTTATAAAGTATACAAATTACATCAGAAAAATAAAATAAAAATATATTTAAGTGTATAAAAATACTTTATAAATTTATAAAATTATATACAAAAACATAAAATTAAAGACACAAAATAAAAATTATATATTAAAAGACATAGATGTATATACCTATATAGCTTAAAATGGGAACTAGTATTTTTACACCTTATAAAAATAATTAAAAATCATATTAAAATACCTTATAAAATAATAAACACTTTTTATTAAATAACCAAGAATTAAATAAATCGTTTACTATTTTTAAATTAATTTTTAAAGTATTTTCAGGAGGTTTTTCCTGGTTGGTCCACGAGGAGCAACCAGGTGGTCTGGACTCTTGACCAAGGTCAACAGTCTGACCTTCCTCTAGGGCATCTGTCAGACCTCGTTTTTCGTCACCTTTGACGATTTTTCGAGGCTCACCCTTACATCATTTCATGATACATCCTACTTGACTTTTTCTCCCCTACCAATGGTCAGACACGCCCATGTGAAACATCGGGGAAGGGATCGAAGATTTGCTTGATACGCCTCGATCTTTGAGACCCATCCATCAACCCTACAAGAACTGCCCTTCCTCCATTTTCAAAAATTGGAACCCCATTTTTGGTCCAATCTTCTCCACTCTCGTGTGTTTTGGCTCGCTGGTGGTGATTGCTCCAGCGCCAACCATCTAGGGCGGAGCGTAGACGTGGATCTGGGTGTGTTCCAACCACCTCCGACCACTTAGTCGTAGATGTACTTTCGACTCAGGATCAGTCCTTTGAGGTGCTTATTTCCCTTGTTTTTCTTCGCCTTTTTATTCACTGTAGTCCTAGGACCATTTTCCACCTTTATCCCCAACTATCATCGTTCACTTCGCCCGATCGACGCCCCTCGCCGGAGCAAGCTCCGTCGAGCATCCACATCGCCGTTCATCCCTCGTGAGAGCCCACTGGAGGTCGAGGCGTTTTGCCCTCAACCTCCGTAACCTTTCCTGCAGGTTTTCACGAACGTGGAAGAGCTGGAGGCTCATTTTGAGTGCTGCCGGAGATACCTGGAGCCACGTTGCTCCTCCGCCTCTACCAGTGTGCTCCAGTAGCCGCCGACCCTTTTGGGAGCCACCAGCATCTCGGGAAGGATTGCAAGAAGCATCGGGACCCATTTTGAAGCAAATAGGACCGCCGAAGAAGGAGCCCCTCGTCGGAGGAACCTCCCAGCGGCGGGGTTTTTCCCTGTTCGTCCGTCGGGCTTCTCTGCCGTCGGATCATCAAGGAGCCCCAGATCTCTCCAACGCCGTCCGATCCATTGTGCCTCGACAGTCCGATCGTCCAAGGATCATCTAATCGCGGTCGTTCGTGCGAAGCATCATCGGCACAATGGGAGCGGACATGTGTCATAAGTGAAGAAGCCAGAGCCGTCCGATCATCCCGCTTGGGTATTTTGCAACTTTTATCACAAGCATTTTTGTAATTTAATATTTAGGACCTAAACTTTCATTGGCTGCTTAAAAGTTTTGTAATATTTACAGTCAAACCCCCGCACTTTCCATTATTGTAAATGGGTCCTCGACCATGTCACCTCACGTGACCAGTACACGTGAGGTGCGGGGTATTTTGCAAGGACCCCCTCACGGGTTTTTCTATTTTGCTTTAGTCCATGAACATTTGTATCACATGGAATATTTTTGGGTAAATTTCATAGTAGCCCCTGGGATTTTTGTATTTTACACTTAGCTCCCTCCTACGCGCCTGCTAGTCACGCTCTAGGGTGGGTATTTTGCAGGTGCACCCCCGCAGGTTTGGTTATTTGTATTTAGTCCATTAACTGCAATATTCAGATATATATTTTGTGTGAAATATGCAGCTTGGATGTTTGTCTATTTACACTTATACCCCTGCCAGGCCTTGTATTTTTGCATGCTTTCCCTATTTATTTCACGCATCATTTTTACCCTAAAAAATCCACAAAAATTAGTTTAAGCTCATGTTTGCTTGCTTATTCACGCCATTTTTTCGCATTGCATTTTTATTGCATTTTCATATTTATAAAAAATAAAAGACATGCATTTTCAGTACCGTTTGCATTAGAAAATCCATAAAAATTAGTAAAACTTTTTGAAAAATTCCAAAAAAATTCTATTTTGTGTGTTTCATCATATTTTAGCTTCAGACCAAAAACCATTAAAAATTTCAAAACAAAAACCTTAAAAAATAGAAAACTCTTAAAAACTTCATAAAATTGTAAAAAATTCTAGAAAAAACCTAAAAATGCAAACTAGTTTCTGTAGTTTTCTTATCTTATTATCTTTAGTTTAAAATTAATTTGAGGATTTTTGGTACTGTTTAGTATTTTTAACACTCATTTTAATTCCGGCCAGTAGCTTAATTCACTGTTTTCTTGTATTTTGACTAAAAATACCAAAATTATTCTGAAAACCCCCAAAAATAATAAAAACAGTAGAAAAATATAAAAAGATAAAAAAAATTCATTTTCTGAATTTTGGCTATTTTTACCTATTTTTATAAATACCTTATCTTCCCTTTTCTTACTTTGTATACATATATTCTATTATTGAAAAAGAAAATATAAAATCAGTAAAATTAAAAAGAAAATACAAAAAATATAAAATCAAAAATCAAAATAAAAAAATAAAATAAAAAACCCACAAAAATTTGCATATTTGTAAACACTTAATCACATCACACATCTTTGCACTTGCTTGATCTATCATGCCTTGCTCCCTGAGTTCGACCTCTCCATACTTACACCTATACACCTTTTATGTAGAGTTAAAAATAAATTTGACTCCACATTTGTTTTTCATTGCTTGATTTATATCTTGTGGGTTCACTGTTAACTTTAGTTTGGATTTTTGCGTGGTCGACGCATTGACTGAGTTTCCACCTTGTGTAGAACTTAAGACCACCGATTTTCGGCTGAATCAATGATGTCTGCAATTTACCCCAGCGTCACGTGACCCTCACGTGATGAGGTAGCTCGGCTGGAGGTTTGGGGCAAGGGCTCCATGTGGCGCAGCATGGTTGCTTTGGGCGGCCCGAGGCACCTGGCGTAGAGGGAGGTTCGGAGCAAGCTTCGGAGTGGATCATGGCCGTCAATGCGGATAGGATCTAACGGCTGAGGAATGTTGCTTATCGAACGGAGAGATCAAGGCTCTCCTTGATCGGATGGCGGTGAGGGTAGCCGAGGTGTCAACGGTGCTGATGGAGGATGCGGGCTGATCGAACGGTCGTCGTTGGCCGACACACGGCCAAGGGTCTTTGATGGAGCGGCGGAGGACGGCGTAGCTGGCGGCGTAGTTGGTGACGAAGATGATGACCGTGCTGAGTTGGGCTCAAGGGCTAGAATGGCGATGGCATAGCTCTATGCAAGAGACCACGACGGTGGAGGCGAGGGCATAGCGGGATGGCAGAGCGTTCGCGAAAGGCTCGGAGGTGAACGGCGGCGTAGGTGAGGATGATGGTCGAGATTGAGAGATAGAGACAAGAAGGGATTTTGGATAACAGAGGCGAGGGTACGGGTGCTCGGAGATGGGGAAGGTAAGCGAAGGAGGAGATACCTGGGCGGAGAGGGCTCGACGGCGGTGCACGCCGGAGCAGAGCAGCGACCTGGAGATGCTGCGAAGAGTAGCTAGGGCTCTCGGATCACGCTGGAGCGACGGTTGACGAGGAGTGCGGTGGAGATTACGGAGGAAGCGGCGGCAAAATCGAAGGAAGGGCGCGGGTGGAAGACGATGCACATGAATCGTTTGATCAGAGAGAGATCGAACGGTCGTGAATGTGCCACGTGGTGGTGGGCGGAGAGAGAGGAGCGGGGCACGTGCAGAGCTCATGCATGGGTGGCACGTGCCACGTACGTGCGAGGTTTTTAATTTTAATTAAATTTTTTAATAAAATGAATAAACAAACCTCGAAAATAGCTGACACATGGCGACTCCAGGTGCTTTCACGTGTCAGCACCAGAAAAATCGCCAAATAAATACTTTGGAAAATCAATAATAAATAGTAGACGACCTCGGATCTAAAATATTTCTTCACAAAAATTTCTCATCTCAATGTGATCTAGAACTTTCATGAAGACATCAAAACCAAAATCGATCAAATGCACAAAGTGATTTTTTGGGGTATCTCGCGTACATAGAATACTTGGATTTTTGGGTTTTGTAATTTTTTTGTCATTCTTAAACTAAATTAAAACCCAAAAAAATATGTAAAAATAAAAGATAAATAAAGACACCTTAATCTATTTTTTGGTAATTAAGAAAATATGTACATAAAATACAAGGTCAAAATTCGCTAAAATGCACAATGTACAAAAGAGGACCAAAACCAAACTTTCACATATGAGCTCCGATTCACTTGAACTTGGTCATGTTTTGAAGGTAATTGGATGTACATTATTTCAAAAGTGAGTAAGATTAAAATGTATACTGGATGGGGAAGATGTGAGGTTTTTAGTCCACAGATCCTGAAACTAGGGTTTGGGTTTTTGGTCCACTTATCAGTGTTAGTTATTTTTTTGTATTTTTCATTTATTGTTGTTAGTGATATGTACACAGCGGAAGGGTTTTGCGTTATTCGGAATTCACATGAAGGAGTTAAAAATCTAGGGAGTTAGGCTATTTACAGGTCAATTTGGTTTGGAATTTTGGCTTCTTACTTTGTGCAAACATAATGGATAAAATGCATTTTTTTATGAAAACATGCATGAATGCCAATTATGTAGAATAGATGTAGATATGTTGTTGATTTTAAGGGATTTGATCTTAATAAATGAGATTTAGAGTGATGAATATGAGATTCATCATCCCCATATACCTAAACCATCCACATCCCTGAGCATCAAAAATAAATGCCATGAGGTGAAATGAGATTGGGTTCCATATCAAGACCATGAGCTGAAGGTGAAAGTGAAACTAAACTCGACCTTTGGATTATTTGTGTGTCGAAACTTCTGTGAGACTTAGAATTTTAAAATCAACAGCCCTCAAGTTCTACACATCATTGTCACAGTTTCGGCTCAGAATTCATCATAGATCAATCCTCTTCCCAAAGTATACCCTATGAACATTGAAAAACTGACTCATGTGTATGAAATGTTTTCGCTCTTCCCATCCAGAATGCCAGACTACCATAATCCTCTCCTCTACAGTAACTCGTCCTCAGGGAGTCAGGTATTTCCTTCTAAGGTCTATCATGTTGTATTCACAATCGAATTGGGGGAGAAGTTAGAAGAAGGGGAAAAGAACTGGAGGGTGGCCAGTGTGGTCACCTCTCCTTATGAAGATGGACAGTGTAGCCGAGTCTCCACCAAGATCTGCAGGTTTCTTGAAGCTTGGACCTTTCTAGTTAGATTTTATTTGGTGGTTGCTTCTTTGTATTTGGATTTTGGTGGTTCTGCTTGGATCTTGTTTTGCCCCTACGGATAAAGAATATTTTTGTTCCGTACATTTTTTGAAGTCTTAAGAAAAATTGTGCCCAGTCGTCCATCCCTTTTCCGAAGCTTTATTTCAACTTGTACTCCGAGTTTTAGATTTCCACGCTACCAGAAAAGAAATTCACATAGTCTTCCAACTTCCTGTCTGAATTGAGCTAAGTGCATAGTGCGAGAGTACAAATTAATTCTCTATTCCAGAGTTGTACCTAGAATGAAGAGACCAAGTTAGACACTAAGAGTCAAATGTTGTACATTGTCATGTGGAACTCAAAGAATTAAGTCAAAGACCTGAAGTTTCTAAAATCCTATTTTTTGGTGAAGTTCCTCTGAAAATTAGATGGATTAAGGTCAATTCTAGACCACTCTCGGTTTCTGCTCACTACTCGGTTCATAACCCAATGACTTTTCACAGTGAATGCGATGCTGGATGTGCAAGTGTGAGAAATGCAGACACAATTTTTTTATGCAAAAAATGATCATTTACTCACCCCGTAAATACATATAGACTTACGTGAAAGTACGAGATATGGGTAAAATATATACAAAGTATATATACAGACCCCCTATACTTAGCGAGTGCTGTGTCATTAGAGCATAAGAAGTGAGAAGAAGACATAGCTCGGGCTAAGCGGAAGAGAGTTAAAAATTTATATACAATGGTCCGACCCCCTATATTTAGACTGTGAACAATCTAAGTATAGAAGAAGAGTAGAAAAGAGGCGGTCAGGATATGTGAATGAGGAGAGTATATACAGGTGAGTGTCGGTTCCCCCTACACTTAGGCTCTGATCAGCCTAAGTATATAAGAAGGGTGGAAGTGAGGTGATCGGAGATAGGAGAAGGATGGTATATATAGATGGCATCGATCCCCCACTATACTTAGGCCTTGTCCTAAGTAGAGGAAGAAGCTGTACAAGGGGATCGATGTGGTCGGGAGGGAGGGTGGGAATGATTTGATGAATTTTCAATGTCCTCACTCTGCGTGAAATAGATGGCTTCAACTTGAACTGTCTGCTCTTTGGGTGATTCAATATATGTCTTCAGCAACTGTCCATTTACTGAGAAAGGTTGTGCATCTTCTTTGAGTTGGACAATATCTACACTTCCATTGGTATGCACATCGATGACAATGTAAGGACCCGTCCATTTTGATTTCAGTTTCCCATGAAAAATCTTTAACCGAGCACTAAACAACCACACTTTCTTCCCAAGGACAAAGGTCTTATCTCGAATGTGTCTATCATGCCATCTCTTGACCCTGTCCTTATAAATCACACTGTTGTCATATGCTCGATTTCGGATTTCAATTAGCTCATTCAGATTTAGGTCTCAGCATAATTTCCCAAGGTGACAACTCCAATTCAACTTTTTGATCGCCCATTCTGATTTGTGAATCAATTCTGCGGGTAGATGGCATGGCTTGCCATAGATCATCCTAAAAGGTGAAGTACCAAGTGGAGTCTTATAGGCTGTCCTATAGGCCCATAGAACTTGGTCCAATAGCTTCGACCAATTCTTCCTACCTGGACGGATCAACTTCTGAAGAATACCCTTCACCTCTCTATCAGAAACCTCTGCCATGCCATTAGATTGTGGATGATATGGGTTGGCTATTATGCTCAAATTTGTACTCCTTAGCCAAAGATCTCATCTCCATGTTCACAAAGTGGCTACCTCCATCAGAAATCAAAACTTTTGGTATCCCAAATCTTGCAATGATATTATCCTTGATAAACTTACAGACGGTTTTGCTATCTGCTTTCGGTTTGGAATAGCCTCTACCCATCTTGATAAATAATCAACCGCTAGCAAGATGTACTCAAATCCATTGCTGTTGGGAAAGGGACCCATAAAATCAATCCCCCATGCATTGCAAACATCACAGAAATCATTGGTTGCATGGGCATTTCATTTCTATGGCTGACAGTCCCTCCCATCCTTTGGCAAATCGGGCATGACCGTACAAATTCATTAGCATCTCTAAATAAGGTCTGCCAGGAAAATCCACATTGGAGTAACTTGTGTGCGGTTCTCTTTCCTGAATGGTGTCCTCCAACCTCGAGAGAATGACAATGTGTGAGGACACTATGATATTCCTCCTGAGGAATACATCTTCTCCAGACACAATCCGGTCCTTCATAGAAAAGGAAAGGATCGTCCCAATGGTATTTTATCGAATCTGACTTTAATCGATCAATCATTCTCTTGGTCCAACCAAAGGGAACCTTCCTGGAGACAAGATAGTTCACTATGTCGGAATACCATGGGGGTGAATCAATAACGCAAACTGATTCGTCTAGAAAAGTCACCTTAATTGGTCTAGTGTCAGGATAATCGTTTTGCTCAATTCGGGAGAGGTGATCAGCAACAATATTTTTTATTCCAGGTTTATCCTTGATCTCCAAATTAAATTCCTAGATTAACAAGATCCATCTCAAAAGGCATACTTTGGCATCCTTCTTATCCATGAGGTATCTAATTACCGTATGATCTGTGAATATTGTCACCTTGGAGCCCAATATGTATGATCTGAATTTTTCAAGGGCCCAAACAACCACGGGCATTTCTTTTTCAGTCACTGTATAATTTCTTTGTTCATGATCTAACACTTTGCTCGCGTAGTGAATCGCATAAGGAATTCCATCTCTTCTTTGTCCAAGTACCGCTCCGACGGTAAAATCCGATGCATCAGTTATGATCTCGAAGGGAAGAGACCAGTCAAGAGCTTGTAATATAGAAGATTCACATATTTTCTTTTTCAGGAGATCGAAGGCCTCTAGACACCTGTGATTTACAATAAACTCGGTGTCTTTGCCTAAGAGCTCAGTCAGTGGGCGGGTGATCTTTGAAAAATCAGGGATGAACCTTCGATAAAATCCAACATGCCCTAAGAAAGACCTCACTTACTTAACGTTGGTTGGTGTCTCAAGTTTCTTGATCACATCTACCTTGGCAGGGTCGACCTCCATTCCCTTTTTGGAGATGACGTGCCCCAACATGATACCCTCAGTCACCATAAAGTGACTTTTCTCCTAGGAGAGTACCAAATTGACCTCCCTGCATCTCTGGAGGACTCGATCCAAGTGCACTAAACATGTATCAAATGAATCACCATGAACCGAGAAGTCATCCATGAAGACTTCCAGGAAATCACCAACCATTTCGGCAAATACGACAATCATGCACCGCTGAAATATGCCCGGACATTACAAAGCCCGAATGGCATGCGCTTGAATGCGTAGGTACTGAAGGGACTTGTGAACGTGGTTTTTTCCTGATCCTCGGGAGCGATAGCTACATTATTGTAGCTGGAGTACCTATAAAGAAAATAGAAGAATGCTTTCCCTACAAGTCTCTTAAAGATTTGATCAATAAATGGCAGTGGAAAGTAATCTTTCTTGGTCGCAGCATTCAGGTGCCTATAATCGACACAGACACGCCACAACGTGGGCACTCAGTTCACGATCTCGACCCCCTCCTCGTTGGTGACCATCTGGATTCCCAATTTCTTCGGGACGACATGAAGGGGGCCTCACACTTCGAGTCAGAAATGGGGTATATAAATCTTGCTTTACACCATTTCTCTATCTCTTTCTTAGCACTTCACGAAGATTGGGGTTTAATCTTCTCTGAAATTTACGGGAAGGCCTTGCATTATCCTCAACATAAATTTGGTGCGAGCAGAGAGCTGGGTTTATTCCTACGAGATCCGACACAGTTCAACCGATGGCTTTTCGATTTCGCTCAAGGACTTCGAGTAATCTAGATTCCTGGTCTATGGTTAATGATGAGCTAATGATCACAAGGAATTTCTCTTTGGGTCCATTTAGAAATGCATACTTCAACGTGGGAGGCAGTGGTTTCAGCTCTGGCAAATCTGAATCATCAATTAAGTCTGGTTGAATGATCTTTGTATCTGGCTCAGTGTCGGTTGGTGGTGAATCACTGTGTAAGATGCTGGCTACCAATTCCGAAGAAAGGTGAGTCGGATCGCTGAAGTAGAATGGTAATTCGGCCAGAGCCGTGTCCGACTCATCATCGATATTTCTTGATTGTCCCGAAGATGATTGGACTAACAAATCCGACAGGATTTCTGTGTCATCAAGATTGTAGTAGTCTGGGTGTCTAGATATGTTTGGCAATATTTCGTGAACTACACTGTGTATTGTTTCTTTTTCTGATGTTGTGCTTTCAATCTGCATGTTTGTTAGTTGATCCCACGACCCAGTAGTGCTGAGGATATTGCATTTTGATGTTTCGGCATAATCAGTGGTGGATTCGGAGTCTGGCCTTTGCCACTTTATTTGTTTCACCTCCAAGTCTACCTCTCCGTCTGGAGAACGAAATTTCATCATTCCAGAACCGTAATCGAATACAGCTTTGGCGGTTCTTAAGAACGGTCTTCCAAGAATTATTTGTGATTCTTTCCAATGGTTAGGGGTCTCCATATCAAGGACAGTGAAGTCCACTTTGTATTCTGTACCCTCGATCACGATGTTACTTCTCCCTTAGGTCTTTTAGTGGATTTATCAGCAAATTGGTGTAAAGATAATGATTTCTTGAGAGGGCCTAACTCCTATCTATAATATAAGGCTAAGGGAAGAAGATTTATGGAGGAACCATTGTCAAGGTGTGTGCATGCGAACGCAATGCCGCCAATGCGACTCTCCACATAATGGGCACCCAGATCCCTTTTCTTTCTCGACAAATGCTGATTTTGACACATTTGGTAGTGGCAACTATCAAGATATGAGTCTCCACAAATTGACTTGTTTTCTTTGTACGAGTCCTGGTGGGAGTGAATTTTGCCTTCAAGTATTTCTGAAAGGCTGGATGACTGGCCACATACTGATTAAAGGGTACCGTGACTGTGATATTTTGCTGACAAAACCTTTCCATTACTGGGTCATCCTGAATGTTTTTCTTTTGTTTTCCCTTCTTAAGAGCATGTGGGAAAGGAATGGAAGCATTTGAGACATGAGATAAAAAGCCAGAATCATAAATAAGAGCATCTTTATTAGACTTGAAGTTTTTATTACAATCACAAGATTTCTTATAATAATCAAAATCAGGTTGCTGAAAAGGTGACAAAGGTATTTTTGTAGCAACTAGAGGTTCAAGGTCCTCTACAGACTCCATAAATGATTTCCCTTTATCTTGCGTTGGGATCTTCAGGCATCCTTCTTCCTCCTTAGAAACATCCTCCGGCTGATCTTGCGAGTCTTCATGGTCCGATTCCCTAGCTCGGTCAGGTACAACCACGGTCCTTCCGCTCCTGAGTGACATGGCATTGATATTATCAAACGAAAGGATCTCATGTTCAGATGTGGAAAAATCTAAATAGTATACCTGGCCATTGTGTTGAGATGATTGAGATTTGTTCAAGCTATTGGGGTTAGTTTGAACTTGGGCAGGAATGGTTGTGGCTGGGGCTGTCTGTTCATCCATCCAACGGGATAAACGATTGACATCGACCCGTAGATCGTACAACTCATTTCAGAAGTTGCGAATTTCTTCAAGCGTTTGCCTTTGGATATCAACCAGTTCTTCTGGAGGGTTGGATAATTGAGATGATTGTCTGGGAGCTTGATATTGTTGACGGTATTGCTGAGATTAGTTCTGGTGATTGTAGGGCTGCTATTGCTTTGGATGCTGGGAAGATGCAGTGTTTTGAGTGTGCTGTGGGGGCTGAGGAAATGTGGCATTATAGAAAGTGGGCGGACGTTGATAAGGCTGGCAGTCCCCCATACTACCCTGTCGGGTAGAGTCCTGCGTGTACCAAATGCCATTTACTTCGAAGGTCGGAGGCATGGTTTCTTCCACTGTCTTGGCTTATGGAGGTGGCTGCTGGGAAGCTTGGGCATAGGATTGGTCCTGAGCCCATGGTTGTTGTTGTTCTGATCCTGGCTGCTCCTGGACATGATGCACATGGTAGATCGGAACCGTAGGTGCAGTAGGCATCCCCATCTTGGATACCTTCATAGTGAGCTCCTCCATCTGTTTTGGGAATTGGGAGATCATGTTGTTGACGTCGCTCATTCTCTTATCCACTATTGTCAATTTATCAGCTATGAAGTTCATGTTTGGAATCAAATCCTCTGCTATTTCTAAGACAGTCTGCTTCCCGCCTTTGGTTTGAAGGGTGTTCAGGGAATCAGTGTATGCTCTACTGGCAATCTGAGAACGGCTTGTTTCTGCCATCTGCTCTAGTACTTTCCAGACGGTCTCAGCTCCACGCGATGTGTAATTCCCTCTGCAGGCAGCGCTAATTAACCCTTGATCTTATAGTTGAAGCCATAGTAGAGTGACTGGACTAGGATGTTGTTATCCAGGTCATGGCAGGGACATTTCTGTAGCAGGTCTTTAAACCTATCTCAAGCCTCACAGAGTGGTTCATTGGGCATCTGAGAGAAACTGGTAATACAGGTCCTCATTTGGTTGGTCCGACTCAAGGGGTAGAATTTCTTCAAAAATAGGATTTTCAACCTCTCATAAGTAGTCACAGTCACTCCTAAGTTCTTCACCCAGTAGTCTGCCTTCCCTTTCAAGGCGAAATGTATTGCAGTGAGACGAATGTAGTCTTGGCTGACTTGTGGGTGACTCATATTAGAACATATCGACTCCATGTCACGCAAGAATTCATATGACTCTTCAGTCGTATTACCATGGAATTGGGGTAATTGACTTACAAAATGTGGCTTCAGTTCATAGTGAATCTCTGGCTGTGGTGGCTGCAAATAATTCCTCACTCTATACTGTCCAGGGTTGTATGCGGCTTCCATTGGTAGTTCTTCCCCCACATTCAACTGTTCTAACTACTCCCTCAGTAACTGTTGTTGCTGCTCATATGTAGCCAATCTTGCTAGAATCATCTGAATAGTATCGTCATTGGATTCATCTTCAGGATCTTTCTTGGAAGACATCTTGGGAGGCATCTCTTCTTCTTCACCTTCAGAATATAAGGGGTTCGAGTTAATAGAGTGGAAAGAATTGAGGTAAGATTTTTCTTTGATCTGTTTCAGTGAGAGAGACGGTGTGGGTCTGTCCTCCCTCCAGAACGAAGAAGGAATCGTAAGAATAGAGTTCGTGGGCCAAGGAGGTCCAGAGAAAGAGTCTCTCTGGGCTTTTGATATTGGAGAGTTTGTGGTAGTGAGAGAAGGGTTCCCGGAGTCCGAACGAGAATTACCACAATCTTCTATTCTCGAGGTCGACAAGAGGTTCGTAGTTTATGATGTAGGCACAAGTGTGCGGTATTCGTTGATTGCTTATTTTCTACACACAAACCAAACACAATACAAGGATTTCATTCACCAACTCACTCAGTGAAGGTCGTAAGGGTTCGGCCAATTATCTTGTCAGTTTTAAATTGGCGAGAATTCAAATCTTGCAAACCATTTAACGATCTATTAGGTACCAAAATTTCCTTAAAGATTGTCCCGAGTTCATACGACTAGTTGCATCCACTTTCAGCCAGTATAGGTGTAAGTACGGACCGTAAAACGGCCACCCGTGTTACTTAAGGACAAAGCCTTGCGCAATGTCCTTTAAACCACCCACTCAGCTAAGGAAGTCCGGAACGTAAAATGGCTACCCGTATTCCTCACTGAGAAGTAGCTAATCATTTTTAAAATCAGTAGTCTATATGAAAATCTTGGCTTGGCTTTATCCTAGTGTGCTTCTCTCTCCTCGCTGCAAGATAAAATCAATCAATGTCGGGGTTGCTCTCCCGCAAGAATTCTTGATTTTATGGGTTATTAAGTTCGGCTATATTTTGTAGTTCCAATTTTTATTAGGTGATCACTGAAGAATTTAAATGAGCACAAATACACATCTACCATCCAGTCCCAATTTCCTTTAAAATTATGTGATAAAATAAGAAGAAGGAGTTCGGGAAAAGCCGATGCACGTGAAAACAATGATGTATGCTCAGTTAGAAGACTTACAATGCTTCCTGGCAATCTCCATTTGGGATGCAATACAGAATTGAAAAGTTATTCTAAATGAATGCAAGCCGATAAAAAACCACATCTAAGCAGAAAGTTCTATTAGCGGAAAGAATTGAGTTAAATTTTGGCTAAATTGAATGATCTAATGTGTGTCTCAATTAAAGTCCAGTGCGGCCTTAGATCCTACGAGCACAATCAAAAATATAAATGCTTTGAGAGCCGTATGTGCAGGTCTATCCTAATCGCCGCTCAAGTCGGGCCCCGCCCTCACTGGAGAGTGAAACAGGCCACGACACACAACAGAAAAGTTCATGGTCTTTTTACATGAACGAGAGTGTAAACGGACACCGCTGTAAATGAGTAATGAAATAAAATTAAGAAATTAAAAACCTAGACTCTCCGCTCTCTCACGACTCGACTCGATCTTAAATTAACTGTGGCTTTTCGGATGTTGGTGAAGATGCTTTTGTTTCTTAAAAAACCACTCCACGTACGCCGGGTACCTCGTAAGAAAAATAAGAGAGAGAGATTTGTGTAAGAGAGTGACTTAGAAAAAATAATCAAAAATAAAATAAGTGAAATAAATGCTGAAAAATAAATGCAGGAAATAAAATGGTATTTACAATGACAAATTCGGGGGTCAGACTACCCGAATGCGGAAAACCGTACAAGAAAATTTTCAAAACACAAAACTAAGCCGTTTGCCTCCCCGGCAACGACGCCATCTGACGATTCCGAAATCGTAATGTTAAAAATTTGTTTTTTATATGATCATGTGTAAAATAATGATTGAGTTGTGCGTTGTTGGCGGCGATCAGAATCGGTCAAGAAAATAACCACACAAAATTTAATCAATTTTTAATCAAGCAGTTTAATGTTTATTCTACTTGGGAAAGTCCCAAGGTCGATCACAAGGAGGCAAAGGAACAACCTAGAATTATGTCTATTAGAGTTCGTGCGCAGTTTTTGAGGTATTTTTTTATTTTTAATGCAAATAAGGGATGCCAGATGCAAATTCGGCCTATTTTAGGGACTAAAAAGTAAAAGTCGATCAAACGATGTCAGAAAAATATGAAACTTGGATGAGATGATAATTATGACAAAATGAATGCACTGTAAGTTTTTTGGAATTTTTTTCATGCAAGATGATTTTTTCTATAAATTTTTAAGTGTAAACAGAATGATTTTCAATATTTAATTATAATAAATATTAAACCTACTTATTTTCAGGGAATAAAATTATCTATGATCTATTACTAGGTAATGGACCTCAGAAAAATCCTAAACCACAAAAATGTAGGATTTAATACCTATTAAAAATCAAATACTAAAATATGCAAAATAATTTTTGCAAGACAAACCATGCATGCAAATGCAATTCTTTTTTAGTACAATATCAAAAACATTTAATTCTACAATATGTTATTTTTCAGGAATTTTTAGGGCAACGGTTAATCAATAGCAAATTTAAGAGCATAAAATGGGTAAAGTTTGTAGTTTTTCACAGAACAATTAAATATTAATTAATCATTAATCACAAAAATAACCACAATATGTCAAAATGTAAAGAATTAATTGAGGAATACAATGCTATTTTTGAATAATAAAATAATATCGGGAAGAGGTTCAAAATAGAGGGAGAACACAGGGGTACACATGCAATACATAAATATGAAAATAAGAAGAGGGGGACTGAAATGTAATTACCGATTCTAGAGGGGAGATTCTTGCGAAATAGCTAGAGGTCGCGTGCGATTCACGTGACCCCTGGTCGGCGGGATTGACGTGGAAATCAGAGAAACACCGGGATGATGTCTGCAATTTTCCCTAGCGTCACATGACCCTCACGTGATGAGGTTGCTCGGCTGGAGGTTTGGGGCGAGGGCTCCACGTGGTGCAGCTTGGTTGCTTCGGGCGGCCCGAGGCACCTCGCGTGGAGGGAGGTTCGGAGCAAGCTTCGGAGTGGATCATGGCCGTCGATGTGGATAGGATCGAACGGTTGAGGATGCTGCTTATCGAACGACGAGATCAAGGCTCTCCTTGATAGGATGGCGGTGAGGACGACCGAGGTGTCAACGGTGCTGATGGAGGATGCGGGCTGATCGAACGGTCACCACTGGCCGACACACGTCCGAGAGTCATTGATGGAGCGACAGAGGACGGTGAAGCTGGCGACGTATTTCGTGACGAAGATGATGACTGTGCTTAGTTGGGCTCAAGGGCTAGAATGGCGATGGCGTAGCTCGATGTAGGAGACCATGACAGAAGAGGCGAGGGCGTAGCGCGATGGCAGAGCTTTCACGAAAAGCTCGAAGGTAAACGACGGCGCAGGTGAGGATGATTGTCGAGATCGAGAGATAGAGATGAGAAGGGATTTCGGATAACAGAGGCGAGGGTACAGATGCTCGGAGATGGGGAAGATAAGCGAAGGAGGAGATACCTGGGCGGAGAGGGCTCGATAGCGGTGCATGCCGGAGCAGAGCAATGACCTGGACATGCTGCGACGAGTAGCTAGGGCTCTCGGATCATGCCGGAGCGGTCTGTCACTATCGGGGATTGACGGTGGATGCGGGAGTTGAGGGTAATGAAGGCCTTTAAATAGGGCTGCGAGGGACGTCATTGGCGACGCGAGAGAAGCGGAGGAGGCAGTTGGCCATTGGCGACGAAGGTGGGAGCGACGGTTGACGAGGAGTGCGGCGGAGATTACGGAGGCAGCGGCGGTGAAATAGGAGGAAGGGAGCAGGTGGAAGACGATGCACGGGAACCGTTCGATTAGAGAGAGATCGAACGGTCGTGAATGTGCCACATGGAGGTGGGTGGAGAGAGATGAGCGGGGCACGTGCGGAGCACGTGCTTGGGTGGCACGTGCCACGCACGTACGAGGTTTTTAATTTTAATTAATTTTTTTAATAAAATAAATAAAAAAACCTCGAAAATAGCTGACATGTGGCGGCTCCAGGTGTTGCCACGTGTCAACACCAGAAAAATCGCTAAATAAATACTTTAGAAAATCAATAATAAATAGTAGATGACTTCGGATCGAAAAAGTTGCTTCTCGAAAATTGCTCGTCAAGATGAGATCTACAACTTTCATGATAACATCAAAGCTAAAATCCATCAAATGCACAAAGTGATTTTTTGGGGTATCCCGTGTACATAGAATACTTGGATTTTTAGGTTTTGTAATTTTTTTATCATTTTTAAACCAAATAAAAATTCAAAAAAATATAGAAAAATCAAAGATAAATAAAGGCACCTTAATCTTTTTTTTGGATTTCTATTAATTAAGAAAATATGTACATAAAATATAAGGTCAAAAACCTCTAAAATACATAATGTACAAAAGAGGCCCAAAACCCAACTTTCACATATGAGCTCCGATTCACTTGAACTTGGTCTTGTTTTGAAGGTAATTGGATGTACATTAGTTCAAAAGTGAGTAAGATTAAAATGTGTACTGGATGGGGAAGATGTGAGGTTTTTAGTCCGCAGATCCTGAAACTAGGGTTTGGGTTTTTGGTCCACCTATCAGCGTTAGTTATTTTTTTGTATTTTTCATTTATTCTTGTTAATGATATGTACACAATGGAGGTGGTTTTGGGTTATTCGGAGTTTGCATAAAGGAGTAAAAAATCAGGGGAGTTAGGCTATTTACAGGTCAATTTGGTTTGGAATTTTGGCTTCTTATTTTGTGCAAACGTAATGGATAAAATGCAATTTTTATGAAAACATGCATGAATGCTAATTATGCAGAATAGATGCAGATATGCTGTTGATTTTGAGGGATTTGAGCTTAATAAATGAGATTTAGAGTGATGAATCCGAGATTCATCAAGTACCAAGTCTTAGGGGAAGGAAGCCTTTCTTGGAATTTCCAAGAATGGAATATATCCAAGGTGTACTTCAAATGTGATGGTCCCAATACCCTCTTCTCTTTGCTTCTGAAGAACTTCAAAACTAAGATCTAAGAGGTATCCTTGAAATTATATTTCAAGATATGGAATAGCCAGTCTATAAAATACTTATTATCATCCTTATATCATTTTAAAATGATTAGGATATTATCTACATTTAGCACGATGAACACAATGGCACTCCCACTAAGCTTCATATGGTTCATCAAGATACTATCTGAAATCTTAACATTTATAATTTCATCAAATCTTATGTTCCAACAACAAGAAGCTTATTTGAGTCTATAGATGGATTTCTTTAGCTTTCACACCTTACTTTCCCCAGTCATGAAGCCATGTGTCTACTTCATGTGCATATCCTCAGAGAGGTATTTATAAAGAAATGCAATCTTGACTTACATCTTGAAGATGTGAAAGTCAAGTTATGTAGATATAGTAAGCAATATTCTGATCGGTATAAGCATGGTTACTGAAGAGCAAGTCTCATCGCAAGCGATGTCTTCTCTTCGGTGTGTAGCTCATGGCTACGAGCCGTGCTTTGAAGGTCTCTACCTTCTCATCAGGTTCCCTTTCTCTTGAAGATCCATTTACATCTTAATGGGTATAGCCCTTATAGATGGATCCTCGAGGGTCCATATAGAACACTTGTATATGAAGCTACTTTAGAATTTATTGCTAAAATCCATCTCTCCATGTCATGATATTTAGAGACTTCATCACATGAAGTCGGATCATTGTCAGACTTAACTGACACATGGAATACATCCTCAAACTCATTTGAAGAGGTATTAATGTTTCATCTTTAATTGTCCTTTTAGTTCATGATTTCAGGAGCATCACTATCTTCTCAAGATTAAATGAGTTCCTACACTTCATTTCCATCTTGATTCTCAAGAGACTCATCCTCTAAGAATTACATTCTCAGATATGAGATCTTTTAAGAATCTCAGGGTTATAAAGTAGGTATCCATACCATCCTTTATTTTTCCTAATGAAGTAGCACTCTCAAGTGCTAGATTCCATCTTACATGCATGGAACCTTATTAAGGATATATATTATAGTCTCTACTACACATATATACCTGGAAACTAAGAGCAAATTAAGCTAAAAATCATCATTGATCAAGTCATGTCACACATGATCCAATTGTAACTCCCTACATCCCTATTGAGTTTAGTTGTGTTAGGAGGATTGAGATAGAAATGATATTCATATCTTCATAAGGTATTATTTAAATTCATCTAATAGGTACTTGCTACCTTGGTTAGATCAAATTTATTGAATCTTCCTTCAAACTTTGGTTTTAAACAAAAATTGTGAAATCTTTGAACATTTCAAAGGTTTCTAAGGTGAAGGGAAGAAATCTCATATCACAAATAATCATCAATAGATATCGCATATCCATAATGTTTATTCTGATATAGATCATCCACATACATCAATATGTATGAGATCCTGAATACCTTGACATCTTACACCTTTCCCAAAAGAAGGGTGTATTGGATATTTTACTTTGAATACAATATTCATAAGTATGTACGATTTGAAATTTTAGACATTCTAAAGTTTCATCTCTTACTAGTCTATTGATCATATCAATAGACATATGTCCAAGACTCGATGCCATATCATTATCAAATGATCTCCATCCTCCTATTGATCTATCAAGGTTTAATTTTCAGTATTAGATATCTTAATGAACCATTCATTAATTTTCTAATTTAGTGGAGTCTGCTAGATGTTAGATTAATATCTGAAATATATCCATCATAACTCTTTATGACAGTTCTATCTCAGAATTCATGTCTATTTCCAACATTTAGAAACAAACAATGAGTGTATTCTAATATCTAGGTCATAGAGGCATTCTCCAAGACTAAGGTCTCTCTCACTGAGAATAAGAAGTTTATCTATCCAACAGAGATTGTTGCAACAATTACATCAATATCCATGTAGATGATTATTAAACCTTAAGATCAAATTTCTAATCTTCTAATATATATATATATATGCAATCAATTGCAAATGTCATTAGAAGATTGGGATACAATTATCAGACTTTATCTTATGAAATAAGTAAGTCAAAGTCAATGATTATGTGTAGATTATTCTGATGCTCTATCTGAGTCCTTCACTAAGGACTCAGACATACTTGATAGTCATACTATCAACACATCAACTTATTGCAGTATTGGCATTCATCCAACTCTTTGGATGTCATATGGAAGTTACAGAAGTACAATCAACTCTTTGACTTTCCTTCTTACATGGGTCTAACCCACGCTTCCAATGTGCTCACTTCATCTATAAACAATCATTGTTCAAGACAAAGAATCTCTTATCTTGAATTCAAAAGATTTCAATACAAGAGTACTTCAACATTTATACATGCTTCATTAAATTCATACAAAATGATTATTATCAAGATTCATGAATGACTTGAGTAAGGATAGTTGAATGATGACACTCATCATATCTACATACATCTTAATTCTTGGAGACTTAGGTTCAGGTAGGTATTCAAACATTTTGAATATATCATCTCTTCCGAGCCACCATTCTGCATAATACAGAGAACCATGTCAATCATGATTAAATGTATATAGCACATATGTATGCCAGAACATCTTCTTAGATTTTATAAGGATTATTTGACAATTGCGATCATCATCGACATGTCACTTCCAAAGTACACTCGATGAAAAATCAAGACTATAGAGACATACAAACCCTAAGGTGATGTCTTATTGACTTATTTAATTGTCATTACTCATTTTGTTGAGTAAATTTGCACATTGCAACCACATACATTTTGTGTCCAATTGCAAGTACAATATCTGGATCATGAGTTCAATCCATGATATTTTGTTGGTTATTATTGAGTATAACATTGAGTGGGTTTAATGAAGGATTATCTGAAATAAGAAATTTGCATAAGGGTATAATATATATATATATATATATATATATATATATATATATTTCTTTGATTTAGGAATTTTTATGTCAAAGTTGTCTTGCCTTGTCAACAATGAAAGTTCATTTCCTTAATCACTTTCAATGTAAGAGATATTCTTACCATTATATCTCTAGCAAGATCGGGGATCTCCTTTCCTATCTTCGTCACACACCAATAATATGAGAACTTACAACTCCAATAAAAAGAAGCGGGAACACATTCCTCCTTGCAAGTCCAACTTGCATTTCCCAATTCGGTCTTTAACACTCGGGCCCACCACCCCTAAGATGATGTTGACCCGTCATTAATTGAACCAACCGTCAACAAGCTTAATATTCACTATACGCAATCCAATATCGCCACAATAATATGAGGACCCGATATTGGGGTCACTACGTATACGGCCTTACTCTTTCGAGAAGCAAAGAACCCAATCCAAATAAATCATATACAGGATCTGTCACTTCGGACAGTCGTCTCCTATATACAACATCTGGCGACAGAATCCTTTGCCTTTACGGGAGACCATGGATGTCACTTATGTGATCCTTCACCTCTTATTCAAATTGTAATAATTAATTATTGTGAATCATATTCACATAATTAATTCTTCCAGGGGAAATACACATCTATTCATTATAGAGTGCTTTTAATTAGTTGTAATCAATTTAATCACATTAAATTAATTATCAATCCAATTATCAATCAACAAACTTGATTATTACTTGAATAATAGGTATAATCTCAAAGTATGTATTATTCGAATTTTAATAAATAGAAAAATACACTTTGACTTCTTCGGCATTATCGAGTCCCTACCCGCTGTCATGGCCAGTACCGACGGGAGTGGGATGGACCATATCCGGTGCAACCCGCTACCCCAATGCTCCCCAACTAGACACCATATCCACCTAAGGAAAGGATAATGCCAGATAGATCATTATGTACTTTGAGACGCTCATCGGTTTTCAACTGAAAGTTATACCATATAATATTCATCAAAACCATTTTGCTAATATTATAAGGAGATTTGATAAACAAATCCCCAATACTATTCAAGTAAGAGGGTTTTGCATGTAAAAGTTGTCCTACAACTATTGTAGGATAAACTAAGGTTTTGCATGAAAACAAAGTTTGTTGATGATTTCATATCAACTAATTAATGATCAAGATCAACTATCTTATCATCTTGGCTAGTGAAATGTCATTCAATGAAATAATTATCTCTTTAAATATTTCACAAATATTTATCACTAATTATTTCAGAAAATTAACAATTAATTTTCATCAACTTATTTGAATGACTATTACATGGTTCTTGATCAAATTCGTCAATTTTCAGCGGTGACCCCGATCCAAATTATGCAAAATCAGTTTCCTAAGATTGCTAATTTGATTTATGACAGAACTCAAGTGATATTTCATGCATTTCAAGGCACATCAAAATAGTAATTAACTCATTAATCATGTTTAGATTCACAGTTCCCGCAACAATGAATACATGTTTATTCAAAGGGTGATATCTTGAGCAAATGAAATCCAAATTACATAAGCTCAGATCCTATGGTTTCCTTATTTAATGGGGAACAAAATACAAAATTTTGTATTTAAACTATTAAACAGTGCTGATAATTCAATTAAACAGAGGTGCGAAAATTGAAATGTCCTTTCAAACCCAAGTCGTCCTAGGTTTACCGACTGTATCCAAAGCCTTTTCCATCCTGGGGCTCCGATACCATTTGAAGGATACAAGGAATCCTCAAGCGTAACACGGAAGCGTGTCGATCGCATCTCATGTGATCGGGGCGACTAGTCGCTATATGCAGCGGAAATTAAAATTTTTAAATCAAGTGATGAAACCGCATGATCACAAGAATATTTCTTGGACCGTTTCATCAAACCACAAAGTATTATAAATACCTCTTGAAGCGTGATTGCGATCACCAGATCTCTAAAGCAAGAGATCCTCTTGACTCAAGTCCGATCCACGAAGGTGTCACTTGCGGGGACGATGATGAGACGTGTTCCTCCCGCAATCCTTGATGAAGATTCAAGCCATGAATCTCCTGATTTCGTCCAATGAAATCCATCGATGGAGATCCATGAGCAATCGAAGCGATAGCGAACTGGCGTGGAGATGATTGCTTCTTCCCTCAAAGCACAAGGTGGACGACCACCTTAGAGAGAGAGGACGAGAATGAGAGAGAGAGAGAGAAGAAAAGTTGGCGTGTACAACTCTTGTATCTTGTAGTTTGGAAGTCCATGGATCACAATCCATGACATATACAAAATCAATGGTTAGATTGATATGTATATTAAGTCAATGGCCATGATCATTGATGTTCAAAAACAACAACATATTAATTTATATTAAATTAAATATGTTGCATTATCATCAACATAATTTAATTAAATAAATAAATCAATAATCACAATATAATGATATGATAATTAAAAAGATAATTATCCACCTAAATCACATTGGCAGTCACCCATGGCCAAGTCATGGGTGACACCACCTCATGTTATTTGGTGGATTGTCCTCTTTTTTATTTTATATCATTATCTCTTATTTATCTTGCAACATTATCCACTAAATTAATTCCAAATTAATTAGTGTATATCTATTGCAAAATTATCCACTAAATTAATTCCCAATTAATTAGTGAATATTTCAATCATGCCATTGAAAAATGTGAATCATATTCACATCCCAAACTAAATTGTAAATTACATTTCTAATTAATTGCTTAATGTGAATCCAATTCACATTAACAATTAACTAATGTTATTTACAAAGGTGCTCTCTCTAATATATTATAAATCATATTTATAATATATATACATATATTATGGATAGCACTATCCACGATATGTATTCCTGGACAATTAAATCTCATTTAATTATCTTTGATAATCATTCTCGTAATATGAATCCCATTCATATTATTCATGTTAATTAAATCTCATTTAATTATCAATATCTTGTTGCTTGGATACATAATTCATCAAATGAATTATTCTTGAACTCCTTCAAGAATAATGTGCTTTCTCCGCAGATATTTGGAGAGAAGTACATGGCGATTGTATTGTTCCGCATATAGTGACTTGGATGTTGAGATCTTATCTCAAATCCAGATCTTACCTACCTCCCACAGATGCTTGATTAAATCAAGACCGCAAATCTAATCTTCTCATTGCATCTGAATCTCATTCAGACCAATGTCCAACGTTTGAAGCAAGATCAGATTGCTTCTCCACTGAGAGGAGTCACTAAAATCCAGACCTGTTTCATCACTCACTCGGAATGGAAGTGTCATGGTTATACAATTGTTTATGATCACATCACCCTCAGGTATTCCCAATAACTATACATCCTGCATATTGGAAGACCTATGATCAACCTGAAGATGTAGATCAATTTTACATTGTCTTCTTCAGGGTTTGATTACCAAGTTTCTCTATCTTGGTCGTTGGGATTCGGTATCGATCATATGCTTTCCCAAAGCATATATCATACCTTCAAATTCTTGTCATGCTTCCAAAGCACGATGACCATGCATGGAATTTGATCGGTCCCAATACCTCATGAGTGAGCTCATGTCTTCCTGTTCACAAGTGAACTTGTATGATCCCTTTGAGAGATCGTATTACTCATATGCCCTTACATGCACACCAGCGCACCGGTGTATAGACCTTGGTTAGGTCATCAACCTATTGGTCTGTCAAATGTACACACTCAGACATATAGTAACACATCTGTCTCCGGTCAGAGGATGTGTGCCTATGCTATGACAACATTCAACATAGGACTTAGGTTATCTCGATCTCGTTAAGTCAACCCTTTGACCTAACTAATCTGACAACTCCGAATCTCTATTCCTATGTAGAGGACATGCATCAAGAGGTCGGTCAGATATCAGCTTATGCGAGAAAGGATTGCCATCTCATACTCAGGATGGAGATCATCTCTTAATAATCATTTCACGATGCTTGATGAGTCATCTATCTAACTCTTTAGATATTCATCCAAACACTAGCCTCTATGATTCAATTACTGAATCAACAACTGTATGATCATCAATACGGCCATGGTACATAACCCTAATTGTACACAGGGACATATTATGCAAATTATTTATTCTTCATTTAGGATCAGAGAATGATATGTGCAATAACATTTATTGCATAATGGCTTGTCATTGCCTCATATGTCCAAAATGTGTCTAGTTGGGGAGCGTTGGGATCATTGGTTATACCGTGTGCAGTATGTCCCACTCCCGTCGGTATTGGCCATGACAACGGGTAGGGAAGGGATAATGCTAGAGAGATCATGATATATTTTCTAATTATTAAAATTTGAATAATACATAATTGAGATAATACCATAATTCAAGTAACAATAAAGAATGTTTGTTGGATATTTATTGGATCATTAATTTAATATGATTAGATTAATTAGAATCCAATTAAAATTAAACACTCTATTATGAATAGAGTTGTTATTTCCCTTGAAAGATTTAATTATGTAAATATGATTCATAATAATTAATTAGAATTTGAATATGATATGGAGAATCACATAAGTGACATCCATGATCTCCCGTCAAGGCAAAGGGTTTCCGTCGCAAGGGGTTGTATGTGGGAGACGCCTATATGAAGTGACAACTCCTGCATACAAGTTCATATGTATCTGGCTCTTCGCTTCTTGCAAGAGTAAGGTTGTAAGCGTAGTGACCCCAATATCGGGTCCTCATATTATTAGGGTGATATTGGATTATGTATAGTGAGTATTAAGGATGTTGACGATTGGTTCAATTAATGACGGGTCAACATCACCTTAGGTGTGGTGGGCCCGGGTGTTAAAGACCGAATTGGGAGATGCAAGTTGGACTTGCAAGGCGGAATGTATTCCCGCTTCTTTTTTATCTGAGTTGCAGGTTCTCATATTATTGGGATATAACAAAGATAAGAAGGAGATCCCAGATCTTGCTGAGATATAATGGTAAGTATATCTCTTACATTGAAATTGATTAAGGGAATGGACTTAAAATGTTGACAAGGCAAGACAATTTTGATATAAAAATTCCTAAATCAAAGTAAAGTAAATATATGTAAATATATTTATGCAAATTTCTTATTTCAGATAATCCTTCATTAAACCCACTCATTGTTATGCTCAATAATAACCAGTAATATAACATGGATTGGATCCATAATCAAGATATTGTACTTGCAGTTGGACACATAATGTATGTGGTTGCAATATGCAGGTTTCCTCATAATAATGAGGAATGACAATTATAAATAGATTATAGGTATGCAACCTTAGGGTTTGTATGTCTCTATAGTCTGATCTCTCATCGAGTGTATTTTGGAAGTGACATGTCGATGATGATCATAATTGTCAAATATCCTTATAAAACCTAAGAAGATGATTTGGCATACATATGTGCTCTAGACATTTAATCATGAATGACATGGTTCTCTGCATTATGCAGAATGGTAGTTCTAAAAGATGATGTATTCAAAATGTTTGAGTACCTACCCGAATCAAAATCTTTAAGTGTCTAGATGAATGTAGATATGATGAGTGTCATCATTCTACTGTCTATACTCAAGTCATTCATGAAGCTTTATAAGATTCATATTGTATGAATTAAATGAAGCATATATAAATGTTTAAATACTCTTATATTTTAATATTTTTGAGTTCAACATAAGAGATCCTTTATCTTAAGCAATGGTTGTTTATAGATGAAGGGAGCACAGTGGAAGCGTGGGTCGGACCCAAGCTGGAAGGAAAGTCAAAATGCTGACTGTACTTCTATGACTTCCATATGACATCCAATGTGTTGGATAAATAGTTATGATGGACACAATTAAGATAGTAATGTAATATCTAGAGGACTCTACTAAATTAGAATATTAATGAATGGTTCATTAACATTTCTAATACTAAAATTAAACCTTGATGAAATCAATAGGAGGATGAAGATCATTTGATAATGATCTGGCATCAACCTTGGACATATATCTGTTGATGTGATCAATAGACTAGTAAGATATTGAACTTTAGATTGTCTAAAGGTTCAAAACTTACATACTTATGAATTTTGTATTCGAAAGTAGAAATCGTCCAATGCACTTTTCTTTGGGAATGGTGTAAGATGCCAATGTGTTCAAAATCTCATACATATTGATGTATGTGGATCACCTATATCGAAATAAACATTAATGATATGTTATATCAATTGATGTCTGTTTGTGATATGATATTTCTTCCCTTCCTTAGAGACCTTGGAAATGTTTAAAGATTTGACGATTGTGGTTTAGAATCAAAGCTTGAGGGAAGATGAAATGAATTTGATCTAACCAAGTTAGCAAGTACCTATTAGATGAATTCAAGGAATACCTTATAACAATATTATTCCTCTCTCACTCCTCCTAATACACCTAAACTCAGTAGAGTTGTAGGGAGATACAATTGGATCATGTGTGACATGATTTGATCAATGATGCATTTTAGCATAATTACCTCTTAGTTTCCAAGGTATATATGTAGTAGAGACTACAATATATCCTTAATAAGGTTTCATGTAAGTAAGATGGAATCTTGCACCTGAGAGTGCTACTTCATTAGGAAAATAAAGGATGATATTATATGCCTACTTTATGACCTTGAGATTCTTAAATAATTTCATCTCTAAAAATATGATTCTGAGATGATGACTTTCTTAAGAATCAAGATGAAAATGAAGTAAAGGAACTCATTTAACCTTGGGAAGATAATGAGGCTCCTGAAATCGGAAACTAAATGGATAATTAAAGATGGAACACTCATACCTCTTCAAATGAATTTGAAGATGAATTTCATGTGTCAGATAAGTCTGACAATGATCTGACTTCATATGATGAAGCTTCTGAAGATCATGACATGGAAAAATGGATGTTAGCAATAAAGTCTAAAGTAGACTTCATATACAAGTGTTGTATATAGACCCTCGAGGATCCACCTATATGGGTAAGACCCATTAAGGTGTAAATGGATCATCAAGGGAAATAGGGAACCTGATGAGAAGGTAGAGACCTTGAAAGCACGACTCGTACCCACAATATACGCACGAAGAAAAGTCATCGCTTGCGATGAGACTTGATCTTCAGTGACCTTGCTTAAACCCATCAGAATATTGCTAATTGCAGTTACACAACATGACTTTGACATCTTTGAGATGGAAGTCAAGATTGCATTCCTCTACGAATAACTCTTCGAGGATATTCATATGACGTATCCCTAGGGCTTAATGGTTGAGGAAAGCAAGGTGTGCAAGTTAAATGACTCCATCAATGGACTCGAATAAGCTTCTTGTAGTTGGAGTATCGAATTTGATGAAATTATAAATGTTATGATTTCAGATAAAATCTTGATGAACCATGTGAAGCTTAGTGGGAGTGTCATTTTGTTCATCATGCTAAATATAGATAATATCCTAATCATTTGGAATAATATAAGGATAATAATAAGTATTTGATAATCTGGTTGTTCCATACCTTGAGATGTGATCTCAAGAAAACCTCTTATATCTTTGTTCTGAAGTTGTTCAGAAGCATAGAGAAGAGGATATTGGGACCGTTGCATTAGTAATACACCTTGGATATGTTCCATTTTTCTGGAAAATTCCAAGAATGGCTTCCATCTCTTAAGATATGGTACTGACCTATCTGAAACTGTTTGCCCTTGTGCATCGGTTGCTAGAAACCGACTGTATGCTAAATGTATATAAAATCCAGATGTCTGTCATGCAGTGGGAATAGTAAACGGTTGCTAATCCTAATATGGAGAAAAACACTTAATTGTAGTAATAAAATAATATTTTCAAAGATGACAAGACTTAGAGATTGTAATCTCAAAGTCTTATCTTCAAGAAATTAAGAATTGATAGATAGTATCTAAAAGGTCTTAACTGTGTATACCTTAGGACATAGAGATCTCCGGGAATAAGAGTATTCTAATAAGGATAATAGAAATTACATACTGGTTATAATGATTGAGTTGTAGTGTCATGGACACTATACCTGATAAGATTGAGCATTGGTTGTATAAGATGCAACATTCGCATTGGATGAGAGCACTGTCACAAGGAGATATGCAAGTACTGTAAAGGGACTTGGCGTAGGCTCTTGGGAACAGAGTGATTGATCATTTTACCTAGATATTTTTCTAAATAGCCATTGATTGTCACATGAGTGTGGGTTTAAATGATTAGCTCATTAATGGCTCTTTGGGCTAGTGGGAGATTGTTGGACATGCGAGCCCACGGCGAGCCATTATGCAATAATTGTTATTGCAAATTCACTCCTTAATCTGAAATGAAGAATAACTAATTTGCATAATAGATCCCATCATACAATTAGGGTTATATATCATGGCCATCTTAATGATCATACAACTATTGATTCAATAGTTGAATCATAGAGGTTGGTGCTTTGATGAATATATGAAGAGTTAGATTGAGGACTCATCGAATAATTTTAAATGATTGTTAAGAGATGCTCTCTAGCATGAGTAGGATGTTGGACATGCGAGCCCACAGCGAGCCATTATGCAATAAATGTTATTGCAATTCACTCCTTAATCTGAAATGAAGAATGAATAATTTGCATAATAGGTCCCTTAGTACAATTAGGGTTATGTACCATGGCCATCTTGATGATCATACAGTTGTTGATTCAACTATTGAATCATAGAGGCTGGTGCTTGGATGAATATCTAAAGAGTTAGATTGAGGACTCATCAAGAACCGTCAAATGATTGTTAAGAAATGATCTCCAGCCTGAGTAGGAGATGGCAATCCTTATCTCTAAAGGCTGATGTCTGTCCGACCTCTTGATGCAGGTCCTCTGCATAGGAATAGTGATTCGAAGGTGTCAGATTAGCCAGGTCAAAGAGTTTACTTAACGAGATCGAGATAACCAAAGTCCTATATCGTATGCTGTCAAGATATAGGCACGCATCCTCTGACCGGAGACAGATGTGTTGCTATATGTCTGAGTATGTACATTTGGCAGACCAATAGGTTGATGACCTAATCAAGGTCTATACACCGGCGCGCTGGTGTGCATATAAGGTCATATGAGTAATACGATCTCTCAAAGGGATCATACAGGTTCAGTTACTGAACCGGAAGACATGAGCTCACTCATGAGATATTGGGAAGAATCAAATTCCGTGCGCACGGTCGTCTCGCTTTGGAAGCTTGATTGAATTTGTAGGTTTGATATATACTTTTGGAAAGTATATGATCAAGACCTAGGTATGATATATGCTTTTTGAAAGTATATGATCGATACCGACTCCCAATGATCGAATGAGAAACTTACTGATAAAACCATGAAGTAGACAGTATAAAGTTGATCGAATACTTCGGGTTTAGTCTGAGTCTTCCAGTATGCAGGATGTACAGGTATTGGGAATACCTGAGGGTGATGTGATCATAAACGATTGTATAACCATGACGCTTCCATTCCTAGGGAGTGATGAAACGGGTCTGGATTTTAGTGACTCCTCTCAGTAGAGAAGCAATCTGATCTTGGTCCAAGTGTTGGACATTGATCTGAATGTGATTCAGATGCAATAAGAAGATTAGATTTACGGTCTTGATTTAATCAAGCATCTATGGGAGGCCCGAGATCTGGATTTGAGATATGATCTCAATATCCATGTCACTATACGTGGAACAATACAATCGCCCTGTCCTTATCTCCAAGTATTCGCGGAGAAAGCGCATTATCCTTGAAAGAGTTCATGGATAATTCTATTGTTGATATATGTATCCGAGCATTGAGAATATGTATAATTAAATGTGATTTAATTATCATGATTAATGTGAATTTGATTCATATTATAAAGAGAGTTATCTGAGATAATTAAATGTGATTTGATTATCAAAGATGTGAATAATGTGAATGTGATTCATATTATTTGAGAACAAGAGAATAAAGATCCAAGATGATTGAATGTGATTTAATTATCATGGATATGAATAATGTGGATAGCAATATCCATATTAGTCATATATATTATAAATGTGATTTATAATATATAAGAGAGAGCTATTTGTGATTTACACTTGTTAATTAAATGTTAATGTGAATTGGATTCACATTGGACATTGAATTGAAAATGTAATTTACATTTTGTTTTGGGGTGTGAATATGATTCACAAATTTCCAATGGCATGATTGCAATGTTCACAAAATAAATTGGATTTATTTTTGTGAAATAATTTGCAACAAATGTTGTTGCAAATATTGGAGAGAATCATGAGATAATGTAATCTAATGTAATAGGAAAAAGGAAGCTCCCTTCCTAATGAGGAGAGGGGACGGCCACAATTCCATAAGGAATGTGGTGGCCGTCCACCCTCCTTATGGAAGGAGGCTTGCCTCCTTTCCTATCTCTCCAACCGAGATTGATTTGATATAAATCAAATTATATTTAATATATATTTGATTTTTATTAAATTAATTGTTGTTGTGTTTTTAGCAACAAATCATTGCCATTGAAAGAAACACAAATTAATGTGGACCATTGGATTTGTGTTGACACATGGATTGGGATCCATGGATCCCAAAACCCTATAAAAGGAGAGGCACCCCATTGCTCTTCTTGACACATAAGTGAGACAACAAGTCTCTCTCTCTCTCTCTCTCTCTCTCTCTCTCTCTCTCTCTCTCTCTTTCTTTCTCTTTCTCTCCCTCTCATGGCCGTCCACCATGGATGCCCTAGAGAGGCTCTCCATCGCCGCGGCACCGTCGTTATGCTACCCGATGTTTTGCTCGTGGAACTCCGTCTACTTCGGCATACCTTGCTCGTGAAGAAGACGTCGGATCTCGTGTGTCGAGATCAGGAGATCCACCGCTTGGATCATCAACATGGATTGCGAGAAGCACGTGGTTCATCCCCGCGCTCGCAAGCGTCTCCTCCGACGGATCGGACTTGAGACAGGAGGTCTCTTCGTTTAGAGACTAGATCGCAACCACGCTTCAAGAGGTAAACCTAATACTTGGTTGTGGTTTAGACGAAACGATCCGAGAAGTGTTCTTGGATCATGTGGTTTCGTCACATGAAAATGTTTAATTTCCGCTGCATAGAACAACTAGTGCGACTAGTCGTTCTTCGTCGTATTCGATACGACGATCATGCTTCCGTAATGCGCTTGAGGATCTAACCATATCCTTCAAGTGGTATCAGAGCCAGGTTGGTGGTTTTGGATACGATTCATAAACCGAGGACGACTTGGGTTCATTAGGGTTTGCGAAAGTTTTCTTGCATTTCATTTTCGCATCTCTATTTTGATATTACTTTCGGCACTGTTTAAATTGTTTAAACACGAAAATAATATTTGGATTTTATTCCCCATTAAATAAGGAAACCGTAGGATCTGAGTTTGCTTGATTTCGATTCCGTTTGCTCTAGATATGCTCATTTTAGTGAACATGTATCCATTGTTTCGGGGACTGCGGATCATGACGTAATTAAGATGTTAATTGCGGATTTGAAACGCCTTGAAATGCATGCAAATCACTTGGGTTCTGTTGTAAATCAAGTTAGAAAAACTTTAGAAATTTACTTTGCTTATTTTGGATTTAAATTGATTGAGATATGGTATTTTTAGTAAGTGAGGGTCACTGCTGAAAATACTTTCCTAATCAAGAACCTAGTGATTGTCATTTAATTAATTAGTGAAATTAAATTGTTTAATTTCCTGGAATAATTATGCATAAATATTTGTGAAATATTTAATGATAATTATGTCCTTAAATGACTTTGCCCTATCCAACAAATGATTAGATGTGATCTAGATCAAGATTGGTTACATGATCTAAATGATCAACATTCCAACAAACATGTTGCTTGAATAGGACTTGGGATTTGTTTAGCAAATTTCATTATAATGTTAATCAAAATTGTTTTGATTATTTCTATATGGTATAATTTCGGTTGAAGAACCGATGATCATCTCAAGTACAAAATGATCTATTTTGCATTATCCTTTCCCGAGGTGGATATGGTGTCTAGTCGGAGAGCATTGGGGTTGCGGGTTGCAACGTATGTGGTCCGTCCCACTCTCATCGGTACTGGCCATGACAGCGGGTAGGGTTAGTATAATGCTTAAGAAATCATGATGTATTTCTAATTATTAAAATTCGAAATAATACGTATTTGAGATAATACCATTATTCAAGTAACTATTAAAATGTTTGTTGGATATTAATTGGATCATTAATTTAATATGATTAGATTAATTGGAATCCAATTAAGATTAAAATGCTCTATTATGAATAGAGATGTTATTTCCCTTGGAAGAATTAATCATAATGAATATGATTCATAATGATTAATTAGAATTTGAATATGATATGGAGGATCACATAAGTGACATCCATGGTCTCCCGTCAAGGCGAAGGGTTCCGTCGCCAGGGATTGTATGTGGGAGACGCCTGTCGGAAGTGACAGCTCCTGTATGCAAGCGCATCTGGATCGGACTCTTTGCTTCTCGAAAGAGTAAGGCCGTATACGTAGTGACCCCAATATCGGATCCTCATATTATTGGGGCGATATTGGATTGCGTATAGCGAGTACTATTCCTGTTGACGGTTGGTTCAATTAACGACGGGTCAACATCGCCTTAGGGGTGGTGGGCCTGGGTGTTAAAGATCGAATTGGAAAATGCAAGTTGGACTTGCAAAGCAGAATGTGTTCCCGCTTCTTTTTATTTGAGTTGCAGATTCTCATATTATTGGGATGTAACAAAGATAAGGAAGGAGATCCCAGATCTTGTTGAGATATAATGGTAAGTATATCTCTTACATTGAAAGTGATTAAGAGAATGAACTTTCAATGTTGACAAGGCAAGACAACTTTGATATAAAATCCTAAATCAAAGTAAAATATATATATATATTTATATATTTATGCAAATTTCTTATTTCAGATAATCCTTCGTTAAAATCCACTCAATGATATACTCAATAATAACCAGTAAAATATCATGGATTGGACTCATGATCCAGATATTGTACTTGCAATTGGACACATAATGTATGTGGTTGCAATGTGCAAGTTTCCTCATAATATTGAGGAATGACAATTAAATAGATAATAGAACTACAACCCTAGGGTTTGTGTGTCTCTATAGTCTTGATCTCTCATTGGATGTACTTTGGAAGTGACATGTCGATGATGATCATAATTGTCAAACAATCCTTATAAAATTAATGAAGATATTCTGACATACATATGTGCTCTTGACATTTAACTTGAATGAGATGGTTCACTGCATCATGCAGAATGGTGGCTCTATAAGAGATGATGTATTCAAATTGTTTGAGTACCTACCTGAACCTTTGTTTTAAGAGTTTAGATGGATGTAGATGAGTGTCATCATTCTACTATCTATACTCTGGTCATTCATGAAGCTTCATAATATTCATAGTGCATGAATTTAATGAAGCATGTATAAATGTTGAAATGCTCTTACATAAGAGATCCTTAGTCTTAAGCAATGGTTGCTTATAGATAAAGGGAGCGCAGTGGAAGCATGGGTTGGACCCGAGTAAGAAGTATGGTCAAAGAGTTGACTATACATCTATGACTTCCATATGTCATCCGAAGAGTTGGATGAATGCCAATACTGCAATAAGTTGATGTGTTGATAGTATAACTATCAAGTCTGTCTATAATCCTTAGAGAAGGACTCAGATAGAGCATCGGAATAATCTACATATAAATCATTGAAATTGACTTGCTTAAAGTCCTGTAATTGTATCTCAATCTTCTACAACACTTGCAATGGGTTGCATATGTTTTAGAAGACTAGAAAAATTGATCTTAAGGCTTATAGTCATCCACATAGATATTGATGCAATTGGTGCAACAATCTCTATTGGATTGAAAGGCTTCATAATTTCAGTGGGAGAGCCCTTAGTCTTAGAGAATGTCTCTATGACCTGGATATTAGAATACATTCATTGTTTATTTCTAAATGTTGGAAATAAACATGAATTCTGTAATAAATCTATCATAAAGAGTTATGATTGAGATATTTCAGATAGTAATCTAAAATCTAGTGGACTCCTAAATTAGAAAATTAATGAATGGTTCATTAACATTTCTAAATACTGAAATTAAACCTCAAGATCAATAGGAGGATGAAGATCATTTTACAATGATCTAGCATCATGCCTTGGACATTTGTCTATTGATTTGATCAATAGAATAGTAAGAAATGAAACTTTAGAATGTCTAAAATTTCAAAACTTACATACTTATGAATATTGTATTCAAAGTAGAATGTCCAATACACCCTTCTTTGGGAATGGTGTAAGATGTCAAGGTATTCAGGATCCCATACATATTGATGTATGCGGATCATCTGTATCATAGTAAACATTATGGATATATAATATCTACTGATGATTATGTGTGATATGAGATTTCTTCTCTTCACTTAGAAACCTTTGAAATGTTCAAAGATTTCACATAATTTTGGTCTACAACCAAAGTTTGAAGGAAGATAAAATGAATTTGATCTAATCAAGGTAGTCTGTACCTGTTAGATGAATTCAAAGAATACCTTATGGAGATATGAATATCATTTCTATCTCAATCCTCCTAACACACCTTAACTCAATAGAGTTATAGGGAGATACAATTGGATCATGTGTGACATGATCTTATCAATGATGATTTTTAGCATAATTATCCCTTAGTTTCCAGGTATATATGTGTAGTAGAGACTACAATGTATATCCTTAATAAGGTTCCATGCAAGATGGAATCTAGCACTTGAGAGTGCTGCTTCATTAGGAAAATAAAGGATGGTATTGGATACCTACTTTATGACCTTGAGATTCTTAAAATATCTCATCTCTGAGAATGTGATTCTTAGAGGTTGAGACTCTTAAAAATCAAAATGAAAATGAAGTGTAGGAACTCATTTAATCTTGAAAAGATAATGAGGCTCCTGAAATTGGAAACTAAAAGGATAATTGAAGATGAAACACTCAAACCTCTTCAAATAAGTTTGAGGATGGATTCCATGTGTCAGACAAATCTGACAATGATCGAACTTCATGTGATGAAGCTTCTAAAGATCATAGAATGGATAGATGGATGTTAGCAATAAAAGTCTAATGTAGACTTCATGTACAAGTGTTGTATATGGACCCTCGAGGATCCACCTATATGGGTAAGACCTGTGAAGGTGTAAATGGATCTTCAAGAGAAAGGGACCCTGATGAGAAGGTACATACCTTCAAAGCATAGTTCGTAGCAATGAGTTACACATGGAAGAGAAGACATTGCTTGCAATGAGACTTGCTTTTCGGCGACCATGCTTAAAATCATCAGAATATTGCTAACCTTAGCTAAACAACTTGACTATTACATCTTCAAGATGTAAGTCCAGATTGCATTCCTCTATGAATATCTCTCTGAGGATATTCACATGAAGTAGCCCCAGGGCTTCATGGTTGAGGAAAGCAAGGTGTTCAAGCTAGAGAGCTCCATCTATGGACTCAAATAAGCTTCTTGAAGTTGGACCATAAGATTTGATGGAATTATAATTGTTATGATTTCAGATAGAATCTTGATGAGCCATGTGAAGCTTAGTGGGAGTGCCTTGTGTTCATCTTGCTGAATGTAGATGATATCCTGATCATTTAAAATGATATAAGGATAATAATAAGTGTTTTATTATCTGGTTGTTCCATAACTTGAGATATGATCTCAAAGATACCTCTTAAATCTTAGTTCTGAAGATGTTCAGGAGCAAAGAGAAGAGGGTATTGGGATTGTCACATTAATAGTACATCTTGGACATATTCCATTTTATGGAAAATTCCAAGAAAGGCTTCCATCCCTTAAGATATGGTACTGACCTATCTTAAGGGATAGCACCTCAAAGAGTTGAGGAAGTAAATGCTACAACTACTTGCACTTGTGCATTAGTTACGAGAAGCTGAGTGTATGCTAGAGTGTAGAAATACCAGATGTCTGTCATGCAGTGGGAATAGTAAACTGTTACTAATCCTACTGTAGAGATAAAACACTTGATTGCAGTAATAACAAAATCTTCATAGATGAGGAGATTTTTGAGATAGTGATCTCAAAGTCTTATCTTCAAAAGTTTAAGACCTTGTAGGTAGTGATCTATAAGGGTCTTAACCCTAGATACCTTTGGAGATAGAGATCTTCATGAATAAGGGTATTCTTATAAGGATTATGGAAATACTGGTTATAACAATTATTAAGCTATAGTGTCAAGAACACTACAATAGCTTTAACAAGGTTGAGTATTGGTTGCATGAGATGCAACAATCGCATTAGATGCGAGCACTGTTACTGGGGATATGTAAGTGCCGTAAAAGGACTTGGCATAGTCTCGCGGGAACAGAGTGACTGATCAGCTTACCTAGCTATTTTCTAAATAGCCTATGATTGCCACATGAGTGTGGGTTTAAATGATTAGCCCATCAATGGCTCTTTGGGCTAGTGGGAGATTGTTGGACATGCGAGCCCACGACGAGCCATTATGCAATAAATGTTATTGCAATTCACTCCTTAATCTGAAATGAAGAATGAATAATTTGCATAATAGGTCCCTTAGTACAATTAGGGTTATGTACCATGGCCATCTTGATGATCATACAGCTGTTGATTCAACTATTGAATCATAGAGGCTGGTGCTTGGATGAATATCTAAAGAGTTAGATTGAGGACTCATCAAGCACCGTCAAATGATTGTTAAGAAATGATCTCCAGCCTGAGTAGGAGATGGCAATCCTTATCTCTAAAGGCTGATGTCTGTCCGACCTCTTGATGCAGGTCCTCTGCATAGGAATAGAGATTCGGAGGTGTCAGATTAGCTAGGTCAAAGAGTTGACTTAACGAGATCGAGATAACCAAAGTCCTATATCGTATGCTGTCATGATATAGGCACGCATCCTCTGACCGGAGACAGATGTGTTGCAATATGTCCGAGTATGTACATTTGGCAGACCAATAGGTTGATGACCTAATCAAGGTCTATACACCGGTGTGCTGGTGTGCATATAAGGGCATATGAGTAATACGATCTCTCAAAGGGATCATACAAGTTCAGTTACTGAACCGGAAGACATGAGCTCACTCATGAGATATTGGGAAGAATCAAATTCCGTGCGCACGGTCGTCTCGCTTTGGAAGCTTGACTGAATTTGTAGGTTTGATATATACTTTTGGAAAGTATATGATCAAGACCTAGGTATGATATATGCTTTTGGAAAGTATATGATCGATACCGACTCCCAATGATCGAATGAGAAACTTACTGATAAAACCATGAAGTAGACAGTATAAAGTTGATCGAATACTTCGGGTTTAGTCTGAGTCTTCTAGTATGCAGGATGTACAAGTATTGGGAATACCTGAGGGTAATGTGATCATAAACGATTGTATAACCATGACGCTTCCATTCCTAGGGAGTGATGAAACAGGTCTGGATTTTAGTGACTCCTCTCAGTAGAGAAGTAATCTGATCTTGGTCCAAGTGTTGGACATTGATCTGAATGTGATTCAGATGCAATAAGAAGATCAGATTTACGGTCTTGATTTAATCAAGCATCTATGGGAGGCCCGAGATCTGGATTTGAGATATGATCTCAATATCCATGTCACTATACGTGGAACAATACAATCGCCCTGTCCTTATCTCCAAGTATTCGCGGAGAAAGCGCATTATCCTTGAAAGAGTTCATGGATAATTCTATTGTTGATATATGTATCCGAGCATTGAGAATATGGATAATTAAATGTGATTTAATTATCATGATTAATATGAATTTGATTCATATTATAGAGAGTTACGTGAGATAATTAAATGTGATTTGATTATCAAAGATGTGAATAATGTGAATGTGATTCATATTATTTGAGAACAAGAGAATAAAGATCCAAGATGATTGAATGTGATTTAATTATCATGGATATGAATAATGTGGATAGCAATATCCATATTAGTCATATATATTATAAATGTGATTTATAATATATAAGAGAGAGCTATTTGTGATTTACACTTGTTAATTAAATGTTAATGTGAATTGGATTCACATTGGACATTGAATTGAAAATGTAATTTACATTTTGTTTTGGGTTGTGAATATGATTCACAAATTTCCAATGGCATGATTGCAATGTTCACAAAATAAATTGGATTTATTTTTGTGAAATAATTTGCAACAAATGTTGTTGTAAATATTGGAGAGAATCATGAGATAATGTAATCTCATGTAATAGGAAAAAGGAAGCTCCCTTCCTAATGAGGAGAGGGGACGGCCACAATTCCATAAGGAATGTGGTGGCCGTCCACCCTCCTTATGGAAGGAGGCTTGCCTCCTTTCCTATCTCTCCAATGGAGATTGATTTGATATAAATCAAATTATATTTAATATATATCTGATTTTTATTAAATTAATTGTTGTTGTGTTTTTAGCAACAAATCATGGCCATTGAAAGAAACACAAATTAATGTGGACCATTGGATTTGTGTTGACACATGGATTGAGATCCATGGATCCCAAAACCCTATAAAAGTAGAGGCACCCCATTGCTCTTCTTGACACATAAGTGAGACAACAAGTCTCTCTCTCTCTTTCTTTCTCTTTCTCTCCCTCTCATGGCCGTCCACCATGGATGCCCTAGAGAGGCTCTCCATCGCCGCGGCACCGTCATTATGCTGCCCGATGTTTTGCTCGTGGAACTCCGTCTACTTCGGCATACCTTGCTCGTGAAGAAGACGTCGGATCTCGTGTGTCGAGATCAGGAGATCCACCGCTTGGATCATCAACATGGATTGCGAGAAGCACGCGGTTCATCCCCGCGCTCGCAAGCGTCTCCTCCGACGGATCGGACTTGAGACAGGAGGTCTCTTCGTTTAGAGACTTGATCGCAACCACGCTTCAAGAGGTAAACCTAATACTTGGTTGTGATTTAGACGAAACGATCCGAGAAGTGTTCTTGGATCATGTGGTTTCGTCACATGAAAATTTTTAATTTCCGCTGCATAGAACAACTAGTGCGACTAGTCGTTCTTCGTCGTATTCGATACGACGATCACGCTTCCGTGATGCGCTTGAGGATCTAACGATATCCTTCATAGGAGATGGCAATCCTTTCTCTAATGGGTTGATATCTAACCGACCTTTTGATGCAGGTCCTCTGCATAGGAATAGAGATTTGGAGGTCTTAGATAAGTTAGGTCAAAGTGTTGACTTAACAAGATCGAGATAACCAAAGACCTATGTCATAAGCTGTCACGATATAGGCACACATCCTCTGACCAGAGACAGATGTGTTGCTATATTTCTGAGTATGTACATTTGGTGACCGATAGGTTGATGGCCAAATCAAGGTCTATACACCGGCGAGCTAGTGTGCATATAAGGGCATATGAGTAATACGATCTCTCAAAGGGATCATACAGGTTTATTTACTCAACCGGAAGACATGAGCTCACTCATGAGATATTGGGAATCAAATTCTGTGCACGATCGTCTCGCTTTGGAAGCTTGACTGAATTTGTAGGTTTGATATATGTTTTTGGAAAGTATATAATCAATACTTATGTATGATATGTGCTTTTGGAAAGTACATTATCGATATCGACTCACAATGATCAAATGATAAACTTAATGATAAAACCCTGAAGTAGACAATGTAAAATTGATCTAATACTTCGGGTTTATTCTGGGTCTTCCAGTATGGAGGATGTAGAGGTATCATGAATACCTGAGGGTGATGTGATCACAATCGATTGTATAACCATGATGCTTCCATTCATAGGGAGTGATGAAATGGGTATGGATTTTAGTGACTCCTCTCAGTAGAGAAGCTATCTAATCTTGGTCTAAAATGTTGGACATTGATCTGAATGTGATTCATATGCAATGAGAAGATTAGATTTGCATTCTTGATTTAATCAATCATCTATGAGAGGTCCGTGAGATCTGGATTTGAGACGTGATCTCAATATCCAAGTCATTATACGTGGAACAATACAATTGCCTTGTCTTTATCTCGAAGTATCTGCGGAAAAAGTGCATTATTCTTAAAAGAGTTCAGGATAATTTCATTATTGATATATGTATACGAGCATTCAGAAAATTGATAATTGAATACGATTTATTTTTAAATAAATAATATGAATTTGATTCATATTATAAAGAGAGTTATCTAAGATAATTAAATGTGATTTAATTATCAAAGATGTAAATAATGTGAATGTGATTCATATTATTTGGGAACATGAGAATAAAGATCCAAGATTATTAAATGTGATTTAATTATTATGGATATGAATAATGTGGATAGCACTATGCATATGAGTCATTGATATTATAAATATGATATATAATATATAAGAGAGAGCTATTTGTAATTTAGATTTGTTAATTAAATGTTGATGTGAATTGGATTCACATTGGACAATTAATTGAAAATGTAATTCACATTTTATTTTGGGTTGTGAATGTGATTCACAAATTTCCAATGGCATGATTGCAATGTTCACAAAATAAACTGGATTTATTTTTGGGAAATAATTTGCAACAAAAGTTGTTGGAAATAATGGAGAAATCTATGAGATAATGGGTCTTATAAAATAAAAGGAGAAAGCCACCTTCCTTGTATAAAGGGTGGACGACCACAATTCCTACATAGAATATGGTGGCCGTCCACTCCTTTCATGGAAGGAGGCTTGTCTCCTTCCTATTTCTCCAAGGAGATTGATTTGAATTTAATTGGTATATTTTGATATATTTGATTTAATTTAAATTAATTGTTGCTGCAAATATTTTAGCAATAAAATCATGGTCACTGAAAGAAACACAAATCAATGTGAGCCATTGGATTGATGTTGTCCATGGATTGAGATCCATGGATTCCAGAATATTATAAAAGGAGAGGCATCCCCTTTGCTCTTCTTAACACAACATGGCACAACTCTCTCTCTCTCTCTCACGCCATCTCTTCCTCTCTCTCTTTTGGTTGTCCACCATGATGCCCTAGAGAGAGTCGCTCTCATTGCAGCATCGTCGTTATGCTACCGGATTGTCTTCTCGTGGATTTCCGTCTCCTTTGGTACGCCCCGCTTGTGAAGAAGACATCGGATCTCCTGTGACGAGATCAGGAGATTCGTCGCTTGGATCTTCAACATGGATTGCGAGGAACACACATTTCATCAACGCGCTCACAAGCATCTCCTCCGTCAGATCGGACTTAATAGAAGAGGTCTCATCGTTTAGAGACTCGATCACAACCACGCTTCAACAGGTAATCCTATTACTTATTTTTGGTTAGATGATATGATCCGAGAAGTGTTCTTGGATCATGTGATTTCATTGCATTAAAATTTTTAATTTCCGTTGCACCGAGCTACTAGTACGACTAGTCGCTCAAGATCGAATTCGATGTGATCTCCACGCTTTTGTGATGCGCTTGAGGATTTTCCTCATATCCTTCACTACCCACAACATATGTCTTCATGGCATCAGTACCACACTCGGTCTCAGCAACTGGAGAAATGGTGGCGTTAGTTCCACCGACTGCATCTGGAATCAGGACGACCTCAGTACTGTCGGCTAGATCTACATCCTTGATGGCTTCAACACCACCATCATCATCATGCACGACATCAGCACCACTATCCTCCTAGTCTATCTCTCCAGAATCTCCAAGTGGTCGCCTCTCAAATGAGGCATCGTCGGCTAGCATCCTACAACTCCTAAGTGTGATAAAATCATCATCAAATACATAGGAAGATATATCTCCCAAGGAATAACTAGGAGTCGTAGTCTTTGTAAACTGTACCTACTCAGACTTCCTCTTCAGATTGTTCGGGTTTAGTTCAATCTGAGCAGGTAAGGTAGACTTGCCCTTGATAATTTCCCTCATCTGCTGGCAGAACTCGTCCATCTCTCATCGGAAGGATGCATACTGATCAGAAAGTAGGCGGGTGAGGTCATCAAAGTCTGGGCTCTCATAGAGGGGTCTATGAAAGTCGGACGAGTTTCCTCGCTAGAAAGGAGGTTGAGTATGCTGGTAATGAGGGGGGAGGCTGAGAGTACTGTTGAGGCTGTTGTAGCTGTCACCACTACTATCCCTAGTATAAGGGACGAGGACCCTGTTGGTGTTGTTGCTAATATTGCTGGGAGTGATGGGGATGTTGTTGTTGTTGATTTCTCTATCCACCCAGAGTTGGTGGTTATTGTTGGGACGAGGTACCTTCAATAGACCATCTGAATCCAATATGATCACGATGGATCACGGGCTGTAGCTCGAAGTCCTGATCGCGACGAATCCAGGATGATCGCGACGGATCGGTCATACCAAATCCCATTGATTTACATCAATAGCTCCTGCTCGAATTTTGATGGGGAAGAAACGACAGAGGTTGATTCGGATAGTAAACTACCATCTGAGTGTCCTGAGATGGTGGTGGCTGTGACTAGTACTGCAGTGGTTGGACTGGCTCTACTTGAATGTGGTGGACCTGGCAGTGTGTGGAAGATGGCTAAGTGGAGTTACTGCTGGGATCAGTCCGTGATCTGAGACGGTGTTGTGGAGTTGTCTGTGTCTTCTAGAGACACATGATCTATGTCTTCAGGTGACTCAGTGTCTGTGCCAACTAATCGATATGGGTAAGGCCCTGGCACTGCTTCTTTTCAATGATCTCGATGCGATCCAACTTCTGACTCGGTATGTGTTGCAGCTGTTAAAGAATTAGATGGACCTACATCGACCCATGCTATCCTCTAGTAAGACACGATCTGTTGGAGGGGTTTCCTTGAGTGTAATCCCTAGTATGGGACATCACCGTGTAATTCTCTACCATCTCCTCGTAGATGGCCCAGATTTGGTCCTAATCCTTGGCAAAATAGAACCCTCTGCACGAGGCATTCACTAGCTCATGCAGCTCCAGTGTCAGCCCCTATTTAGAAGCCATGTACTAAGTTCGGCTTGGACATCTCATGATGTGTACACTGGTTAATGAGCTCTCGGAATCGATCCCAAGCCTCGTGAAACTACTCGTTTGGTATCATGGTGAAATTGTTGATCAAGGCTCGCGTTGCGTTGGTCCTACCGAGTGGATAGTACTTGTTCAAGTACTCGATCTGGAGATTCTCTCAGGTGGTGACATACCTCCCAAAGTGTTTTAGCTAATATGATGCTCTATCAACTAAGGAGAATGGGAAGGCCATCATCTTAATTATGTCATCAATGAATATGTCGTGGACCGTGCTGCAAATCATCTCAAACTCCTGTAGATGTAGATGCTGCTCCTCGGTGGCTATCCCATAAAACTTGGGCAGTAACTGGATAGTCTGGAGTGAATCTCAAAGTCACACAAAATATTTGGTAGTTGGATCCAGCGGTGTATGAGGGTTGCATCAGGGTTGTGCAACTGCCTCATCATACGAGATGGCCTGGCTGGCTCCTGTTGATCCTCAGATCGTCTGTCTCCTCCTCCAGCTGCAGGTATCTCTCCACGTGCTGGTCTCGATGACTCTGCTCTCTCTGCTCGCATTTGTGTCATCTCTCGTCGCATCTCTGCCACAAATACTCTCTGGTCTCTAATTTGTCACTACATGGTCTCTAGGGAGGCTAAGCGTGTGTTGTTTATGGTACCCTAATAAACTATATATGTTGATACCTGCAGCTGCTCATTGTTGCGCCCCTCACTGTTGGTAGTCTCTTGGGTCTCTACAAAGGCTAAAGACCCCAACTCAGGTGTTGTAAAATGAACATATATTTATGCAGGCCTCTTCTCTAGTATCTTAGGACTGGTAGAAGGGTTGTCGAGGGGAAATATGGTGGTAGAGAACTCAGGTTCGAAGAGAAGGTATGGGCTCTCTGAAGCTGCCCTAGATGAATGAGGACGAGTGCTCGAAAGTGGTGTTGTCAAAGGCAGCCTAAGGGATCTCCATCCCATCATCGTGATGTAGGAATTTATGAAGATGAGATCTAGAATGCAAACAAGATCAGAAATGAAACCCCAAATTCACCAACTCAACACTCGAGCTGATGACCATAAGAGATCGGTCGTTAGTCTTATCAAATTTATTTTGGTGATCAATCAATCTATTAGAGTGGTTAAGCAAACTATAGGGAACTCGATGCTCCCAGGAGACTATCCCAATCCCACAATTACTTTTTCCCAGTCAGTATGGATTTCGAATCGTTTACCAGCTACCCGATCTATCCACTCTGATAAGGAAGTCTCGGACTGATTACCGGATATCTAGTGAAGTTCTCACTGGAGAATAACTAACCACAAGACCAGTAGTCTGAAAGAAGTTCAGGTATGTCTCTACCTAGGGTCCTGTTTAGTTACTGGGTACGGTTGGGTTGGGGTATCCTCCTGTGAATAGTAGTTGTTTGGAGGGTTGGGATGGTTTTAATGATAATTGTGATGTAATGTGACAATGATTATGTGTTATATTAACTTTTTTATGATTATAATATGTTTTTTATGTTAATAAGTGTATTTGAACAAGATTAAAAACCATTATACCAAAGAAATTGTAGAGTCAATACAAGTATTCCCAACCCAGGAATGTAGGGTTGGAGACAAGGATATGCTAGGGTACCTCGGGGTACCTTGGCAACCAAACAGAACCCAAGTGTACGGGTCACTCTCTCGCTACATATAAATAAACCAATGAGGGGGTGAGTCTCCCCAAAATAAGAATTTTTAGATGAAGTGTATTTTAGGGTTATGTTTGCATTAACAGTCCCAATTTTATTTTGTTTTCACTTTTTATGTATTTTTCTGAATAAGATAGCGCCTATGAATTTTTCGATTTCCTTGGTTATTTTGTGTCCAATAATAGAGGGGGAGGAAGTTGAAAAAGTTGATGTGCAATCAAAAACAATGATACATGCAGAGATAGAAACGCGTACCTGACTCTAGCACTCTACGTGCAAGGTGATTCGTGCATAAATTAAATATAGGGAATAAACTAACTATATGATGCACGGGGAAATCGACCTTAGATGATAAATTTCTATTAATCGTGAAGAACAATAGTTAGCTAATCAAATAAATATTGTAGTCTTATCTTGGGAGTCACTCGGTGCCCTATACAACGGGTCTTGCTAGCGTTGTATGTGACTCCTCACGATGCATGGTCTAATATCCAATTAAGCTAACCTTTTCAATTTTATTTTATCTAGGTCCAATTACGATCTACATGAACATATAAACAATCAGGTGTTGGGCCTTAGTTAATTACGTCGCAATCAATAAAAGTCCTAAATCTAGGGACTAAATCCTCAAAAATCAAAGAATATAAAATGTGATCAAAACAAAACCACGACAAATTGTGGTGAGGTCCCCCAAGTGCAACGATACTCGGCGAAACATACCCCGAAGTCTAAGTGTACAAAGAGTGCCTTAGAGTCTAATTATTACAACAATAATAGTTCTGTAAAAATAAGCTAGTCTATGAGCTATAACTAATTTCCAATCCTCTCTGCTCATCCTTGAATGCAGGTTCCTCCAGAAGAAAATCGAAGCATCCTCGGGTAGTCCTTGCACAAAAAGTAAAACAACAATGTGTTAGAAAACAATTATATCAAATAGAGACAAAAATGAGCGTAAGTGAAAAATGACTACTAAGTCGTGCTCCCTGGCAGTGACACCATTCTGATAACACAAAATCCGAGATAGACTAAGGTGAAAATATGCAATGTCATTATCCCTAGTCAATCAAATTGGTCAAAAGAAAAACACACCACTAAGCAGAGATATCAAGCAATCGAAACATGTGTAAGTGGTTCGCTATTTTTATTTACATGTTATAGTCACTAAGGTCGAACACAAGGAGCTGCAAAAAGATATGAAGTAGTCAACTTTCTGGAAATAAAATATTTTTAGTGTTTTTTAATTTTGCAAATTTTTAATTTTTAAATAAAGGTAAGCAAGCACATTAGCCAAAATACACAGACAACACTATTTTTGTATTCTTCAAAATAGCTAAAAATACTCAGAAAATTCTAGAGAAAATATTTTTCGGTTTTATATGTTTTGAAATGGTTTTATAATTTTCTAGGATTTTGCAAATGTTTTTATAAATTTCTAAAAATCAAAGAGTGCTAAAAAATGTAGGCAGTGCAAAGCCATGACTAAATTGCAAGTTTAAAATACTTAAAATGCCTAACGTCCCGGATAGCAATTTTATGATAAGATATGAATAAAATCCTACAAACAGGAATTGAAATTGCAATTTTTGAATTTTTCTTGTATTTTCTATGTTTTTTATTAGTTTTTAGGTGTTTTGTAATTGTTAGGGTTTTATAGAGAGTTTTCAAACAAAATTATTATTCTAAATGAAACACATAATAAGGCATGCACAGGAATTTTTGTAAAATTTATAAAATCTTTTTTTTTTTTGAATTTTTAGGAATTTTTTAAGGCAAACAAGGATATTTTTAAGGTTTTTTATTTTTCAAAAATATTAAATACAAGTAAGTTGATCCACTAAAATCATATAAAATATTACACACTAACAAGAGGCAATGGTAAATTTTATGTATTTTTTTGAATTAATTTACTATTTATTAAGTTCTAAATACATCAAATAATTAGGCATAGTTCACAGGAACCTAGCTGCAAATACTTTAAGTTCTCAAACCAAATGGTAACACAATATAAAAGTCCAGGGTCAATACTGCATAAATCCCACTCAAGCACATGCGACACAAATGATCCAGACTTATAGGGGCATATATGTAATTACAAAAAGCATGCCAATCAATTCATAACAGATATAAAGTGTAAGGACAATAGCACAATCATCCCAAAATTCACGTGGATGTATACGTGCTACAAACTGAGAGGGACGAAAATACAAATAGATAAAAATGCAAGGTCCAAACTATAAAGTGTCCAAAGTAAAATGAACTACAAAAATATTTATAGGGCTAGAAGATAAATGCAAAATCGAGAGGGTCCTAAGTGAAATTTACCTTTTAATAAGGCGCAATCCAATAGATGAGGGCGCTCCACTTATGGATGGACGGTCAGGATATGGAGGTACCCCTTCGACGATGGATAGCTCTGACATGATCCTAAAATGGATCTAATGGTCCGAGCTCCCTTGATCTTGAACGGTGGTGATTAGAACTGGGAGGGAGCCAGATCGAACAGTCGGGAGGTCGTCTGGATGAACCGTCGAAGAACTCGCCTTCTTTGAGTTTCAATTGGCAATTGTACGTAATGTGGGTGACCCCCGGAGTTGCTCGGATGGGTGAACAATGGCTGAGGTATGTCCACAATGTTGGAGATGCTCAGAAGGGGCCAAGATCGTTGAGAAGGTCCTGGCGATATGTAGCAACCTGAAGCATTCAGACAGGGGTGTAGGCATGAGATATCCTCCTCGCAGATGGTCGTTGGGCGCTAGACCTGCAAGGTTACATGCTTGCTCGGAGATAGAACTCCGGTGAAGTGTTAGGGCGCGAACTTCATTGAAAATAGGGGAGGTGAATAGGTAAGGTCAGTGACGTGCGAGAAATTTGACCTAAAGTTCGATTCCAACCTGTCAGTTGGAATTCAGGGACAAAGGGCGGAACTTGGCGGAGAAACGGGCTCAAGTCACATGGGGTATGCGAGTGGCAGAGTAGATTCACAGAAGGGAAGATGGGTGAATATTGATGTGATATGTGAATCTGGACTGATGAAAAGAATGCAAAGGAAATGAATCTATGTGGAATACCTATGAGTGGATGTTGACGCCTAGGCTGGTGAACGAAGTCCACGGAGGTGATATCCTCGATGGGCGGTACAGCCAGAGGTATTCCAACCGGTATTATGCAATATTATGCAATATTAATAGTTAATTATGCAATATTAACAAAAGCATGTAAATTGCTGAGTTATTATATTTACAGGTATTCACATGATGTTTACCAAGAAAAAGAGCTAAAATAAAAGAATAAAGAGTGAGAATCATGGATTCATCACCTGACTGTACATATTTTCAACCCATAAAAGCTAGCAAAGTAATTGGACCAGTAACAATTGACCTTCAATGCTATGTATGTGCATCGTTCTAATGGACTCCCCGAAGTTTGGCAACTCGAATTGCTAGTGCGCAATCAAACTGGGATCTCATGCATACTAGATGCAGCTTCCAAAGTTCTAGGATAAGTCAACCACACTCTTCTTTGGCCTCACTTCCCTTTGGGAAATCACTAACAACAAAAATGTGACCCTCTCACAAGTGCTTGCAACAATAAATGCGAAATAAAATTGGCTAAAAGTCCTATCTAGGCAGACTACGACAACGCCTAAACTGCGTGATTAATTACCTAAAAAATCTTATCTAACCTCGGACTCCCATGACAACATCTCATTCCTTGGAAAATATTCCAACTCACAAATCAACAAACAAATTTATTGCTTACTTTCTCAGGGAGGATCGTTTGCGAAACTCCACGAAAAGTTTTGGTCCAAACCATCTCATCCCATGGTTCTATTTTTCCTATGATTAGTTAGCCGCTCCAAACTATTAACCCAAAACAAACTAAAGCTTTTTTTGGTAGACCATCCACTCATGCTTACCCCTTATGCCACTTAGAAGTTGAAACCCAACCCACCTATTCCAAAATTGTACCTTTACTAAAAAAGTTTTATCCATTTTAAATATTGTAAATTTTGAAGATATCTTGGATGGAAGAATCTGTATTCCATTATCCCACACGACTTCATCCTCGTATTCGTTGATAGCAGTCTAGCATACCTCTATCTGGTAGTTCATTAAGAAGGTATGATGTTCGAGGATGTTGTAAAATGCATCTCATCCATCCTAAAAAATTATAAATGATGTGATATTTTTATTTGCCAGCCTACCATAGCATCTTCCCTCTCACTACAAGTTACCCAAACCATTAAATACCGAACTAATATTTCACATGCATTTCAATTTCAAAATCTTAAAGAATCTTACCACGAACCCCGCCATCTTTGTTCAGCGAAGAGGCCATCAAATTTTTGTTAAACTCGCATAAAAAATAATTTATTAATCTTAACATGTTGGGTAGTTATTACCTGATTGTACTAAGTAAAGTACTCCCATAAGTTTTCTAGCGTACTCCCATAGGTTTTTTCGGAGAGCACATCGTCTGTTGTAATCCCAGTTGCAACAGATCTGCTGTAATTTCTTTTTTTTCTTTTTTGATTTCGATTAAAAAATCCAACATTATAGATTGGATATTGAATTAGTGCTCTACATATCCTCCGAATATCATGTTAATCAGAGGTTATTTGCTTTTTTATATTTATCTTTGAAGATCCTGACAATATTTAAGCAATTGGAATTCCATTTAAAAAGGACCATATCTTGGAATATTAAGACAAAATAGCAAATAACACCCTACTAACATGAAATTTGGAGGATAGGTAGAGCATTAACACAAGATTCAATTTGTAATGTTTGATTATAGAATCGAAATTGCAAAAGAAAAAATATAATTACGGCGAACTGGGATTACAGATGATGTGATGATCTCTTTCTTTTATTTACGTACTTTGTGCTATGAACTTTCTGCAACCTAGCACCATGGTGAGACTGTTCTTTCATGAAATGAATAGTATGATGGTATTAAAAAAAAGATGTATTACACGAGTCTAGACGAAATGATAAGACTTATACGGGATCCTCACAAGACTTATCATCTCGATGTAAGTAACAATAATATAACTTCAAGTATATTCACAGCCAAACAGATATGCTTTCATTACATAACAAACTTAGTTGCATACATAATTTCACGTTATATTCACATACAAACAGGCACACTTTTTGTTACATGTATAGTAACATTATTCTCGGAAGACAACGGAAATCACGCTCACACAAAAGGGAAATTACTATATATATAGTGAGAAAGTCCAACAAACATTTGCGGCTGCAGATCCCAGATTCTGTCTGTCTTAATCACGCATAACTCTTGCCTTGATTGAGTGCCCACTGGGATTTGGCAGGGATGCGTTCCGCCATCTTTACTCCGAGGGGGTTGTTCTTGCTCTGTTCATCATTTCAAAGAAAAGGGATGCGAGATGTCAGGTGTGAAAATTACCCATTAACAGTGAAAATATTCGTATTTCTAGGGAGGTAATGCGTACTCGTACCATGTAGCACATGTGTGCAGCCACGTCGCACCGTGGATAGCCATGGGGGCAGCAAGTTGCATGATCTTCACAGCATATAGCATCCGTAAAGGGGCAGCATCCCCATTGATAGCAAGCTCCACCGTACTCTTGAATGCAGCAGCAGGTTGTCGTCGGCGGACACCAGGAGTAGGGATCACAGACCGTGGAGGGATTGGGACTGTTCTTGATAGGATACATAGGCGACATTGCTATGCCGCATTTGCCTGTGGACTCTGCGATGTTGCGCTTCATCCTTATGTATCCACCCTCTCCCCATGTATCCCCCCAGCTGTTCCTCACGAGCCAGTAATCTGTACCACTCTCTGTGCCATAACCAATCGCTACCACAGCGTGATCCAAGTCTGTTCCACATTGCCCGTCAAAAATGCCCTGGAAAGGGATTCAATATTGTTTACAGTTGAATGTTAGTATGTTTAGAGGCGTCTTGATGAATCAAATACGCAAGGACAGCAAAGTGTGTTCCTCACCCCAGCGTAAAACTGGAACGCCAGACCGCCGGCCTCGATGTACACGCTAACAGGCTGGTTGTACACTGCCTTCTGCAACGCTGCCTCTTTGTTTTGTGGAACGTATTCGTATGAATCGATGCTCACCACTTTTTTGTTTTCCTAGAAAAAGAAATTATTCGTGACAGCCTCCAGGATCGATAATTTACTTGAAATGTTTCAGTCCAGCGACAATTCCTGGCACATATATCGTAACCCAGCCCCATATTTGGGTAATTTTCAACGCGAGATTTGCTAGGCACGTTAGATCACGATTCAAAATATTAATGACATTATTACTAGAGATGGAGCGTAAACGATGAAATACTCTGGTAACGTTGCACTGGCCATCGCGCGCAGTGTACGGATAATCGATGTCTGTATCGATGCCGCCATTGTTGATGATGAAATCGAAGGCATCGTCTGTGTAGCCACCGTTGCACCCAGCGCTGAGTGTAGTGTCGCAATCTACAAGTTCCTGCTCTGAAAGGGTGATTAATTCGCCGGTGTAGATCTGATTAATCGACTCGACGGCCGCAACGGCAGAAAATGCCCAGCAGCTACCTATAGTTAAACGAATCATAGCATTCAAGAACTGATACTTTGTTACATCGTATAACAATCGTTGATGACTTCAGCTAAGGACCTCTAACTGAATAACAGAAAAAAAAAGGAACTGACCACAGTCACGCTGATCTTTCACATAAGCCACAGCTCCGTAATCCCTCCAATCCCAAGCCACTGGCAATACCTCCCCCTCCTTTACCTCATACCTGTTACTCGCTTTGCGGCCTTGAGACTCGGGCACCTGAAGCTTCAGCCCCAGGTACTGAGCTCGAAATTCTTCGTTTGTCAGATCTGCAAACCGATTCAATCCGACCTGGTACGAATGTCCATTCTCCGCACGGTTGTGCTCGTCGATGAACCTAAGATTATCCCTGAAGATCTCAAATCGACGGTCCTTTTCCTTGAGGTCTTTGTACGCCTTCTTGTGGGAAACCTGCCACTTCTCGTACATGTGCCTTACCTCCTCCTCGCTTCGTGTTTTTGTTCCATATCGCAGGATGGACACATCCGTGGCGTAGGCCACCGATGCCATCGCGAGAATGACGAGGAGGAGGATCGCGGTGATGGAGAGTACCATTGCGAGGGAAATTGGAATGGGAATAAGAGGAGGGTGTGAGATATAAGTAGGAGTAGGAGGGTTTATATAGAGGGGAGAGGAGATGGCGGGAACTAGGGCATACGTGTCAACTTCCAGAGAGTGTTGGATTTGTTCGAACTCAGCACGAGGTGTTGAATTTGTGGATACAGTATTACCACGCCTAATGAAATATGCGCCCATGGATTAAACAAACAAGTAGCTCTGTACCAATCAAGATATATTTTATTTACTTAGAGAGTAAGAGAGAGGGGCGAGGGGCAAGCGAAGTCAGTAGCGTGCCAAGGTGATAAAAGGAATTTTTACCTTTATGTCCTTGCAAGTTTGTGCAGTTACACTTCAGTTCCGACCTAATTTTAATAAGTGTTTATACTTGCGCTTCGCTGAGGTACACGACAAATGTATATAGCGAAATTACATTAGGATATATGAGGAAATATTGCATAATGATTGGTGGATTGGTTGTTTGTAGTGATAATCGAGTAACAACTAGATATGGATAGTGCACTTGAATTACTATTTTCAGAACCGGATGTTACTAACTTCTAATAAAGTTTGGACCTAACAATAGAAAGAATATCCTTTTTTTGTTTGACAAAACCATAACTTTTGGACTTTGTGTTGAGCTTAGGGCGTCTCTGAATATTCTTACATCCATTTTTGATTGAAAGCCAATTGTTCGTAAGATTTCTAATCGAAGAGCTTTACATTTCTCTCATGAAATATAGGATGAAATATAGGATATCAGAAAAAAATAGTATAAGAAAATTTTAAAATATAAACTAAATAATAACAATTACAGTGTGAATATGAATAAATAAACATAAACTTTTGTATCCACTACTTCGATGCTTATAATCAAGATTTGTCCATATATTGGTACTTCAACGTTTATACAAAAAAATTTTATATGTCGATGTTTTGACCCTTATAAAGATTTGTCCATATGTGTTATTAAACATAGAAAGCATGCAAAGTGAGATTTAATTTATGATAACTAGTTGAACGTAAATAGTAAGAAATTTGTGTGAAAAAGAAAGGAATCCTAAATTGCCTCACCATTGCAAGATAAAATTACTCAAATATTTTACATTTATTGAAGTATACCATCAATGCATCTTATGAATAATAAAACTGATGTACTTAAAATCACGGTATCGTTGATATTGGGAAAATTATTACAAAATCTAAAATGCCTATAATGTTCCAGATAAACTAACAACAAATCCAACCATACCTAAAATGAGAATAAATTTAATTGTTAGACCAACATCCATTCAAATTTATTGTGATATCTTCAAGTACAATAGACTTGAAAATCAAGAAGAGGCCTAAACATGCTAGACATTGGTTCATGGTGATGTTTTTAGGCCTCCAATGAGCCCGAACTTGTTGTTGTTGCGATTAGGGTCATATTAGGATTAGGAGTCCTAATGGATGGGATTCCTAATCCTAATAGTTCTAACCCTTGTTCTATGGCATGGCCCTTGTCATGGTGTTTTTGTTATTCTTGTTTTTCTCTCCTCGTTGGATAGTGGTGGAATGATGACAACAATGCTTTTACTCTAGGTGTTCATGGGTTTATTTGCTAGAGACTTCTCTTCTCATCCTACAGATTGTTCAAGGGAGCGTAATTGAAAAACCGCACCCGGTCTAAAGATAAAAAGGTCATTGTATCGGCCAGGTGGATTTTAGCAGAAAATTTATTATTAATTTTTATTTATAATCCTAAATTCAAGTGTATAGCGTTAAGTATGGGAGTATCGAACTCAGGGGGACAAACTATTGGAAACTAGATGAAAACTATATAAATTCCAAGGTAAAAGGTTTCTTGATTTATTTATTTTATTTTTAGAGATTTTCATTTGATTTTTATAAATTTTAAACTTTTATGAAATTTATGGATTTTATGCTTTTTTATTATTTTAGAAAATGTTTGTAATTTTAATTATATTTTTATTTCATTATTTTTATGTTTTAATTTTATTTACTATTTATTTACTTTTTTACGATATTTTTATGAATTTTATGATATTTTTGATGTTGAGAACATTGTTTATATTAAAAAAGACTATTATTTTAAATATAAGATTGAAAACACTGGGAAATATTTTTATTTTATTTTTATTGAAAAGTAGGTGAAATTATCTTTAAAATGATATGTAGTGCGTATTTTTATGATTTTTCTTGAATTAGTTATGACTTTTGGAAGTTTTTATGTATTTTGATTTTTTATTGATTTTATTATACAACTAAAAATTCCAAAAAATAAAAACATTAAAAATACGTAACAACTGAATATAATTAAAAATCCACAAAAAAATAAAAAGTGCAAAAACAATTGTTGTTTATTTTTATTAATGGACAACAATAAGCTATCCACGATTTGCTCTATGTGGTTTGACACTCTACACTTATTCATTGTACACACATAATTTGTAGAGTTGAAAAATTAAAATTTAACTCATGCTTTTGCATTGAATTATCATACTTTATGGGTCATTGTTGATATGTTGATTGTTAACATGTCTAGAGCCGAAAGAGGTCCGATACAACGATTACCAGATCTGACTTGTCAAACACCGTAGTCTCCTCCAAGATCGAATGTTAGACACCTCTCACCGATCCATTATTATCAATTTCCATCCTTTGTTGTTCATTGGTGACACGCTTTGCAACTCGGGTTAAGTATCAGATAATAACCAGGTCGTTGCAACCCAAATCATAAAGTCAAATCAACAAGAAAATAAGAGAACCACAAATCAATCAATCAAGCATAAAATATGTCAACGGTCTCTGCTATTTATTTAACCCGGTATAGTGACCAGGGTCAAACTCAAGGAGCACGGAAATGTACTTAGTAGTCCTAAGCAGCTAATAAAAACATATTTTTGTAGTTTTTAATTTTACAAATTTATATATTTTTCAATAAAAGAAGGCAAGAAGGAAAAATAACAGCAATGAACACACAAGCAAGCCTTTCAATTTTTATTAAGGTCAAAATGACTCTAAAACATGAAACAAAAATATTTTTATATTTCTCAAATATTCAGATGTTTTTGGTGTTTTATGGAATTTTTCCAATGTTTGTGTAATTCTATAAAAATCAAATAAAAGCAAAACAGTGAAATAGTACACAGCCAAGACAATATTGCAAGTTAAAAATATCTAAAATGCCATAATGTCCTGGGGTGCAATTTTATGAGAAAGGAAATAAAATTATCTAACTATAGAAACTGATATATTATTTTTTATTTTTCTAGAATTTTTAATGATTTTTATAATTTTTGAGTCTTTTGTAGTTTTTAGGTTTTTTGTAAGGAATAATGCAACGACATTGGTACTGGAATTAAAACACACAAAGACAAGTAGATAGAAATTTCTATGGAATTTTTCAGATAATTTTTCATATTTTTATGTATTTTATAAAATAGACAATGTAATTTTTATGGGTCATTGATTTTCAAAAAATATTAAATAAAACTAAATTAATTCACAAAACTTACCATAAATATTATATGTTAGTGAGAACTAACTGTATTTTTTATAGAAGTTTTATAGTTAATTAAGTATTTATTTGAGTAAAAATAATAAACACAACAAGCAAGGACCTATTTGCAATTATTCAAAAGTTTCTAGGGCAAAAGATAACATATGTGAAAAGAACATGGCTAATATTGCAAATTAACCAATCTATTCATGTACATTCTTAAAAATATACGCGCAAGGGCATATATGCAATAAACAGAAAAGTTTACTTCAAAACATAACATTCATAAACTTCAGGAGCAAACATGTAAATAATCCTCAAACTCACATGTACATGCACATGTCTCATGTTCGGGAAGACTAAATTACAAATGCTAAAAACTTCGGGTGCAAACTACAAATTATTTGAACTACAACTTATTTTGTGGGACTATAAAGTAAAGCATAAAAGTGCAGGATAAATAATGCAAAATACCCTCCGCAAGGTGCATGTAGGGCACGTGGGACGCGTGGCGCGTGGGGAGGCTGTCGTTATCGTACATCTCTGATCGCCTCCTGCTGTTGATTTGACGGTGCAAATGGTATCTGGAATGTGAGGGGCAGATGTGTTAGAGAATGTCAGATCCAACAACTCAAGAGCTGAATCGGCCAGTGGCTTTGATGGAATTTGGCAGAAGGGGGGCTCATCCGACTATTGAGAAGGGTGCTGTAAGAACAAGGCTCCGACGACTTTTACATGAGCCTTAGATGGAATCCATTTCTCCTATGAACGATCGGAGAGGTCTGCAAGATCGTAGAGGCGGCCCGCGTCGAACGAGCGGCTCTGATGGAGTAGGTATGAGCCAGATAGGCGTGACGGTGGTGGGTGTCCTGGAGAAGCTCTGTCAGAGCACTTGAATGTGTGAAATGAGCTCCTCTTGTGCATTAGGACCTACAAAAGGTAGAGAGACTCGGAAGGAAGTCTCCGATCAGGTTATTGCTTGGGGAGACATAAAGAAGCGTAGGTGAGGTGGGTGGTTAATCTCCAGCATATAGGGAGGATGGAGACCGAGCTCAATTTTCCCTAGATGAGCATGATTAGAGAGGGATAGGTCGCAGGGGAGAATGAGGCATTCATTGAGGGATCGATCGGTACAGATGGGTGTGGATGTCGAGGATCCGACCAGCTGGACGGAGCAAAGATGCAGAGATGCAAAGTGGGATGATTGAATCAAACAGGGAAATGAAAGGGATATGATGGATACCTAAAGATCTAGGAGGACTATTGAGCTCCAGGCGATGATGGTCGTTGAGGTTATGGCATCAATCGAACTTTGGAAGGCCAGGAGGCTAGACGCGGCGGTGCTCGCCGGCCAAGTAGCTGAGTTGCGTGATTACACGACCAAACTCCAATCAAATGATGGCCTCTGGTAGCTGTCACTCAACCAAAGGTGTCTAGGGGTGGAAGAAGGGGCGAAGCACGAGCTAAGGTGTAGTAGAGGCGGAAGAAGATACTATATAGGATGCTCCAGGGTCTAGAAGGATTAACAAAAAATGCAAAACCTAGAGTGATCTGGATCAGCCAAGGGACCCACAAAGGTTTCGGATGTACGAGGTTTATCGGGTCCAAATCTCAAGGCAAACCGGAGCTCGGAGGTGGGATGGAGAAAATCGTGAAAAAGCTTAGGCGAACATGATCCAGGTCTGACCCGGGAAGGAGGAGGTGTTGACCGGATGTCAACAGCTAAGTTGGACCAATCAGAAAATTCGATTTTACAAAATATTTACAAAACCAATAAAAAATAATAAATGAATTCAAAATAAAAAGTGTATAAAATGAAAAATGTTTATTATTTTTCAATCTATCTTTTGTTATTTTTAATTATTTTTATGGAAAATAAATTATTGTATATACAATATATAGTATTATGTACAGGTATAATATACTTATTTATTATGTACAATTATTTTTATTTTATTATTTTTACACAAATACCTAAATTTTGTATTTTATTTATTTTCAACATATTTTTAGGCATATAAAATAATTTTTATTTTATTTTTATGATCTATTTACAAGTGTAGAATAAATAGGGAGTGAGACATGTATACATGTATTTTGTAAGTGAGAGAGGTTTTTTTTCTAATTTTTATATTACTTTTTATTTTAGGACTATATACAAAGAGGTAGAAATAATAATTTATTTTTTTTTATAAAAAAATAATTATTTACATAAATAGGTAATATATACAACATAGACTAGGCCCTATCGCCCTCCACTTATTTTCTCTAGCGATCAGGTCAAGGCTTGACCTTCCCTTGGGGTTCGGGTCACTCTGTATTTATTCTAAATACCTCCTTCCTTTTTCTTTTCCTTTATTCTTTTTATTTTTGCACAAATACATGCTAATTATATAGTATTAACATATGCATGCATAATGCTAACTTATTGTATTTACATCTATTTACATGATGCTTTGTCAAGATAAATAGGTAAAATAAAAGAGTAAAGAGTGAAAATCAAGGATTCATCGCCCCTATACTTTACCTTTAATTTTCCCTTAGCAAACACTTATTTGCAAAAAAGAAGTAAAAAAGAAAAGAAAAAGAAACAGAAGGATAATCAAGATTGATTATTAAACTTGTCTTCATTAAATTGAAGTATGGAGCTCCGTCAGACCTTTGGATTATTAGTTTGTCGGAACCTTATATGAACTTAAGTTTAAAACTCAACAACCTCTAAGTTCCACCAATCTATGGTCAAGACTCCTGAATAATCCAGATCAGTTTAAGTCTACATACACAAACTCTAATGACCAGGAATCTTTTCTTGTACGGTGTAAGTGATATGTAGCTCCCCACCTCAGAAATGACGAATAAACAACTCCCCTCAACAAGGTAACTCTAATGCCCTAGTCCAGTAGCTCTTTCCTCGAGGAGTGGGGTATTCCCTTCTAAGTTCAAGTGCAACTGGCTCAAGAAGAGGGGAAAGATGAAAATGGACCATGAACTAGTGTAGCCATGTATCCGTAGGAGCCCAACCAATGTAGCTAAGTCTCCTACTACAAGCTTCATGAAATGAGAAGGTGTAACATAAGCTTTGCTTTATTTAACTATATGCACTCCGACAGGCATTTTATTTTCAATCAAGACTGTCTATTTTTTTGGAGTTTTCTTTTGCACACATTTTTTTGGATGTGCATATGTACAACATACATGGTGCAACATATATATATATATATATATATATATAAAGACTTTTTCTTCTTGAGCCAGTAGACTATCCCTCTTTTGAAGCATTATTGCAACCTACAACTCCTGTCTTTAGACCTCAACACCACCATACCAAGTTGAGACGCACTTCCCTCCCTAAAGGAAGATGAGAGGTTCTGCTTAGAAGTACTACCCTCGTATGCTACTCCAAGCCAAATGAAACTGCCTCCTCATCACCTCATCCGTAGAGAGCTATGTATAAGGCGTTGGTGCAAGTAAAGCCATTTTTGTGAGAGTCATGTGTGCATTGTTAAGTGTTCTACTTAGGCTCATCAAGATGACATGTGAACATAGCCTAGTGGACTCAAAGAATTAAGTCACTAATGGACCTGAAAAGTCTTAACCCCAAATCCTATAAGGTTCCTCTTATTAGTGGATTGAGGTCTTAACCAAGATTCATTTTCCAATTGAATTCCATACTAGTTTAAATGCCAACTATGATTCAGAACAATGTACAAATATTTATAACAATCTTTTTATGCAAAATTTTTGAAAATGAGCAAATTTTTTGAAAATGTTTGAATGCATGCATGAATGTAGAAGTTTTGCAAACTACTTACATTTACACAAGGAATTTTGAAAACTTATATTTTTTTTCAAACATTTTACAAAAGAATTGTACTATATACATAATTTTGATACAAAAATATCTACAAACGTTTTACAAGCAAAGCATTTTTACAAACATTTGTTCAAAAATAGTTTTTATAAATAGCTATGTATATGCAAGAAAGAATTTTATATGCAAGAAACATTTTTAAATTTTTTGATTTTTAGATAAAGGATTTTAGCCATTTTATTTATATACACATTCACACAAAGTACGAGTTATGGGTAAAGTATATATGTAATATATGACAACCCCTATACTTAGCTCGAACGATGTCCTTAGAGTGATCAAAGAGCGATGAAGAAGACATAACTCGTTCTTAGTATAGGTAAGTGAAAAGAAAAGCTTTACTACAAAGATGAATAAAAGAATAGAATGAATAGAAATTGGTGATCCCCTCTATATTAGGATTAAGTAATCCCATGTATATCAGATTGTATACAGAGGGGAAACCCGAGGATTAGGATGTACATGGTTTACCTCCCCTATACTTAGGGTAAAATATCCCTAAGTATAGGCATCAAAATAGAGGTAAAAGAATCAAAATAATAATAAAAAATCTAACATCCCATACTTAGGGTAAAGTGCACCCTAAGTATAACATAATCACAAGATATACCTGAGGTGTTAGACTAAAGAATGAGGTGATATAGACATATGAATCTATACAAAGGCGAAAGACAGTGATAACCAGGCATGAGATGCAACTGATGTGACTCAAAGACCACATCTCATGCAAAATCAATCGGGGCGACACAACAATCATCGGATCATGATCTAGATATGGCTTGAGGCGCTGCCCATTGATGTGAAAGGTGGACTCAGATGACATCTCAGATATCTCGATACTACCATTGTCATGTACCTTTCGGACCAGGTATGGTCCTTTCCACTCACCCTGTAATTTCACTGGAAATAATCTAAGCATGACATCAAACAACCATACTCTTTGATTTGGCTCAAACCGTTTATGGCTGATATGAGAATCATGCCATTCCTTTACTCGCTCCTTATATTGTAGGTTGTTCGAAAAAGGTTGTATCTCTAAGCTCCTCTAAGGCTGCCAATTCTGCCTTTCTTTGATCTCCTATACTCTCTAAATCCACTAATATCTCAGTGACAACCCATAGTGGCTTTTTCTTAATCTCAACAGGCAAATGGCATGGCTTGCCACAAATGAGACGAAAGGGAGACATCTCAAAAGGAGTCTTGAAGGAAGTAACGTATTCCCACAAGAGTGAGTCCAAAAGTTGTGACCAATCCTTTCGGTCTGGGCAGACTACCTTCTGCAATATAGTCTTGATCTCCCTGTTCGACACTTCAGTAAGACCATTGGTCTAAGGATGATATGGAGTGGCTACTCGATGGTCTATGTTGAACTCGTTAGCAAGAGCCTTTACCTTGTCGTTGATAAAGTGAGACCCCCCGTTAGATATCAATACTCTAGGCACCCCGAACTGTGAAATGATACTCTTCCTCAAAAATATGCAAATCGTATTAGCATCTGCGGTTCGGGTGGGTATGGACTCAACCCAACGACTCACGTAATCAACATCCAACAGAATGTACTCAAATCTCTGACTCTTAGGGAATGGACCCACGAAGATAGAAGTGAATGGGCTACATCAATATCATATCATGCTATCCACAAGTGCCCATCCTCTGACAGTCAATACACCTCTTCATGAATTCATCGAATCCTTGAAGAGGTTAGGCCACCATAGTATAGATTAGAGCACTTTTTTGTTGTTCTCCTCCAAGAATGATGTCCTCCTGCCTTAAGATTGTGGAAGTAAGTGAGGACGCTGTGGTGCTCCTCCTGAGGAATGCATCGACGCCAGACGCTATCCCCTCCTTCATGATAAAGGATGGGATCCTCCCAATGTTATGGCTTAGCCTTCGCAAGGAAAGTCTCAAGTCGCTGTCTGGGCAAACCTTGTGGGACTTTCTTGGCAACAAGATAATTCACAATGTCAGCGTACAATGGGAGAGAGCATATAGAAAGGATCGCCTCATCTGGGAGGGTCTCTATAATGGGATCAATCTGCTCAGATTCCTCAAGATGTTCCAAACGGGAGAGATGATACGCCACCACATTCTTGACTCCAGGTTTATCCTTAATCTCATTATCAAACTCCTTGAGTAGAAGGATCCATCTGGTCAATCGTGCTTTGGCATCCTTCTTATCCATGAGGTACCTGATGGTGGTGTGAATTGTATAGATAGCCACTTTGGATCCACACCAATCAGGAGGCTGAAGGATAGGAGCCTCAACAATTAAATTCTTGAGAGTCTCAAATGACGTAAGACACTAATGAATACCCATTCATCACTCTTTATTCTTTTATTTTAGCTACAAAACCTATGCAAAATACGTGTATATTTATGTAAATAGCAATAATTACCATTCAACATGCATTGTGTAAAAATGAATAATTAGCATGTTTTTGTGCATAAATAAAAGAATAAAGAAATAAAAGAAAAAGAGGGAGATATTTAGAATAAATATTGAGCAACCTAATCCCAAGGGAGGGCTCAGCATGGGCCTGACCGCAAAAGAACCCAAGTAAAGGGAGATAGGGAAGCTCATGTGTTGTACATACACCTATAAATAAAAATTATTTTCCTCTTATTCAAAATAAAATGGATGTGTATTTATGTGTATATACTTGTAAATATAAAACTAAAATAAATAAAAACAAAAATAAAATTTCTTCATCATTATATATATATACCATGTACATAGAACCACTCCCATATTTATTATCACCTTGTAAATAAATAATTAAAATCAAATAAAAATATGTACATATTCCACAGTCCATAGTGTAAATAAATAAAATAAAAATCACAAAAATAAAAAAAAAGAAAACAAAATAAAAATCAAATCCACCTTGTATATATACCATGTATATATGTATATAAAAGTATTTATTTTTCCTTGTAAATAATTAATAAAAATAAAATAAAAATACCCCTTTATTCCAATTTTTATCTTATAAATAAATAAAATATAAAATTAAAAGTCAAAAATAAAAAATACATATGTATATACCTGTATATAATAATAATATTTTGTAAATACCTAAATTATATTTCAAAAAAATAAATAAAGATCACTAAAAAATAATTTAAAAATAAACAAACATTTTTCATGTTTTAAGTTTTTTGAAATAAGGTCATTTATTATTTTTTATTGAATTTTCAAAATTTTAATAAAAGATTGCATTCTGATTGGTCCACGGGGGATTGTTGACCCCCGGTCAAATCTCCCCCGCGGACCTTTTTCTAGTTGATCCTCGGGCCTGACCCGACTTCTTCGATTTTTCCCTGCACGATCCGCCACCCACTTCCTCAAACCCCGGGCTCCTTGTATTCCCTGTAGATCCGAGACCCTCGCCCGGGGATCTACCTAGGGATTCGAGCTCCGACCACCTCGCCCGACACCATTCTTCTCGGACCCCTAGCGCTATATAGACCCATCTCCGCCACACATTTCACGCCATCTTTGGCATTGCTTCTTCCACCCAGGACCTCCACCCGATTCCCTCAAGTGACAGCGTTGGATTGGTGTGTTGCAGAGAGGAGGAGGAGCTTCCCGTAATTGATCCGACGACATCTCGCCGCCGTGCGCCGCCCAGAGCAGCGCCCGAGCCTCGGGCCTCCGACGACCCTCGAGGCGACGACTAGAGCTCCTCGAGCTCATCCCCAATCGTTCCCCACATCAGGTAGACTCGATTCTTCCCATTTTTCTTCAATTTGTGATTACCCACAAATCGAGCGTCCGCCATCGTTCATCAATTACTTCCGCTCCGATCATCCAATCCATTGCCCGACCCGACCATCATCTTCTCCATACTCCTATTCACGTTCTACGCCTGTCCATCCATCCCAGTTCGCCTCAGAACTGATAGTCCACCCTCCTCCGCTGTCGCATCGCTGGAGGGTGCCACCCCGACACGCCAGCCACCCATTACGCCTCTCACCAGGTCGAGGCAGTTTGCCCTCGACCCAGGAGTCGTCTCGTGTTGTTTTGTAGGGCTAAGAAGACCCATCTGAGGATCTGGACATTCGATCACAGAGGCCCAGCTCCGCCTTCGTCGCCGGAGCTCCTCGGAGCTTCCCGGCATCATCGGAGGAGCTCAACAGCTGCGGAGCATTGAGGCGAGTCTATTTAACATTCCAGCAGTAGTAGCAGAGGTCCAGTGCACCCGTGGTGCTCCGGCGAAGTTCGCCAGAGCCGTGTTCCTCCAGGATCCCCCGTAGTCGTTCGATCTTCCCTGACGCTCTAGTTTAGATCAGATCCATCCATTTGAGGAGTTCGGCGACCGTTAGATCTCCCTGGGGTTGATCCGAACTGCACGTTCACACTAGGAGGAGCCCGTGATCCCTCACCGTTAGATCATCCACGTGGCTCCCTCCTCGCCGTCCATCCAGGCGAAGGGTTATCCGCGTAGCAGCCACCGTCCGATCTCACACGTGGCTAGCCCTCAGTCGTCTGATCCGAGCCGACTTCTTCGCAGAGGCGTTGTGCCCCCTCAGCCGTTCGATATCACATATGGCACACCTCCAGCCCTCCGATAATAAGGGGTAATTTACATTGAGGCCCCCTACTTTTTCGCATTTACTTCTTAATCCTGTAAATATTTATTTCAGTTGTTTTTATTTTTGAACAATTGCACTTAGGACCTGAATCTTTTATGTATTTGCATTTTCATCCCTGTATACGTGAGACACGTGCGTCGTCACGTGATGTTTGGTGAAATTGCATTTGTCTGGGCTAATGTGTTTAGGTGTTATTGAATGAAAGATACTTTCTGATATTTGCATCCATACCCCTGTAAACACTTTTATTCGACATGTGTTGAAATCTTTAGGTATTTTGCAACTTCTTCCCTGGACTTTTAGCACCTGTTGCTAATAAGCCCTTGGAAGTAAGTGTTATTGCATTTAGGTCCCTCTATGCCCAGACCACGTGCAGCGCGTGTGGGGACTTGGACAAATTGCACGAGGGACCCCCAGCTTCTTGGATTTATTACTTTTAAGCCCCTGCAAGTATGTTTTATTGCGTATAGGTCCTTGTACACTGTGAGCCTTCAATTTAATTAAATAAAATATCAAATTAAACTCAAATTGTGTGAAATTTGGACATGTGGCTCCTGCCACTGTGTAAAAATTTCCCTAATTTTTGGGTACATTTTTTAGGCTTTTTAGTATTTTTTAAAATTCAAGAATAGTTGTTTTTACCTCTGTCCAGATTATAAAATCATAAAAATTTATAAAAATTCTTTCAAAAATTATAAAAAAATTAGGAGTTTTTAGTTTTTGTGTGTTAGATTTTCTATGCAATTTTCAGGATTTTTGGATATTGAAAAACGCTAAAAATTGAAAAACCATTGAAAACTTATAAAAATTCTATAAAATTGTAGAATACTCCAAAAATAATAAACTCCTTTCTTGAATTTTCTTCATTATTTCTACTTTTCATAAAAAATACTTCCAGGCTTTTACATGACCATTTGATATTTTAAATTGGTCTTTGAAGCCTGACTGGACATCATCCTCTTGTTTTGGCCTTCTTTCATTTTTAGAAAATTCTATAAAAATAATAACAATCTCAAAAATTCACCAAAAACAGTAAAAACTCTAAAAAACATAAAAATATTTTGTTGGATTTTTTGGAGCATTTTAGAGTGTTTGAATAATTCCTTGTGTGTGCTTGTTTCTTGCCTTGTATTATTTTCCTCCTTTATTAAAAATCCAAAAAAATATAAAAATAATTAAAAACCACCAAAAATACTTGTTTCTTCTTCATTTTATTTTGTTCTACTTCGTAGGCCAGAAGGCCAACTCGTGCTCCCTGAGTCCGACCCTGGATGCTACACCAGGCTAATCTCATAGCCAGGGCCACTATTGTTGATTTTATTGTTTTATTTGCTTGATTGGTGGTTTTATCCTCATTTTTCTCGATTGACTGATTTTATCTCTCGATTCGGGTCGCAACGACCCGAGAGTGATTATTTATACCTGATCCCAGATTGATTGAGAGAATTTTCGATTCATCAGAATGGCGCCGTTGTCGGGGAGCACGGCTTAGTAGTCAGTTTTGACTTTTCCGCGGTTTTCTTTTTCGCGTCTTTCTGTAGATCTTTTTGTATATATTTCATCTGACTTGTTTATACATTTATCTGGTTTGACACTCTTTTTGTTTACTTGCGGTGCTCGAGGACCGGGGCAACTCCTCTCGAGGAGCCGACGCAACCGCGGGAATCGGAGGCGGTTCCCTTCTGCACGGAGCCGCAGGAGAGCGCAGGGAGACAACAGGAGTGCGGGAGCCACAGAATAGCCGCGTGGATTAGCCGTAGATTAGGTTTAGCTTAGATTTACTTTTCAGTTAGATTATTTGAACTGTTATAATAATACAGGGACAAGACAGAGACACTTAGACTCTCGGGGTCTGTTTCGTCGAGCACCAGTGTACTCGGGGGACCCCACCGGTTTTTCACGGTTTTTACATGGTTTTTCGACGGTTTATTTACTATTTGTCTGATTTACGCAGATTTTCAGCCTTAGCTTAGGATTTTGCTTGATTGTGACGTAATTATTTAGGAACCCAACACCTAATTGCTTGCCTGTTCCTATAGCTCGAATAATTGGACCCAAATAATTAATTCATAAGAAAAAGCCGTTTATTAGAGCTCTGGTCCACGTGCCTTGAGGAGTCACATACAACGCGTGAAGGATCCGTTGTGTCGGACAACGAGTGGCTCCCAAGATAGGACTCCGGACCTAGGCTCGAGTACCCGGCTACTGTTCTTCACAAGTAGATTGCTCTGCTAGGGACGGTTTTCCGCGTGCATCATATCAGTAGTTTTATTCTGTCATTTATTTTATGCGCGGATCACCCTACATGTAGACTGTTGGAGTCAGGTACACATTTCTTACTCTGCATGCATCATTGATTCTCGCGCATCGGCTTTTTCGTCTTCTCCCCCTGTTTTGGACATAAAATAATCAGGAGAACCGAAAAATTTGTTAGACGTTGTTTGATATTGAAAAATACTTAAAAAATCAAAATTATAAAATTGGGACTGCTAATCCAACTTGACCCTAAAAGACACTCCACCTAAAAATTTGTCTTGGGGAGAGCAACCCCCTCATTGTCTGGTTTGCTTGAGCGAGAGAGTGACCCGCACAATAGGATAGAGACATATCCAAGCCTCGATCAGTCTACCGACCTTTTATACGGGACAGTCTGTTCGGCGGATTGGATTCCCAACAGGTCACGTAATCGCTCTGCTATCTTGACTTAATCACCTAATAAAAACTGACAAGATAATTGACCGAACTCTTACAATCTTCAGCTCGCGTTGAGTAGGTGAATCCGGGGTTTGTTTGCTCATCATAGTTGATTCCAGATCCCATCCGCCCGACTCGCCACATCACGATGATGGGCAGGAGGTCCCTTAGGTAGCCTCTAGCTGCACCGCTCTTCAGCACTCCAGCCCACTCATCTAGGTTGGTTCGCGAGAGCCCATACCCGCTCTCTGAACCCAAGTTTGACTCCGCCCTGTTCCCCCTTGACCACCCTTCTACCACTCCTGAGTTACGTGTGCCAGATGCGAGACAACAGACTGATGATTTATCGGCACCTGAGTTTGGGTCTTTTGCCTTTGTAGAGACCATGGCCGGCAGTAGTAATGACCGCACCGGAGGCCGCCGAGGAGAGTTGACATTTATCCTGGACTAGGGTGCAATCAACAACTCCCTGATTGCCTCCCTTGAGACAGTTCAACAGCAGTTGAGGGATCAGGTTGCCTTCATGATTGAGATGAGGAGAGAGATGGAGCAGATGAGAGCCGACCGCGAGCAGTGTGACCCAGATGACGGACCGAGGATACCCGGTGATGCGGCAGCAGCCGCAGCAGCCGCAGCAGCAATAACAACAGAGCCTCCCAGACTGATGCGGGAGTTGCACAATCCCGGATTGACATTGACGCATCGTTTGGTTGTTCTACCAGCTATCGTGGGGGACTTCAAGTTCCCCCCGAACACTCTTCAGCTTCTACCCCGGTTCCATGGGCTCGCCACTGAGGAGCCCCATCTTCATCTCCAGGAGTTCGAGATGATCTGCAGCATCGTCCACGACCGTCAGGTGGAAGAGGATACCATCAAGATGATTGCTTTTCCTTTCTCCCTGGCAGACAGAGCAGCCAACTGGCTGAAGCACTAAGGGAGGCTTGTGTACACCTGGGAGCAGCTCCGCACCGAGTACTTGAACAAGTACTATCCACTCGGGCAGATGAATGCAGCGAGGGCCCTGATCAGCAACTTCTCCATGCTCCCCAACGAGCAGTTTCACGAGGCATGGGAGAGGTTTAGAGAGCTTACAGATAGATGCTCGCACCATGACATTTTGAAGCCGAACTTAGTTCAGAGTTTTTTCTGCGGGTTGACACCAGAGCTGCAGGGCCTGGTGAACGCTTCTTGTGGCAGGTCCTACTTCGCCACAGATCATGATTAGGTCTGGGCCATCTACGAGGAGATGGCCGAGAACTACACAGTTATGTCCCAGACCCGACTCTATACACAGGGATACCCCCATCCACAGACCATGCAGTACCAGAGGATAGCACGAGTTGATGTCGGTCCTTCTACTTCATCAGCGGTAGCCGCACAAGCCGAGTCCACAACCGTCGACATGGGCATTATCAGCGAGAAGCTGGACCGGATGGAGATCATAGAGAAGAAGCAGTGCCAGAGCATATCACAGATTGATCAGATGGCACATATGCTGAGTGACTGGAAGACACAGATCATGTGTCTCCAGGAGGCACAGACTACTTCTCAGCCCCGTCTTCAGTCACGAGGAGATCTGAGTGGCAGTGGCAGCTCGTACCAGCGCTCCAGCTCCAGCCAGCCTAGACAGGTCCACCTTGTACAGGCGGAGCTGTACCAGCAGCCACTGCCGTACTACCAGTCACCACCATCCTCAGACACTCAGATGGTGGTTTACCAGCCGGATCAGCCTCTGGCAGTACTCCCGCCACTCTCCTACGAGCCTGAGCCATTGTTGGACGTCAACGGGATTTGGCACGACCGACCCCATCCCGGTATCCGACGAGACCGTCTTGAATTCGGTTGGTCAGTCGGAGGTGCCAGCTCCCAACAGTAGCCTTCAGGTCAGGGTGGCCAGTACGACCATCAGCGAGATCACCACCAGCAGCCCCCAGTGTACCAGCAGTAGCAGCAGTCATCCCAGTATGGTTCTCGTCCCTATCAGCAAGGACATTCTTGGAGGCGTGATCAGCCTCAACAGCAGTTTCATCCACAACAGTACCCCTCTCACCCTCACCAACAGCCACAGCAGCAGCCTCACTACCAGCGAGGCCACCCGCCTGGTTCTCATGGGCCATCCTATGAGAACTCCGCCTTAGATGACATAGCCCACCTCATGACCGATCAGCGGGCTACTTTTAGATGGGAGATGGATGAATTCTGCTAGGAGGTGCGGGAGATAGTGAGAGGGAAGGCCGCCATCCCTGCCCAGATTGAGTCGAACCCGAACAACCTGAAGAGGAAGTCTGAGCAGGTAGATTTCACAAAGTATGCCACTCCTAGTGTTGCTTTTGGTGATATGTCGGCATATTTGTTTGATACTGACTTTGTCACACTTAGGAGCGGTAGGATGCCAGCAGGCGGCTTCTCGTCTGAGCGACACCCCAGGCCACTTCCAGAGTGCCAGATGAGGAGGAGCGCGGTACTGAGGCCGCAAGAGATGATGACGGCGAACTGATACCACCATGGATGCTGATCCCACCGACGGTACTGAGGCTGTCACTTCACCAGACAGAGGAGGTGGTACTGATGCCACCATTGTTGCCGAGCCAGAGTACGGTGCTGATGTCGCGAGTCGACCTGCCGAGGGTGGTGATGATGCCACTGTTTCTACTTCTGCTAGTCCTGTAGTCTTTCCATCTGTTCATGCATCTCAGGACTTATCCGGCAATAAAGGAAAGGGTTTATTTTATTCTGATCCACCTGTGGTGCATGATGATGTATGTGTGGATTATGACGTGCTTGAGCAGCCTAGACCCTCTCCTAGTCCTTCATCTGAGAAGGACCCTGTGATCCCCTTTCCATGAGCACTTCACATGGGAAAGGGGAAGAAAATAGAAAATCCCAAAAAGAAGCAACAGGAAGAGTTCAGCCAGCAGATGATCGATAGATTTCACATTCAGCTAACTCTTCAGGAGGCCTTGGAGCACATCCGTCTACTCCAGAGATCACTCAGAGATAGGACTACAGTTAGGAGGAAGAGGAGGAACCACCAGTAAGAGATCCATGTGCTGACCAGAGCCACGTGTTTCGCGATTCAGAACCGTCTGCCGGCTAAGAGGTGAGATTCAGGAGCCCCATATGTCAGATGCCATATCAGAGAGCAAAGGTTCGAGCGCACTCTATTAGACAATGGTTCTTCGATCAACCTACTTCCGGCAGCCCTTCTCGACTGCTTCGAGGTTGGCATTCTACGATAGAGCAGGATAGTCATTCAGTTTGCTGATCGATCTGTCAAGAGGCCGAAGGGGTTGCTGAAGGACATTGTCGTAACGATCCAGGGCCTGCAATTCCCTGTGGACTTCGTCGTGTTGGACATGGAGATCCCTGAGTCTGTGACCGATACCCCCATCATTCTAGGTCGCTCATTCGTGGCCACAGCCAAGGCAGTGACCGACCATGATAGCGGGAAGGTATACTTTCGCGTCGAGGGTGAGAGTGTACAAATAGAGACGGTCGAGGACATCAGAGTCAGAGATTCAGCTTGCTCATAGCCGAGCACAAATTCATAGCAGATGACAGATGCAGGGCCAGACATCCACCAGGACTGCAATTTTGTGATCACAGATGATGAGGCAGTGTGGGCAGATCCATACGCACATGCCATCCTCTCACCTTTAGAGACCGTTGATGCAGAGAAGCCAGCAGAGGATAGCTTGGAGAGCGCATTCCTGGTCCAGGATACTTTTCAGTCGACAGATTCAGTTCTCGACCGTGAGACAGAGTTGTTTTGTGATGATCATACATATCCCTCGGAGAGATGTTGATTGGGCAGAGTTTGATGATCTTATTCCGTGTCTGACTTCCACTGATCCTACAGCTAGGGAGGAGGTAGATGCCACGCAGAGTAGAGACAGTCCAGCAGAGCAGCCTTCTCCAGATACCGATTGTGAGCGAGAGTTTCCATTCTCCCATGCAGATTTGGCAGCATTCACTCAAAGCTTTCAGAGGCGAGATCCGCCAGCACCTACATGTCCAGAGCTGAATCCACTACCTATGTCGCTGAAGTATAGATTCCTTACGGGTGAGATTGAGATGTACCCAGTCATTATCTCCGCTGATTTGACTGGAGAGCAGGAATCCCGCCTAATGGGGGTTCTTGAAAAGAACCGCAAGGCGATAGGATGGAGCGTAGCAGATCTCCAAGGGATCAGTCTGGCTCTATGCTCTCACCACTTCTATCTCGAGGATGAGGCAAAGCCGTTGCAAGTGTTCCAGCGGCGGTTGAGCCTGAATCTGAGAGAGGTTGTCATGAAGGAGATCTCGAAGTGGTCGAGCGCCGATTTTATCTACCCCATCTCCGACTCCAAGTGGGTCAGTCCGTTGCATGCGGTGCCCAAGAAGACGGGCATCACTACAGTTGTCACGGAGTCCGGAGAGGAGATTGCTACCCGGGTGCCCACTTCTTGGTGTGTCTGCGTAGATTACAAACGACTCAACCAGTCCACCAAGAAGGATCATTTCCCCTTGCCCTTTATAGATCAAATCATTGAGGGACTGGCAAGGAAGAGCCATTACTGCTTTTTGGATTGGTACTTTGGCTACAATCAGGTGGCCATCACGCCCGAGGACCAGGACAAGACCACCTTCACCTGTCCCTTCGGCACATACGCCTTCAGACGCATGCCATTTGGGCTATGCAATGCCCCTGCGACTTATCATAGATGCATGCTGTCTATCTTTTTGGACATGGTGGGGGAGTACTTGGAGGTCTTCATGGATGACTTCTCGGTCTACGGTGATGGATTCGACTCCTGTCTTGACTGCCTAGATCGGGTCCTTCAGCGATGCATTGAGGTTCACCTTGTGTTGTCTTGGTAGAAGAGTCACTTCATGGTGACTCAAGGGACGGTGCTTGGCCACATCATCTCTAGCAGGGGCATGGAGGTTGATCCGGCCAAGGTGGATGTCATTAGAAAACTCGATCCACCATCCAACTTGCGGCAGTTACGGTCTTTTCTGGGGCACATCGATTTCTACCGATGTTTCATTCATGATTTCAGCAAGATTGCCCGACCGTTGACTGATCTGTTGACGAAAGACACCGAGTTCCTTGTAAATGATAAGTGTCTATCGTTATTTGAGACTCTCAAGAGTTGTGTCATAGAGGCTCCTGTTCTCCAGCCAACTATTGGTCTCTCCCATTCGATATCATGACGGACGCCTCCGATTTTGCCGTGGGGGCCATGCTAGGACAGAGGAAGGATGGAGTCCCATTCGCTATTCACTACGCTAGCCGTACATTGGATGCCGCGCAGAGGAACTACACAGTCACTGAGAAGGAGATGCTAGCCATAGTTTTTGCCCTAGATAAGTTCATATCTTACATTATCGGATCTAGAGTGACCATATACACTGATCATACCGCCATCATGTACCTCATGGCAAAGAAGGATGCCAAAGCTAGATTGACTAGATGGATCCTTCTACTCCAGGAGTTGGACATAGAGATTAAGGATAAGCCTAGAGTCAAGAATGTGGTGGCAGATCATCTCTCCCGATTGGAGTATCTTGAGAATTTTGAGCAGATTGACCCTATTTGTGAGACCTTCCCAGATGAGGTGATCCTTGTTATCGCCTCGCTCCCATGGTATGCCGATATTGTGAACTATCTTGTCACCAAGAAAGTTCCACAAGATTGGCCCAAACAGAAACTTGAGACCATCCTCGCGAAGGCCAAGTTTTACCATTGGGAGGATCCTGTACTTTACCACGAGGGAGGGGATAGTATCTGGCGTCGGTGCATTCCTCAGGAGGAGCACCACATCGTCCTTACTTACTGTCACAAGCTTGAGGCAGGAGGACATCACTCAGGGAGGAGAACGACACAAAAAATGCTCCAATCCGGCCTATGGTAACCTATTCCCTTCAAGGACTCTGATGTGTTCGTGAAGAGATGTACTGACTGTCAGAGGATGGGCACTTGTGGACAGCGTGATATGATGCCGATGCAGCCCATTCACTTATGTGAGGTTTTTGACGCATGGGGCATCAATTTCATGGGTGCATTCCCTAGGAGTCAGGGATTTGAGTACATTCTGTTGGCCGTAGATTATGCGAGTCGTTGGGTTGAGGCCATCCCCGCCCGAACCGCAGATGCTAGGACTGTTTGCAGATTTTTTAGGAAGAATATCATTTCACGGTTCGGGGTACCTAGAGTGTTGATATCTAACGGGGGGTCTCATTTCATCAACGACAAGGTAAAGGCCCTTGCTAGCGAGTTCAGCATAGACCATCGAGTTGCCACTCCATACCACCCTCAGGCGAATGGTCTTGCTGAAGTATCGAACAGGGAGATCAAGACTATATTGCATAAAGTTGTCCGCCCGGACCGAAAGGATTGGTCACAGCTTTTGGACTCGGTCTTGTGGGCATATCGGACGTCTTTCAAGACTCCTTTGGGTACATCTCCCTTTCACCTCGTCTTTGGCAACCGTGCCATTTACCTGTTGAGCTGAGACATAGGTCACTATGGGCAGTCACTGATATACTTTTGGATCCAGATAGTGTATAGGAGATCAGAGGAGGGCAGAGTTAGTAGCCCTGGAGGAGCTTCGTGATACCGCCTTTTCAAACAACCTACATTATAAGGAGAGAGTGAAGGAGTGGCATGATTCTCATATCAACCACAAGCAGTTTGAGCCAGGATAGAGAGTATGGTTGTTTGATGCTAGGCTTCGTTTATTTCCAGGGAAGCTACGGAGCAAATGGAAGGGACCATATTTGGTTAGAAAGGTGCATGACAATGGGAGTATTGATATATCTGAGTTGTCTTCTGATGCTACCTTTCGAGTGAACGGCCAGCGACTCAAGCCATATCTAGATCATGAGCCACGGGTCGTTGATGTTGCCCCTATTCAATTGCTTGAGATGTGGTCTCTTGACTCACATCTATTGCATCTCATGCCTGATTATCACTGTTCTTCCGACCTGTCTAGATCCAGCTATCCATATCACTCTATTCTTTAGTCCCACATCCCGTCTCTCATCTTATGATTTTGCTATACTTAGGGTGTACTTTACCCTAAGTATAGGGGGGATGTAGGACTCTCGGGTAATCTTTTAATTCTTTCTACACCTGTTTTGCTGCCTATACTTAGGGATATTTCACCCTAAGTATGGGGGGTAGAACCTATACATCCTTCACTCGGATTTCCCTTCATGTATATCTTGCTATACTTAGGATTACTTGATCCTAAGTATAGGGGGAAACACCGAGTTCTCTTCATTCTATTCTTTGATTCGTCTTTGTATATAGCCTTCCTTTTCACTTCCCTATACTAAGCACGAGTTATGTCTTCTTCATCGCTCTTGATTACTCTGAGGACATCGCTCGAGCTAAGTATAGGGGGGTGTGTATATATTTCATACATACTTTAGCCATAACTCGTACTTTGTGTGAGTGTGTTAATAAATAAAAATGGCTAAAAACCTAAAAATCCATAAAATTAAAAAAAATTCCTTGTATATAAAATTCATTTTGCACATACCTATTTATTTATCAAATTATTTTTGTACAAATGATTGTAAAATCTTTTTGTGTAAATAGCTTGTAAATATTTTCATACGAAATTTTGTATATAGTACAAAATTTTTCCAAAATGTTTTGAAAATCAAAAGTTTGCAAAAACCTTGTGTAAATTTGTGTATATATGTTGCAAAACTTGCATTCATGCATACAACCATGGTTTTAAAACATTTTTCAAAAATTTTGCACTTGTGTAAATATTTGTAAATAGCATCTTTGTAAATATTTGTATAGTTTTTCCTGGATTATAGTTGACATTTAAACTAGCCTGGAATTAAATTGGAAAATGGAGCTTGATTAAGATCTTAATCCACCTAATTATAAGAGGAACCTTATAGGGCTTAGGGTTAAGGCTTTTCAGGTCCATAGTGACTTAATTCTTTGAGTCCAGTAGGCTATGAGCATATGTCATCTTGATGAGCCTAAGTAGAGCACTTAACAACACACGAATGACTCTCAGAGACAATGGCTTTACTTGCACCAGCACTTTGCATCTAGCTCTCCACGGATGAGGTGGTGAGGAGGCAGTTTCCTTTGGCTTGGGGTAGCATATGAGGGTAGTACTTCTAGGTGGAACCTCTCTTCTTCTTCTACTGAAGGAAGTGCATCTCAACTTGGTCTGGTGGTTATGAAGTCTAAAGACAGAAGCCATGGGTTGCAATAAAGCTTCAAAAGAGGGATAGTCTACTGGCTCAAGAGGAAAAACTCCTTGTATATATGTTGCACCATGTAAATATGTTGTACAGATGCACATGAAAAAAATGTGCAAAAAGAAAAGAACTCCAAAAAAGAGGCGGGTCGGATTGAAAATTTAATAATCCCACCGGAGTGTATAAAGTAAAATAAAGCAAAAGCTTATGATATACATGTTCCATCTCATGAAGCTTGCAGCAGGAGACTCAGCTACACTGGTTAGAGCTCCCAAGGATACATGGCTACACCGGCCATGGTCCATTCTCTCCTTCCCCCTCTTCTTGAACCGGATGCACTTGAACCTAGAAGGTAATACCCCGCTTCTCAAGGGAAGAGTTGCTTGACCGAGGCATTAGAGTTACCAGGTTGGGGGAGGTTGTTTCTTTGTTACTTCTGAGGTGGAGAGCTACATATCACTTACACCGTACAAGGAAAGATTCATGGTCATTAGAGTTTGTGTATGTAGACTTGTTCTGATTTGGTTTTTTGAGGAGTCTTGCCCATAGATTGGTGGAACTTAGAGGCTGTTAGGTTTTAAGCTAAAGTCCAAATAAGGTTCCGACACATTAATACTCCAAAGATCTGATCGAGCTCCATATTTCAATTTAATGAAGGCAAGTTTAATAATCAGCATTGATCCATGCATTTTCTCCTCTTTTTCTTTTTCTTCTTCTTTTGCACTTCTTTTTCAAATAAGTGTTTGCTAAGGGACTAGCAAAGTTAAGAATAGGGGGGGTGATGAATACCCATTCATCACTCTTTATTCTTTTATTTTAGCTACAAAACCTATGCAAAACACATGTATATTTATGTAAATAGCAATAATTACCATTCAACATGCATTGTGTAAAAATGAATAATTAGCATGTTTTTGTGCATAAATAAAAGAATAAAGAAATAAAAGAAAAAGAGGGATATATTTAGAATAAATATTGAGCAACCTAATCCCAAGGGAGGGCTCAGCATGGGCCTGACCGCAAAAGAACCCAAGTAGAGGGAGATAGGGAAGCTCATGTGTTGTACATACACCTATAAATAAAAATTATTTTCCTCTTATTCAAAATAAAATGGAAGTGTATTTATGTGTATATACTTGTAAATATAAAATTAAAATAAATAAAAACAAAAATAAAATTCCTTCATCATTGTATATATACCATGTACATAGAACCACTCCCAATTTATTATCACCTTCTAAATAAATAATTAAAATCAAATAAAAATATGTATATATTCCACAGTCCATAGTGTAAATAAATAAAATAAAAATCACAAAAATAAAAATAAAATAAAAAGAGAAAAATAAAAATCAAATCCACCTTGTATATATACCATGTATATATGTATATAAAAGTATTTATTTTTCCTTGTAAATAATTAATAAAAATAAAATAAAAATACCCCTTTATTCCATGTTTTATCTTTTAAATAAATAAAATATAAAATTGGAATAATTTTGACAAAAATAAATAATCAAAAATCAAAAATAAAAAATACATATGTATATACCTGTATATAATAATAATATTTTGTAAATACCTAAATTATATTTCAAGAAAATAAATAAAAATCACTAAAAAATAATTTAAAAATAAATAAAAAATTTTCATGTTGTAAGTTTTTCGAAATAAGGTCATTTATTATTTCTTTATTGATTGGTCCACGGGGGATTGTTGACCCACGGTCAACTCTCCCCCGCGGACCTATTTCTAGCGGATCCGCGGGCCTGACCCGACTTCTTCCATTTTTTCCCGCACGATCCGCCACGCACTTCCTCAAACCCCGGGCTCCTTGTATTCCCTGTAGATCCGAGACCCTCGCCCGGGGATCTACCTAGGGATCCGAGCTCCGACCACCTCGCCCGATCCAATTCTTCTCGGACCCCTAGCGCTATATAGACTCAGCTTAGCCACGCATTTCACGCCATCTTTGGTGTTGCTTCTTCCACCCAGGACCTCCACCCGATTCCCTCGAGTGGCAGCGTTGGATTGGTGTGTTGCAGAGAGGAGGAGGAGCTTCCCGTCACTGATCCGGCAACATCTCACCGCCGTGCGCCGCCCAGAGCAGCGCCCGAGCCTCGAGCCTCCGACGACCCTCGAGGCGATGACCAGAGCTCTGCGAGCTCATCCCCAGTCGATCCCCCGCATCAGGTAGACTCGATTCTTCCCATTTTTCTTGAATTTGTGATTACCCCCAAATCGACCGTCCGCCATCGTTCATCAATTACTTCCGCTCCGATCATCCATTCAATTGCCCGACCCGACCGTCATCTTCGCCATACTACTATTCACGTTCTACACCCGTCCATCCATCCCAGTTCGACCTGGAACTTGGAGTCCACCCTCCTCCGCCGTCGCATCACCGGAGGGTGCTGACCCGACGCGCCAACCACCGATTTCGCCTCTCACCGGGTCGAGGCAGTTTGCCCTCGACCCAGGAGTCATCTTGTGCTATTTTGCAGGGCTAAGAAGACCCATCTGAGGGTCTGGACATTCGAGCACAGAGGCCTAGCTCCGCCTTCATCGCCGGAGCTCCTCGGAGCTTCCCGGCGTCATCGGAGGAGCTCATCAGCTACGGAGCATCGAGGCGCGTCTATTCCACATTCCAGCAGCAGCAGCGGAGGTCCAGCGCACCCGTGGTGCTCTAACGAAGTTCGCCGGAGCCGTGTTCCTCCAAGATCCCCTGCAGCCGTCCGATCTTCCCCGACGCTCCAGTTTAGATCAGATCCATCCATTTGAGGAGTCCAGCGACCGTTAGATCTCCCTAGGGTTGATCCGGACCGCACGTTCACATGTGGAGGAGCCCGTGATCCCTCACCGTCAGATCATCCACGTGGCTCCCTCCTCGCCGTCCATCCAGGCGAAGGGTAGCCGTGTAGCAGCCACCGTCCGATCTCATACGTAGCTGGCCCTCAGCCGTCTGATCTGAGCTGACTTCTTCGCATAGGCACTGCGCCCCCTCAACCGTTCAATATCACACGTGGCATGCCTCCAGCCCTCAGATAATAAGGGGTAATTTACATTTAGGCCCCCTCCTGTTTCGTATTTACTTTTTAATACTGTAAATATTTATTTCAGTTGTTTTTATTTTTGAACAATTGCACTTAGGACCTGAATCTTTTGTGTATTTGCATTTTCATCCCTATATACGTGAGACAAGTGCGTCGTCATGTGATGTTTGGTGAAATTGCATTGTCTGGGCTAATGTTTTGAGGTGTTATTGAATGAAAGATACTTTCTAATATTTGCATCCATACCCCTGTAAACACTTTTATTTGACATGTGTTGAAATCTTTGGGTATTTTGCAACTTCTCCCCTGTACTTTTAGCACCTGTTGCTAATAAGCCCTTGGAAGTAAGTGTTATTGCATTTAGGTCCCTCTGTGCCCAGACCACGTGCAGCGCACGTGGGGACTTGGACAAATTGCACGAGGGATCCCCGCTTCTTGGATTTGTTACTTTTAAGCCCCTGTAAGTATGTTTTATTGCGTATAGGTCCTTGTGCACTGTGAGGCTTCATTTTAATTAAATAAAATATCAAATTAAACCCAAATTGTGTGAAATTTGGATAAGGCTCCTACCATTGTGTAAAACGTTCCCTAATTATTGGGTACATTTTTTAGGATTTTTAGTATTTTTAAAAATTCAAAACTAGTTGTTTTTACCTCTGTCCAGATTATAAAATCATAAAAAATATAAAAATTCTTTCAAAAATTCTAAAAAAAAATTAGGATTGTTAGTTTTTGTGTGTTTGATTTTCTGTGCAATTTTCGTGATTTTTGGATATTCAAAAACCCTAAAAATTGAAAAACCATTGAAAACTTATAAAAATTCTAAAAAATTTAGAAAACTCCAAATATAAAAAACTCTTTTCTAGAATTTTATTCATTATTTCTATTTTTCATAAAAAATACTTCCAGGATTTTACAAGACCATTTGATATTTTAAATTGGTCTTTGAAGCCTGACTGGACATCAACCTCTTGTTTTGGCCATCTTTCATTTTTAAAAAATTCTATAAAAATCATAAAAATTCAAAAATTCACCAAAAACAATAAAAACCTAAAAAACATAAAAATATTTTTGTTGGAATTTTTGGAGCATTTTAGAGTTTTGAATAATTCCTTGAGTGTGCTTGTTTCTTGCCTTGTATTATTTTCCTCCCTTATTAAAAATCCAAAAAAATATAAAAATAATTGAAAACCACAAAAAATACTTGTTTCTTCTTCATTTCATTTTTGACTACTTCATAGGCCGCAAGGCCAACTCGTGCTCCCTGAGTCCGACCCTGGGTGCTACACCAGGCTAATCTCATAGCCGGGGCCACTATTGTTGATTTTCTTGTTTTATTTGCTTGATTGGTGGTCTGATCCTCATTTTTCTCGATTGACTGATTTTCTCTCTCGATCCGGGTCGCAACGACCCGAGAGTGATTATTTGTACCTCATCTTGGATTGATTGAGAGAATTTTCAGTTCATCAGACACTTATCATATGCAATGCACTCGGTGTCTTTCGTAAGCAGATCAGACAATGGTCAGGAAATCCTGTTGAAGTCATGAATAAAATGTCAGTAGAAACCGACATGCCTCAGAAAAGATTGTAATTGTCGTAAGTTGGGCGGTGGATTGAGTTTGCTGATGATATACACCTTGGCTGGATCAAACTCCATGCCGCTGTTGGAGATGATATGACCAAGCACCGTCCCCTGAGTTACCATGAAGTGACTCTTATCCCAAGATAAAAAATATGGACCTCTATGCAGCGTTGAAGAACATTGTCTAGTCAATCAGGACAAGTATCAAACCCATCACCGTAGACCGAAAAGTCATCCATGAAAACCTCTAAACATTCACTTACCATGTCCTAGAAGATGGACAACATGCACCTTTGGAATTGTACCGGGGCATTACAGAGACCAAAGGGCATCCGTCTGAAAGCATAAGTCCCAAACGGACATGTGAATGTCATTTTGTCCTGGTCCTCGGGCGCTATGGCCACTTGATTGTATCCGGAGTACCCGTCAAGAAAGCAGTAATGACTCTTCCTATCTAGCCTCTCTATAATATGATCAATAAAAGTCAGTGAGAATTGATCCTTCTTGGTGGCATGATTCAGTCATCTGTAGTCCACACAGATCCTCTAAGAAGTGGGTACTCGGATAGCTATCTCCTCTCTCGACTCACTCAATACTGTAGTGATGCCCGTCTTCTTGATCACCACATGTAATGGACTAACCCATTTGCAGTCTGATATGGGGTAGATAAAATTAGTGCTACACCATTTTAATATTTTCTTCATAACCACCTCTTGAAGATTCAGGTTCAACCGTCACTGGAACTCACATGATGGCTTGGCATCCTCTACAAGATAGATATGGTGGGAGAACATGGCCAGGCTTATCCCCTGTAGATTAGCTATGCTACATCCTATTGCCTTGCAGTTTCTTTCAAGAACCTCCTTCAAACAATTCTTGCTCTCCAGTCAAATCTGTTGAGATGATGACTGGGTACATCTCATGCTCACTCTTAAGGAATATTTACTTTAGCAACTACAACAAAGTCTTCAGTTCTAAACAACTGGAAGCTAGAAAATATAGCCTCTGAAAGTTTTGAGTGAAGGCGACCATATTTGAATGTGATAACTCTCACTGATCATGTAAAACTGGCGAAGACGACCCTGCTAGCGTGTCTGTACTCGGTGTTGGCATGATCTCTACCCTACCTATTGGCTTTGTAGAAATCAGACAAGGTAATAAATCATCAAATTCTATCCAGTCTATGTCTGAATCCGAGGGATCTGAATTAAGATCACATGACATAAAATATGTTTCGTTGTCCTGAACATTATCGTCAACCTGATGAATACCCATTCATCACTCTTTATTCTTATATTTTAGCTACAAAAACCTTTGCAAAAACATGTAGATGTATGTAAATACAAATAATTACCAAAAGCATGCATTGTGTAAAAACTTATAATTAGCATGTTTTTGTGCAAAAATAAAAGAATAAAGATCAAAAAGAAAAAGAGGGAAATATTTAGAATAAATATTGAGCAACCTAACCCAAGGGAGGGCTCAACATGGGCCTGACCGCATAAAAGCCACAGTAGAGAGAAATAGGAGCTCATGTGTAGATATCTATGTAAATAAATAAAATCATATTTTCCTCAACCAAAAATATCCTTGTAAATATTTGTATATATTTAGAAACTCTTAAAAACAAAATAAAAATTTAAAAATAAAAAATGCAAAAATAGCCCTTTCACCATGTACATAGACCATGTGTCCTTATGTATTTAACCTTGTAAATAAATTTATTTATTTTCAAAACTTTTTGTGAATATTCCATGGTATATATTGTAAATAAAATAAATAAAAAGAATTGAGACAAAAATCAAATAAAAATAACAAAAATTAAAAATACAAAAATATATTGTACATATGCCATGTACATAGTTGTATATATCTATTTATTTCACCTATGTGTATAAATAATAAAAATAAAATAAAAATATCCTTTTATTCCTCATTTTATTCTATAAATAAATAAAATATAAAATAGGAATAAAAATTGTATAAAAATAACTAATTAAAAATCAAAATTAAAAATCCTATATTGTACATATACCTATATATGGCTATATATTGTATATACCTTATTTTTATTTCCAAAAATTAATTAAAATTCACAAAAAAATAGAAAAAATTAAAACAAACATTTTTTATGTTTTGAGTTTTTGCTAAATCAGCCATTTTCTATTTTTAAATTAATTCCCAAAGCTTTCTGATGTGGCTGACTCCCATTGGTCCACGGGGATTGTTGACCGCCCGGTCAACTCCCCCCTGTGGACCACTTCACACGGGTCATGACGCCCGACCCGATTTCCCCGATTTATTGCGTCACGACCCGGCCTCCAAATCCGCTAACCCAGGGCTCCGATCATCCCCTGTGCATCCGGGAACCCCGCCCGACACCTTGCCTAGGGGTCCGTGCTCAATCGAGCCAGACCCGAGCCCTTCTTCCCGGACCTGCACCCATATATAACCTGAGCTCCGCCGCACTCCAATCCCATCTTTGGCTCGCCACTCTCATTCCCGTGACCTCCATTGCAATCTCCGAGGTGACAGCTCGCGATTGCCTTCGTCGCAGTGAGGAGGGGGTGCCCGGACCATCGATCCGGCGACTTCGCGCCGCCGTGCTCCACCACTTAGCAGGAGATCGAGCCTCAGGCAGTGACAACCTTCGAGGCGACGACCAGGAGCTAGCCAAGCTCCAGCACAGTCTTCCACTCCACCCAGGTAGCCTTCTAGCTCGCCTATTTAGTTTAATTTCTTATTTCGCCCAAACCGCATCTCCGTCGAGTTCCTTTGATTTCGGTCATCTTGCGTATCTTCTCGATCATCGGGACACACTATCACCTTCGCCACCCTTCGACGCACCTTCTACGCCCCTTCATTCAACCCAGCTCGCACCGGAGCTGGGGTTCGAGCTCCACCGTCCTCCGCTCGCTGGAGCTCGCTCGTCCCGACCCACAGTTCACCCTCACGCCGCTTCTTCGGGTCGAGGCACTTTTCCCTCGACCCGCGAAGCTCTTGAGCTGTTTTGCAGGTCAAGAGGAGGCCATCTGAGGCCCCCTCACATCCAGGCCAGGAGCTCATCGCCGCCAAGCTCGCCGGAGCCCCTCCAGGGCTCGGCTGGGCCATCGGAGGCCACCACCAGCTGCGGGACGTCATCGCCGATCTTCTCCGATCCTTGGAGGCAGCTGAGGAGGACCCTAGCACGCGTACGAGGCCGGCGAACCTCGCCGGCCACCTGTTCTTTGAGAGTCCTCCATCGCCGTCAGATCAGCCCCAGCTCCCCAGTTCGCATCACGACCGTCCATCCTTCGAGGAGCAGATACCGTCGATCATCCTGAGGGTAGATCTGGACCGTTAGCGCAGAGGAGAGAGGCACCAGCACCGTCAGCCGTCAAATCCTCCACGTGTCTCGCCCTGCACCGTCGATCGGCCCCCGTGCGTAAAGGAGAGAAGCGCCAGCCATCCGAGACCGTCCGATCATCTACGTGGCGCTCATCCAGCCGTCGGCGTAATAAGGGGTAATTTATCTTAGGCCCCCTCGTAGTTTGTGTTTTTAATTCCAGTCCTGTAAATATTTTATGCATTTTATTGACGTAGGGTAAATTGCACCTTGGACCTTGTGCTTGTTGAGATTCGCATTTATACCCCTGTATTTGTGGTCCACGTGCTTCGCCACGTGCTTTGTCTGGGTTATTTGCAACTATTATCATGTAGTTCTGGTTGGTTCATGAATGATTAGAAACTTTTTGGGTAATTGCTTTTATGCCCCTGTGAACACTTTATTTGCACATGTGCGATTTTAGTGGGATAATTGCATAACCGTCCTTGGACTTTTTGGTACGAGTTACCAAAAGGTCCTAGGACTTGGTTTTTATTACCAAAAGGTCCCTGAGTTCCCCAGGCACGCGCCACGCGCGTGACTTGCTGGGTTATTTGCACCTGGACCCCCAGATCTTCGGGTATTTGCACTTTGGTCCCTGTGCACAGTGCCCCCTTGTTAGTTTTGAATAAAATATCAAATCACCTCCAAATTCGACGAAAATTTGACACATGGCTCCTGCCATGTTGTAGGATTTTTGAGAATTTTGGAGGACATTTTTGAGTTTTTTTGTTAATTTTAAAAATTCAAAAACATCTATTTTTGGCACTGTTTCACTTGGAAAATCACAAAAAAATATGAAAACACCCCCAAAAATTCCATAAAAATTTGGTGTTGTTTCTGTTGTGTTGCTTGATTTTCTAGCCAATTTTGGCTATTTGTCATTGCTTAAAAACCCTAAAAATTCAAAAACACCTAAAAACTCATAAAAATCATATTAAATAATCTAAAAACCCAAAAACAATAATTTTGGTGCTCAAATTTTCCTTATTTTCTCTAGAATACAGGAAAATTACCTCCAGGGCCTTCTGAGATCCTTAAATATTTTATTTTTGGGTTTTGGGCCTTGCTGGACAGTACCTTATCTTTTTAGTACTGTTTGATTTTTAGAAAATAAAATACACTTTATAAAAATCTCAAAAATTCACCAAAAACACTTAAAAACCTAAAAAACATAAAAATAATTTTTCTTGAATTTTTGCTTGATTTTTGGTGTGTTAAATAAATTGCTCAAGTGAGCTTGTTTTTAGTCTTTCTCACTTTCTTCACATATTAAAAACCCCAAAAAAATTTAAAAACAATTAAAAACCACTAAAAAAATGTTTTCCCTTTTTCTCTGATTCTTGACTACTTCGTAGGCCTTTGGCCAACCCGTGCTCCTTGTGTTCGACCCTGGGTGCTATACCAGGTTAATCTCATAGCTAGAACCGCACTTCGTGTTTTGATCTCTCATTTATTTCGCGGTTCGATATTTTTCTTGATATACCCATCCTCTGAGATCCGGGTCGCAACGACCCTTGTTTTATTACCTTCACCCGGGTCTTCGAGATTTTCGGGTTGTCAGAATGGCGCCGTTGCCGGGGAACACGGCTTAGTAGTCGTTTTTAGATTTTTCCGCGGTTTTTGATTTTCGCGGCTTTTTGTATAGGATTTTTGTATATATTTTTCTCACATTTCTTCCATTAATTTCTGGACTGACCACTTTTCTCTCTGTTTCTTGCGAGGGCCCGAGGAGCGAGGGCGGCATTCCTAGGAGCGCCGGTGCACCCGAGCGAAGCGGAGGCGGCTCGTTTCTTCATCGAGCCGCAGGAGAGAGCGGGAGAGAGAGAGCTGAGTGGGTGAGGATAGTTTAGGGATATTCATTTATTATTATTGTAATAATACAGGGACTTGAACTCAGAGACTGTGCTTGGACACTTCTACCGTAGCGGGTCTGTTTCGCCGAGCACCGGTGTGCTCGGGGGACCCTTTAGGACCTTAGCGGTTTTTCGCGGTTTTCTCGCGGCTTTCTTTACCTTTTTTACTGCCTTTCCGGTGTTTACGCGGTTTTTGATCGAGCCCCTAGCCGTAGGAATTTCTGGTGCTTGTGACGTAATTAGTAGGATCCACACACCTAACTGCTTATCTGTTCCTATAGATCGTTAATTGGACCTACTAATAATAAATAATAAAAATAACTTAGTCGCTTTCCTGAGAGCCTACGCGCCGCGAGCCTGCCCTACAAGCGCTACTCCTGAACTCGACCTGTCGAGAAGAGGAGGGGTGGGCCAAGACCGGACTCTTTGGATCGAGGGCGAGTGACTGAGTTAGACGGTTCTGCGCTAGAAGTTGCTCATCTAGGACTCGGTTTTTTCCGCTTGCATCATTTAGGTAGTTTATTTCCTGTCTTTAAATTCTGCGCGGATCATATTGCATGTAGAGTGCTGGAGTCAGGTACGCCTTCCTTACTTTGCATGCATCATTGATTTCATCGCGCATCGGCTTTTTCGTCTTCTCCCCTCTATTTTCGGACTTAATAATCAGGAGAACCGAAAAATTCGTTAGGCCTTTTGTTTGCTCTGAAAAATATTAAAAAGAAAAACAATAAAATCTGGACTGCTAATCATACTTGATCTTAAAAACCGCTCACCCTAAAAACTTTGTCTTGGGGAGAGCAACCCCCTCATTGTCTGGTTTGGATGCGCGAGAGAGTGACCCGCACCCTAGGTAGAGCCTCCCGGTGCTAGACCCGACTGATTACCGACTTTTCCGTGCGGGCCAGTCGGTTGGGATAGCATCGGATATCCTAACAGGTCACGTAAGCGCTCTGTTATTTTGTGTGTTCACCAAAATAAAATAGACAAGACAATTTGACCGAACTTTCACGGTCTTCAGCTCGCGTTGCGTTGGTGAACCGGGGGTTTATTTTTTGATCATAGTTGATTCCAGATCTCATCCGCACTACTCGCCAGATCAAGATGATGGGTAGACGGTCTCTTAGGCAGCCTCTGGCTGCACCGCTTTCGGGCACGTCTACCCGATCATCTAGGTTGGCCCGCGAGAGCCGAGACCAGCTCTCCGAGCCCGAGTACGATTCCGCCCTGTTCCCCCTCGACCCCCTTTCTTTCGGCACTGAGAGACATGAGCCCGAGGAGAGATTAGCAGATTTGACAACACCTGAGTTGGGCTCATTTGATTTTGCAGACGTCACTATGGCCGGCAGTTCAGAGGATCACCCCGGAGGTCCACGAGGAGACCAGCATTTTGTTCTAGACCAGGGGGCGATCAACTCCACCCTGATCGCATCACTAGAGACAGTTCAGCAGCAGTTACGCGATCAGGGAGCATTCATGATAGAGATGAGGAGAGAGTTGGAGAGGCTCAGAGCAGAGCGAGGTTCAGAGCAGAGCGAGCCTGAGGAGATACTTGATGTAGAGGCCGCAGCCGCAGCAGCCGCAGCAGCCGCTGCCGCCGCAGCGGCAGCCGCCGCAGCGGCAGCCGCCGCGGCAGGAGGACCACCACGACCGATGCGGGAGTTACACAACCCCGGATCGACTCTGATGCATCACTGGGTGGTAGTGCCAGCTATCGTGGGGGACTTCAAGTTCCCCCCGAACACCTTGCATCTACTGCCCCGTTTCCACGGGTTAGCCACTGAGGAGCCCCACCTCCACCTCCAGGAGTTTCTGATGATCTGCAGCACTGTCCACGATCCCCACGTGGACCAGGATACGATCCGGATGATAGCCTTCCCGTTTTCACTGGTAGATAGAGCAGCCACCTGGCTGAAGCATTTAGGGAAGTTCGTCTACACCTGGGAGCAGCTCCGCACCGAGTACTTGAAAAAGTACTATCCACTCGAGCGGACAAATGCAGCGAGGGCCCTGATCAGCAACTTCTCCATGTTCCCCAACGAGTATTTCCACGAGGCTTGGGAGAGGTTTCGAGAGCACCTAGACAGATGCCCGCACCACGACATATCCAAGCCGAACCTAGCTCAGAGCTTTTTCAGCGGGTTGACGCCAGAGCTTCAGGGTCTGGTGAACGCTTCTTGCAGCGGGTCCTACTTTGCCAAGGACCATGAGCAGGTCTGGGCCATCTACGAGGAAATGTCCGAGAACTATATGGTGATGTCTCAGACCAGGCTCTATACTCAGAAGACCCAGCCACATCAGCCAGGACCCGTGCAGTACCAGCGGATAGCACGGGTAGATGCAGGTCCATCCAGTTCGTCCGCAGTCGCAGCAGCACAGGCAGAGTCATCCACTGCGGACATGGGTATCATTAGCGAAAAGTTGGACCGCATGGAGCTGATAGAGAAGAAGCAGTGCCAGAGTATCAGCAGATGGAGCAGATGGCACAGGTCTTGAGCGACATGAAGACCCAGCTCATGTGTCTCCAGGAGACACAGACGGCTTCACAGCCCCGTCTTCTGTCGCGAGGCGATACCGGCGGCAGCAGCAGCTCGTCCCAGCGCTCCAGCTCTTCACAGCAGCCTAGACAGGTTCACCTTGTACAGGCGGAGCCGTACCAGCAGCCGCAGCCCACCTACCAGTCACCACCATCTCCAGAGATGCAGATGGTGGTCTACCAGCCGGATCAGCCTCTGGCAGTACTGCCACCAGACCCCTTCGATGCAGAGCCGTTGATGGATGTCAACAGGATCTGGTATGACCGCCCCCAGCCTGGGATCCGACGAGACCATCCCGGATTCAGGTGGGGGAGTGGTGGTGCCCAGTCCCAGCAGCAGCCGTCAGGACAGGGAGGGCAGTACCCCCAGCAGAGAGACCAGCACCAGTCGCAGCCGCAGCACCCAGCACACCAGCAGCACCAGCCATCATCCTACGGTCCTCGTCCCTATCAGCAGCAGGGACAGTCTTGGAGACGTGAGCAACAGGCTCACTAGGGATACCAGCAGCAGCCTCCATCCTACCCCTCTTACCCACCACAGTAGTTCCAGCAGCCTCACCCACAGAGAGGCCACCCGTCGGGCTCCCACGAGACCCCGCTTTGGATGACATCGCCCACCTCCTCACGGACCAGCAGGCCACATTCAGACGGGAGATGGATGAGTTCCGCCAGGAGTTGCGGGACTTGGTGAGAGGGAAGGCCGCCATACCAGCCCAGATCGAGCCGAATCCGAACAATCTCAAGAGGAAATCTGAGCAGGTAGTACATACTGAGTTAGCCACTCCTAGTGACCCATTTGATGATACATCTTCGGATCTATTTGATGCTGATTTTGTCACACTTAGGAGCGGTAGGACCCCAGCAGGCGCCGGCGCCTCATCTGAGCTTCACCACGAGGACACTCCAGAGGCGCCACATGAGGAGGAGGAGAGCGGTACTGAGGCCGCTCCAGATGATGACGGTGGTACTGATGCCACCAAGGATGCTGATCCCACCGGCGGTACTGAGGCCGCCGCTTCACCAGTTCGAGGAGGTGGTACTGATGCCACCCATTCAGCCGAGCCAGCCAGCGGTACTGATGTCGCACGACGTCTACCTGCAGCAGCAGCAGAGCAGCCAGCCCGTGGTGGTACTGAGGCCACCGGTGTGTGTACAGAGAGAGATGTTGTTTTTCCTCGCACTCATGTATCTCAGAACTCTGTTATGAATAAAGGAAAAGGTTTACTTTCTTCTGGTCCCACAGTGGTGCATGATGTATGTGTGGATCCGATCCTTGAACCGTCTAGACCTTTTCCTAGTCCTTCATCTGAGAAGGACCCAGTGATCCCCTTCCCTATAGCCCTTCAGATGGGGAAGGGGAAGAAAAAAGAAAATCCCAAAAAGAGAGAGCTTGAGGAGTTCAGCCAGAGCATGATTGATCGATTCCACATCCAGCTGACCCTCCAGGAGGCTTTGCAGCACATCCCCCTTCTCCAGCGTTCTTTGAGAGATAGGACTACAGTCAGGAGGAGGAGGAGGAACCACACTTCAGAGATCCATGTGCTGAGGAAAGCCACGTGTTTTGCGATCCAGAACCGACTGCCAGCCAAGAGGCCAGATTCAGGGGCCCCGTATGTCAGATGCCAGATTAGTGAGCAGAGGTTCGACCGTACTCTTCTAGATAGCGGATCGTCGATCAACCTTCTTCCGGCAGCCCTTCTCGATCGCTTCGAGTTGGGCACTCTTCGACAGAGCAGGACAGTCCTTCAGTTCGCTGATCGATCTGTCAAGAGGCCGAAGGGGTTATTACGAGACGTTATCGTCACAATTCAGGGCCTAAAATTCCCCGTGGACTTCGTAGTGTTGGACATGGAGATCCCTGAGTCAGTGACCGATACCCCCATCATCCTTGGTCGTCCGTTCTTGGCCACAGCCAAGGCGGTGACTGATCATGATAGCGGGAAGGTGTACTTTTGCGTCGAGGGCGAGAGTATACAAATAGAGACGGTCGAGGACTACAGAGCCAGACTCAGAGCCCGCTCCGATGCGAGTACAGATTCAGAGCAGCTGACAGACGCAGAGCCAGACATCCACCAGGACTGCGATTTTGTGATCACAGATGATGAGGCAGCTTGGGCAGATCTTGAGACACAGACCACCCTCTCACTTTCAGATACAGCTGATGCAGAGACGATAGCAGAGGAGAGTCTGGAGAGCACAGACCTGGTTCAGGATACCACAGAGGCAGCAGAGCCGGTCCTTGATCGCTACACGATGTTTAGTGATGGTGGTGCTGAGGCCACCTTGTTTTCCGGTGGTACTGATGCCACCGCGATTGATGTAGATCCCTCGGATTCAGAGTCTGATTGGGCCGATTGCTATGACCAGATGCCAGACCTGAGTTCACATGAGCCTACAGATGAGGAGGAGGTAGATGCAGAGCCGAGCAGAGACAGTGCAGTTAAGCAGCCTTCTCCCGATCCAGTTTGCGAGAGTACGCTTTCACTTTCCCAGGCAGATTTGGCAGAGTTAGCAGCTTTCACTCAGTTTCTTCCGCAGCCTGATTTGCCAGCACCCAGCATTCTAGAGCGAAAGCCGCTCCCTACTTCGCTGAAGTATCGATTCCTTGCGGGCGATCCAGAGATGTACCCAGTCATCATCTCTGCCGAGTTGACTGGAGAGCAAGAATCCCGTCTGATGGGGGTTCTTGAAAAGAACCGCAAGGCGATCGGATGGAGTGTAGCGGATCTCCATGGGATTAGTCCAGCAGTGTGCTCCCACCATATCTATCTTGAGGAGGGGGCGAAGCCGTCGCGTGAGTTCCAGCGGCGACTGAACCCCAACCTGAGAGAGGTCGTGATGAAGGAAATATCCAAATGGTGGAGCGCAGATTTTATTTATCCCATTTCCGACTCCAAGTGGGTCAGCCCCTTGCATGTGGTGCCCAAGAAGACGGGCATCACGACTGTGATCAGTGAGTCGGGAGAGGAGATCGCTACACGAGTACCCACCTCTTGGAGGGTTTGTGTTGACTACAGGAGACTCAACCAAGCCACCAAGAAGGACCATTTCCCCTGCCTTTTATTGACCAGATCATTGAGAGACTGGCAGGGAAGAGCCATTATTGCTTCCTGGATGGGTACTCGGGCTACACCCAAGTGGCCATCGCTCCTGAGGATCAGGAGAAGACCACCTTTACCTGTCCCTTCGGCACATATGCTTTTCGACGCATGCCATTTGGGCTATGCAATGCCCCTGCGACTTTTCAGAGGTGCATGCTGTCGATCTTTTCGGACATGGTAGGGGAGTGTTTGGAGGTCTTCATGGACGATTTCTCGGTCTACGGCGACAGATTCGATTCTTGTCTTGACTGCCTAGACCGGGTACTCCAGCGATGTATCGAGTTTCATTTGGTTCTGTCATGGGAGAAGAGTCACTTCATGGTGACTCAAGGGACGGTGCTTGGCCACATCATCTCCAACAGGGGCATGGAGGTTGATCCGGCCAAGGTGGATGTCATTAGAAAACTCGCACCACCGTCCAATTTGAGGCAGCTACGATCATTCCTGGGGCACGTTGGATTTTATAGGAGATTTATTCAGGATTTTAGCAAGATTGCCCGACCGTTGACTGACCTCTTGACGAAAGACACCGAGTTCCTTGTCGATGACAAGTGTCTTTCATCCTTTGCGACTCTCCAGCAGTGTGTTATTGAGGCTCCTGTTCTCCAGCCGCCTGATTGGTCTCTCCCATTCGAGATCATGACGGACGCCTCCGATTTTGCCGTGGGGGCAGTGCTGGGACAGAGGAGGGATGGAGTGCCGTTTGCCATACACTATGCCAGCCGCACATTGGATTCCGCCCAACGGAATTATACGGTCACAGAGAAAGAGATGCTAGCAGTAGTGTTTGCCCTAGATAAGTTCAGATCGTATATCATTGGATCTAGTGACTTTGTTTACAGATCACACCGCCATCAGGTACCTCATGGCAAAGAAGGATGCCAAGGCCAGACTGACTAGATGGATCCTTCTACTCCAGGAGTTCGACATTGAGATTAAGGATAAGCCTGGAGTCAAGAATGTGGTGGCGGATCATCTTTCCCGATTAGAGCAGCCTGAGGATTCTGAGCAGATTGATCCCATTCGAGATACCTTCCCAGATGAGGCGATCCTTGCTATCGCCTCACTCCCATGGTATGCCGATATTGTGAACTTTCTCGTTGCAGGGAAAGTCCCACAAGATTGGCCCAGACAGAGGCTTGAGACCTTCCTTGCGAAGGCCAAGTCCTACCACTGGGAGGATCCCATCCTTTACCACGAAGGAGGGGATAGCATCTGGCGTCGGTGTATTCCTCAGGAGGAACACCATAGCGTCCTCACTTACTGCCACAAGTTTGAGGCAGGGGGACATCATTCTGGGAGGAGAAAGGCACAGAAAGTGCTCCAATCCGGCTTGTGGTGGCCTACCCTCTTCAAGGACTCTGATGAGTTCGTGAAGAGGTGTACTGACTGTCAGAGGATGGGCACTTGTGGACAGCGTGATATGATGCCGATGCAGCCCATTCACTTCTGTGAGGTTTTTGATGCATGGGGCATCGATTTCATGGGTCCATTCCCTAAGAGTCAGGGATTTGAGTACATTCTGTTGGCCGTTGATTATGTGAGTCGTTGGGTTGAGGCTATCCCCGCCCGAGCCGCTGATGCGAGGACAGTTTGCAGATTTTTGCGGAAACATATCATCACGCGGTTCGGGGTCCCACGAGTTCTGATTTCTGATGGGGGGTCTCATTTCATCAACGACCAGGTGAAGGCCCTTTCTAGCGAGTTCAGTATAGACCATCGTGTTGCCACACCTTACCATCCACAGACGAATGGTCTAGCTGAGGTGTCGAATAGGGAGATCAAGACTATTTTGCAGAAAGTCGTCCGCCCTGACCGAAAGGATTGGTCACAGCTTTTGGACTCGGTCTTGTGGGCATATAGGACGTCTTTCAAGACTCCATTGGGCACATCTCCCTTTTGCCTCATATATGGCAAGCCGTGCCATTTACCTGTTGAGCTGAGGCACAAGTCACTTTGGGCAGTTACAGATATTCTTATGGATCCAGATGGTATGGGAGACCAGAGAAGGGCAGAGTTAGCTGCCCTGGAGGAGCTTAGAGATGAAGCTTTCTCAAGCAGCCTACATTATAAGGAGAAAGTCAAGGAGTGGCATGATTCTCATATCAGCCACAAGCATTTTGAGATTGGACAGAGAGTATGGCTGTTTGATGCGAGGCTTAGATTATTTCCAGGGAAGCTACAGAGCAAATGGAAGGGACCTTTTCTCGTCAGAAAGGTGCACGACAATGGTAGTATTGATATATCCGAGTTGTCTTCTGAGAGCACCTTTCGAGTGAACGGCCAGCGGCTCAAGCCATTTCTAGATCATGAGCCGCGGGACGTTATCGTTGCCCCTATTCATTTTGCGTGAGATGTGGTCTCTTGACTCACATCTTTTGCATCTCACGCCTGATTTTCACTGTTCCTCCGCCTGTATAGATCCAGTTGTCCATATCATTCTATTCTTTAGTCCCACATCCCTTTCTCATCTTATGATTATGCTATATTAGGGTGTACTTTACCCTAAGTATAGGGGGGATGTCGGACCTGCGAGTATTCTTTTCATTCGGTTTGCCCCTGTTTTGCTGCCTATACTTAGGGATATTTTACCCTAAGTATAGGGGGGGCAGACTCTGTATCTTCTTCACTCGGATTTCCCTTCATGTACAGCTTGCTATACTTAGGATTATTTAATCCTAAGTATAGGGGGAAACCACCGAGTTCCTCTTATTCTATTCATTTATTCGTTCCTGTACTTAGCCATTCCTTTTCACTTCCCTTTTACTAAGCACGAGTTATGTCTTCTTCATCGCTCTTGATCACTCTGAGGACATCGTTCGAGCTAAGTATGGGGGGGTGTGTATATATTTCATATATACTTTAGCCATAACTCGTACTTTGTGTGAGTGTGTTAATAAATAAAATGGTTAAAAATCACAAAAATTTAAAAATTTTCATGTACATAAACCTCTTTTATCCTTGCACATACATAGCTAGTGTACAAAGTATTTTTGTAAAAATGATTTCAAAAATCTTTTGTGTAAAGCTTGTGTAAATATTTTTGTATCAAAATTATGTATATAGTACACAATTTTTCCAAAATGTTTTGAAAAATCAAAAGTTTGCAAAAATCTTTTGTAAATGCTTGTAAATGTTTGTAAATATCTTTTTGCAAAACTTGCACTTCATGCATCATCATCATCCATGATTTCAAAACATTTTTCAAAAATTTTGCATGCTTGTAAATATTTGTAAATAGCATCTTGTGTACATATATGTATATAATTTTTCCTGGATGAGAGTTGACATTTAAACTAAGCCTGGAATTAAATTAAGAAATGGAGCTTGAATAAGATCTTAATCCACTTAACTCCAAGAGGAACCTTATAGGACTTAGGTTTAAGGCTTTTCAGGTCCATAAGGACTTAATTCTTTGAGTCCACTAGGCTATGAGCATATGTCATCTTGATGAGCCTAAGTAGAGCACTTAACAACACACGCATGACTCTTAGAGACAATGGCTTGACTTGCACCTGCACTTTACACATGGCTCTCCACGGATGAGGTGGTGAGGAGGCAGTTTCCTTTGGCTTGGGGTAGCATATGAGGGTAGTACTTCTAGGCGGAACCTCTCTTCTTCTTCTAGTGAAGGAAGTGCACCTCAACTTGGTCTAGTGGTGATGAAGGCTAAAGACAGAAGCTGTGGGTTGCAATAAAGCTTCAAAAGAGGGATAGTCTACTGGCTCAAGAGGAAATTTCTTGTATATGCTGCACCATGTAGATATGCTGTACATAAGTCTTTGAAAAAAAAATGCAAAAATGCAAAAGAACTCCAAAAAAGTGGTGGGTCGGATTGAAAATTTAATAACCCCACCGGAGTGTACATAGTCAAATAAAGCAAAGCTTATGGTATCCATGTTACATCTCATGAAGCTTGCAGCGGAAGACTTAGCTACACTGGCTAGGCTTCCAAAACTCTATACTTCTACCCCCTCTTCTTGAGCCAGTTGCACTTGAACTTAGAAGGGAATACCCCGCTTCTCGAGGAAAGAGTTGCTAGACCGAGGCATTAGAGTTACCAGGTTGAGGGAGGCTGTTTCTTTGTTACTTCTGAGGTGGGGAGCCAACTATCACTTACACTGCATGGAAAGACTCATGGTCATTAGAGTTGGTGTATGTAGACTTGTTCTGATCTGGTTTATTAAGGAGTCTTGTCCATAGATTGGTGGAACTTAGAGACTGTTGGGTTTTAAACTTAAGTCCAAATAAGGTTCCGACACATTAATAATCCAAAGATCTGATCGAGCTCCATATTTCAATTTAATGAAGGAAAGTTTAATAATTCAACTTTGATCCATGTACATCCTCTTTTTCTTTTTCTTTCTCTTTCTTTTTCACTTCTTTTTCAAATAAGTGTTTGCTAAGGGACTAGCAAAGTTAAGTATAGGGGGTGATGAATACCCATTCATCACTCTTTATTCTTATATTTTAGCTACAAAAACCTTTGCAAATACATGTAGATGTATGTAAATACAAATAATTACCAAAAGCATGCATTGTGTAAAAACTTATAATTAGCATGTTTTTGTGCAAAAATAAAAGAATAAAGATCAAAAAGAAAAAGAGGGAAATATTTAGAATAAATATTGAGCAACCTAACCCAAGGGAGGGCTCAACATGGGCCTGACCGCATAAAAGCCACAGTAGAGAGAAATAGGAGCTCATGTGTAGATATCTATGTAAATAAATAAAATCATATTTTCCTCAACCAAAAATATCCTTGTAAATATTTGTATATATTTAGAAACTCTTAAAAACAAAATAAAAATTCAAAAAATTAAAAATGCAAAATAGCCCTTTCACCATGTACATAGACCATGCCTCCTTATGTATTTAACCTTGTAAATAAATTTATTTATTTTCAAAACTTTTGTGAATATTCCATGGTATATATTGTAAATAAAATAAATAAAAAGAATTGAGACAAAAATCAAATAAAAATAACAAAAATTAAAAATACAAAATATATTGTACATATGCCATGTACATAGTTGTATATATCTATTTATTTCACCTATGTGTATAAATAATAAAAATAAAATAAAAATATCCTTTTATTCCTCATTTTATTCTATAAATAAATATAAATATAAAATAGGAATAAAAATTGTATAAAAATAACTAATTAAAAATCAAAATTAAAAATCCTATATTGTACATATACCTATATATGGCTATATATTGTATATACCTTATTTGTATTTCCAAAAATTAATTAAAATTCACAAAAAAAATAGAAAAAATTAAAACAAACATTTTTTATGTTTTGAGTTTTTGCTAAATCAGCCATTTTCTATTTTTAAATTAATTCCCAAAGCTTTCTGATGTGGCTGACTCCCATTGGTCCACGGGGATTGTTGACCGCCCGGTCAACTCCCCCCTGTGGACCACTTCACACGGGTCGTGACGCCCGACCCGATTTTCCCGATTTATTGCGTCACGACCCGGCCTCCAAATCCGCTAAGCCAGGGCTCCGATCATCCCCTGTGCATCCGGGAACCCCGCCCGACACCTTGCCTAGGGGTCCGTGCTCAATCGAGCCGGACCCGAGCCTTCTTCCCGGACCTGCACCCATATATAACCTGAGCTCCGCCGCACTCCAATCCCATCTTTGGGCTCGCCACTCTCATTCCCGTGACCTCCATTGCAATCTCTGAGGTGACAGCTCGCGATTGCCTTCGTCGCAGTGAGGAGGGGGTGCCCGGACCATCGATCCGGCGACTTCGCGCCGCCGTGCTCCGCCACTTAGCAGAGCTCGAGCCACAGGCAGTGACAACCTTCGAGGCGACGACAAGGAGCTAGCCAAGCTCCAGCACAGTCTTCCACTCCACCCAGGTAGCCTTCTAGCTCGCCTATTTAGTTTAATTTCTTATTTTCGCCCAAACCGCATCTCCGTCGAGTTCCTTTGATTCCGGTCATCTTGCGTATCTTCTCGATCATCGGACACACTATCACCTTCGCCACCCTTCGACGCACCTTCTACGCCCCTTCATTCAACCCAGCTCGCACCGGAGCTGGGGTTCGAGCTCCACCGTCCTCCGCTCGCCGGAGCTCGCTCGTCCCGACCCACAGTTCACCCTCACGCCGCTTCTTCGGGTCGAGGCACTTTGCCCTCGACCCGCGAAGCTCTTGAGCTGTTTTGCAGGTCAAGAGGAGGCCATCTGAGGCCCCCTCACATCCAGGCCAGGAGCTCATCGTCGCCAAGCTCGCCGGAGCCCCTCCAGGGCTCGGCTGGGCCATCGGAGGCCACCACCAGCTGCGGGACGTCATCGCCGATCTTCTCCGATCCTTGGAGGCAGCTGAGGAGGACCCTAGCACGCGTACGAGGTCGGCGAACCTCGCCGGCCACCTGTTCTTCGAGAGTCCTCCATCGCCGTCAGATCAGCCCCAGCTCCCCAGTTCGCATCACGACCGTCCATCCTTCGAGGAGCAGATACCGTCGATCATCCTGAGGGTAGATCTGGACCGTTAGCGCAGAGGAGAGAGGCACCAGCGCCGCCAGCCGTCAAATCCTCCACGTGTCTCGCCCTGCACCGTCGATCGGCCCCCGTGCGTGAAGGAGAGAAGCGCCAGCCATCCGAGACCGTCCGATCATCTACGTGGCGCTCATCCAGCCGTCGGCGTAATAAGGGGTAATTTATCTTAGGCCCCCTCGTAGTTTGTGTTTTTAATTCCAGTCCCTGTAAATATTTTATGCATTTTATTGACGTAGGGTAAATTGCACCTTGGACCTTGTGCTTGTTGAGATTCGCATTTATACCCCCTGTATTTGTGGTCCACATGCTTCGCCACGTGCTTTGTCTGGGTTATTTGCAACTGTTATCCTGTAGTTCTGGTTGGTTCATGAATGATTAGAAACTTTTTGGGTAATTGCTTTTATGCCCCTGTGAACACTTTATTTGCACATGTGCGATTTTAGTGGGATAATTGCATAACCGTCCCTGGACTTTTTGGTACGAGTTACCAAAAGGTCCTAGGACTTGGTTTTTATTACCAAAAGGTCCCTGAGTGCCCCAGGCACGCGCCACGCGTGTGACTTGCTGGGTTATTTGCACCTGGACCCCCAGATCTTCGAGTATTTGCACTTTGGTCCCTGTGCACAGTGCCCCCTTGTTAGTTTTGAATAAAATATCAAATCACCTCCAAATTCGACGAAAATTTGACACATTGCTCCTCCCATGTTGTAGGATTTTTGAGAATTTTGGAGGACATTTTTGAGTTTATTTGTTAATTTTAAAAATTCAAAAACATCTATTTTGGCACTGTTTCACTTGGAAAATCACAAAAAAATATGAAAACACCCCCAAAAATTCCATAAAAATTAGGTGTTGTTTCTGTTGTGTTGCTTGATTTTCTAGCCAATTTTGGCTATTTTTCATTGCTTAAAAACGCTAAAATTCAAAAACACCTAAAAACTCATAAAAATCATATTAAATAATCTAAAAACCCAAAAACAATAATTTTGGTGCTCAAATTTTCCTTATTTTCTCTAGAATACAGGAAAATTACCTCCAGGGCCTTCTGATATCCTTAAATATTTTATTTTTGGGATTTGGGCCTTGCTGGACAGTACCTTATCTTTTTAGTACTGTTTGATTTTTAGAAAATAAAATACACTTTATAAAAATCTCAAAAATTCACCAAAAACACTTAAAAACAAAACATAAAAATAATTTTTCTTGAATTTTTGCTTGATTTTTGGTGTGTTAAATAAATTGCTCAAGTGAGCTTGTTTTTAGTCTTTCTCACTTTCTTCACATATTAAAAACCCAAAAAAATTTAAAAACAATTAAAAACCACTAAAAAAATGTTTTCCCTTTTTCTCTGATTCTTGACTACTTCGTAGGCCTTTGGCCAACCCGTGCTCCTTGTGTTCGACCCTGGGTGCTATACCAGGTTAATCTCATAGCTAGAACCGCACTTCGTGTTTTGATCTCTGATTTATTTCGCGGTTCGATATTTTTCTTGATATACCCATCCTCTGAGACCCGGGTCGCAACGACCCTTGTTTTATTACCTTCACCCGGGTCTTCGAGATTTTCGGGTTGTCACAACCTCAAAAGTGTCCTCGTCTAAGAGTGTGCTATCTGGTCTCTCCTATACTAGAAAATGTGAATTTGCGACATCTGAAGGTAAGATAAGTGCTCATGCAACAGGGTCGGACCAAGCGACTTCATCATCAGTGACCACAAAGTCATGCTCTTGGTGGACATCTCGATCTGCCTCTGTCGTCTGCTCTGCATCGTTGAACTGCTCTGAGCAAGCTGAATCTCGTGCTCTAATCTCCTCATCATCTTTATTTGTATACTCTCGTCCTCAACACAAAAGTATACCTTCCCGCTATCATGGTCGAACATTGCCTCGGCTGTGGCCAAGAATGGACATCCTAGAATGATGGGGGTATCGGTAATGGATTCAGGGGATCTCAATGTCCAACACAACGAAGTCCAGAGGGAATTTCAGACCCTAAATTGTGAAAACTGTGTCCTTAAACAACCCGTTCGATATCTTGACAGATCTATAAGCAAACTAAAGGATTGTCCTGCTTCTATCAAAGAGGGTCGAACTAGAATCGATCGAGTAAGGCTGCCGAAAGGAGGTTGATAGAAGAGCCGCTCTCTAATAGAGTACAATCCAATCTCTGCTCATGAATGTGGCATCTGACATAGGGAGCTCCTGCATCTGGCCTCTTGGCTGGCAGACGGTTCTGAATAGCGAAGCATGTGGCACGGGTCGGCACATGGATTTTTGCTTAATGGTTCCTCTTCTTCCTACGAATAGTGGTCTTCTCTCTCAAGTTCCTATGGAAGAGAGGGATGTGCTCAAGTGCCTCATGTAGAGTCAGCTGGATATGGAATCTATCAATCATCTGCTGGATGAACTCTAACTGCTAATCTTTTTTTGGATTTTCTTTTTTATTCCCCTTTGCCAAGTGGAGTGTTTGAAGAAAGTGGATGGTTGGGCTCTTCTCAAATAGAGGGCTAGGAAGAGGTTCCTGTTCTGAGAAGGTATGGAATCCGTACAAGTATCATCAATCATTACATATGGACTCGAAGATGAAGAAACCTGTCCTTTATTAATTTTTTTGGCATTTTTCATAATGTCCCGAGGGATAGAAACTGGAGAAAACACAACTAGAATGGAAGGGGTGGCATCACTACCACCCACGACATCTGTCTTTGCAACATCAACACCGCGCTCTGGCTCAGCATCATCTGGGATGGTGGCATCATTACCACCCGCTGCATCTGCAGAAACAACGGTCTTAGTACCATCAGATGGATCAACGTCGTTGGTGGCTTCAGTACCACCATAATCGTCATCATCCTTAGCAGCATCAGCACTGCTATCCTCATCGTCCAGCGCTCCTGGATCCTCATGGTATCGTCGCTGAGACGAGGCACCGCCGACCGGCATCCTACCACTCCTAAGTGACATAAAATCAACATCAAATGTGTATGAAGCAATGCCACCCAATAATTCACTAGGAGTGGTGGTCTCTGTAAACCGTACATGCTCAGAATTTTCTCTTTAGGTTATTCGGATTGGGCTCGATCTGAGCGGGTATGTCGGCCTTTCCTTTGATGATCTCCCTCATCTCCTAACAAAACTCGTCCATATCCCACCTAAAGATGCATGCTGATCTGCAAGTAGGTGGGCTAAATCATAAAGGGTTGGGTTCTCAGATGCTGACCCATGAGAACCAGATGGGTTGCTTCTCTGAAAATGAGGCTACTGCTGAAACTAGTGAGGGGGAGGCTGAGAATACTACTGAGGTTGTTGTTGGTGCCACGTTCACTATTTTCCCTGCTGGTAGGAACGAGGACCCGACTGAAACCGTTGCTATTGTGGCTGGTGGGAGAACTGGGGCTGCTAAACTGCTAGCCGAGCTTCCCACCCTGAGGTAGAGGATGCTGCTAGGATGTGGTCCCTTCGGTCGACTGCCTAAATCTAGGATGATCTCAGTAGATCCTGGGTTGTTGTCGGTCATACCAAATCACGTTGACTTCCATCAACAGCTCCTGCTCAAAAGGGGGTGGAGGGAGAACTGCCAGTGGTTGATCTTGTTGATACACCACCATCTGAGTGTCCTGAGATGGCGATTGTTGAGAGTACTAGTGTTGCAGCTGCTGGAACATCTCTGCCTGGATGTGGTGAACCTGGAGAAATGGGGCGGAGTGTTGGGACGAGTTGTTGCTGCTAGGATCAGCTCGTAACCTAAGACGGGGCTGAGAAGTCGTCTGTGCCTCTTGGATACAAATGATCTGGATCATCAGGTCACTCAACATCTGTGCCAACTAATCAATCTGAGTCAGGCCCTAACATTGCATCTTCTAAATGATTTCGATGCGATCTAGTTTCTCCCTGATAATGCCCATGATAACGGCTGACGACTATACATGTGTTGCGTTGGCTGAAGACATAGATGGACCTGCATCGACTCGTACTATGGTTTGATAGGACACGACATGGGGTGAGGGCTTCCCCTGGGTGTAGAGCCGGGTCTGGGACACCACTGTGTAATCCTTGACCATTTCCTCATAAATGGCCCAAACCTAGTCTTCATTCTTGACAAAGTAGGAGCCCCCACAAGAAGTGTTCACTAGCCCCTGCAGCTCCGGTGTCAGCCCATAAAAAAAGTTCTGTACTAGATTGGTCTTGGATATGTCATGATGTAGACATCAATCAATGAGCTCTCGGAATCGATCCCACGCTTCATGGAATTGCTCGTTGGGGATCATGGAGAAATTGTTGATCAATGCTCATGATAGGTTCGTCCAATCGAGTGGATAGTACTTGTTCAAGTACTCGGTCCAGAGCTGCACCCACAAAGTGATGTATCTTCCCAAATGCTTCAGCCAATAGGTTGCTATGTCTACCAGAGAGAAAGTGAATGCCATCATCTTGATTGTGTCCTCATCTACAAATCGATCATGGACGGTACTGCAGATCATCTCGAACTTCTGTAGATGCAGGTGTGGTTCCTCGGTGGCAAGCCATGGAACTTGGGAAAGAGTTGAATGGTCTAAGGAGGAAGCTTAAAATCACCCAGAATTGCTGGCAACTGGATCCAGCGATGTGTAAGAGTTGCACCAGGGTTGTGCAACTGTCTCACCGATCGAGGATACCTGGCTAGTTCTGGCTGTTGCTTCGACTCTTCTGGTTGGTCTCCCGCTCCTCCCCCACCTACGGGGATGTTTCCACTGGCTGCTCGTTGTTGCTCCTCTCTGTTAGCCTGCATATGCTCTAACTCTTGACGGATCTCAACCATAAAAGCACCCTAATATCCGATCTGATGTTGCATCGTCTCTAGGGAGTCTAGCAAGGTGTTATTGATGGTGCCCTGGTCTAGAAAATATGCGGTACTCTGGGGTTGTCCATCGGTGGGCCTATCACCGCTGGCCATCTTAGGTCTCTGCAAAGGTAAAGGATCCGAACTCAGGTGCCGTCAAATGAACAAATATCTGTGTTGATCTCTGCTAGGGCACCTCGGGATTGGAGAAGGGTGGTTGACGGGGAACATGGCGGAATCAAACTCAGGTTTAGAGAGTTGGTCTAAACTCTCAAAACACTATCTAGATGAGTGAGTCGAAGTGCTCAGAAGCGGTGCTACCAAGGGCAGCCTAAGGGACCTCCAGCCCATCCTCATGATCTAGAAGAAGTGTGGATGGGATTTTGGAAACAAGCAAGATCAATCAATCAAAACCCCAATTGACCAACGTAACGTTGAACTCATGACTGTAAGGGTTCGATTGTTTAGCTAGTCAATTTTATTTAGGTGATAATTCAATCTAGCAGTGTGATTAAGTGAGCTATTAGGTACCTGATGCTTCCAAGAGACTGGCCCAATCCCAAGGATAGATCTTTCCCAGCCAGTACAAGTTGCGGACCGTTTACCGGCTACCTGATCAACTCGCCCTATTAAGGATATCGCGGCTCGCTTTACTGGAAACTAGAGCAATCCTCACTGGAGAACGACTAAACCCAAGACCAATAGTCTAACAAGAGTTCAGGTGTGTTTCTAACCTAGTGTGCAGGTCACTCTCTCGTGCAAGCAAACCAAACAATGAGAGGATGACTCTCCCAAAAAATATTTTTAAGTAAAGTGTCTTTTAGGATCAAGTTTATTTAGCAATCCCAATTTTATGATTTCCTTTTTTATCATATTTTTCAATATCAAGCAAACACCTAACAAATTTTCTGTTCTCATGATTATTTTGAATCCAAAAATAGGGGGAGAAGTCAAAAAAACCGATGCACAATCAAACACTATGGTGCATACAAAGGAAGAGAAGTGTACCTTTCGCCAACACTCTACATGCAGGGTGATCCACCTATAAATTGAAAGACAGAAAAGTAAATTAATCTAAATGATGTAAGGAGAAAATGACCTTAGATGAGAAACTTCTAATAATCGCGAAGAAACAAAGTTAGCTAACTAGATCAAGTTTGGAGTCCGATCTTGGGAACCACTCGGTACCCGCCATAACTGGTCCCTCTAGCATTGTATGTGGTTCCTCACGACACCTAGACTCGAATCTAATTAATCTATCTTTTTATTATGAATTATTAATAAGGTCCAATTACGAATCTATAGGTACAAGAAAGATATTAGGGATTGGGCCTTAAGAAATTACGTCGCAATCAAAGAAATTCCTAAATATGAGGGCAAAATTCTTCAAGAATCAAAGGAAGAAAAATGTGGCGAATTTAAAATCGGTGAAAACTGCGGTGAGGTCCCCTGAGCACATCGGTGCTCAGCGAAACAGACCTCGATAAGCCAAGTCCAAGAAAGTCGGAGTGTCCCTGTATTATTACAACAATAATAAGTACTGAAAAGAAACATAACTACTCTATTTTATATAACTAATGTTCGGTTGTCCTCTTGTTGCTCCTTCGGTGCGTTTACTCCAACCAAAAGCTTCAACGTCCTCGAGCAGTTCCTCGCACAAAAAGAAAATCTAGAGAATGTAAGAAACCAATTATATAAGATAGAGATAAAAATATCTGAAAAGACTACTAAGTCGTGCTCCCCAGCAACGGCACCATTCTAGTGAAATGCTTTGCGACTCGGGTTAAGTATCGCATAATAACTAGGTTGTTGCGACCTAAATCACAACGCGATATCAATAAGAAAATAAGAGAACCACAAATCAATCAAGCACAAAATAATGTCAACGGTCTCCGCTATTTATGTAACCTAGTATAGCGACCAGAGTCGAACTCAAGGAGCACGGAAATGTACGAAGTAGTCCTAATCAGCTAATAAAAACATACTTTTGTGGTTTTTAATTTTGTAATTTTTTATTTTTTTCAATAAAAGAAAGAAAACAAGAAAAATAGGAGCAATGAACATACAGACAAGCCTTTTCAATTTTTATTAAGGCCAAAATGACTCTAAAATAGGAAATAATTACATTTTTCAAGTATTCAGATGTTTTTGGGGATTTTATGGGATTTTTTCAATTTTTATGTAATTTTATAAAAATTCAACAAAAACAAAACAATGAAACAATGCACAGCCAAGAGAATATTGCAAGCTAAAAATATCTAAAATGCCCTAATATCTTAGGGTGCAATTTTACGAGAAAGGAAATAAAATTATCTAACTACATAAATTGAAATCCTATTTTTTTTATTTTTCTACAATTTTTTTATGTTTTTATAAGGTTATGTGTATTTTGTAGTTTTTATGGTTTTTATATGGAATAGTGCAATAATAGTGGCACTGGAATTAAAACACACAAAGACAAGCACAGAAAATTTTTATGGAGCTTTTAAGATAATTTTTCAAATTTTTATGTATTTTATAAAATAGACAAGGCAATTTTCATGGGTCTTTATATTTTAGAAAATACCAAATAAAACTAAATTAATTCATAAAAAATACCATAAATATTTTATCTTAGCAGGAGCTAATTGTAATTTTTATGGATTTTTTGGAGTTAATTAGGTATTTATTTGATAAAAAAGAACAGACACATCAAACAAGGACCTATTTGTAATTATTCAAAAGTTCCTAGGACAAAAAATAATATACGTGAAAAGCACATGCTAATATTGCAATTTAACCAATATATCCACGCACATTCTCAAAAATATATGCACATTGGTATATATGCAATAAATAGAAAAGTTTACTTCTATACACAACATTCATAAGCTTCAGGGCAAACATGCAAAAAACCCTCAAACTCACATCTATATGCACATGTCTCAGGTCCGTGAGGACTAAATTGCAAATAATATAAACTTAGGGTCCAAATTGTAAATTATCTAAATTACAACTTATTTTATGGGAGTATAAAGTAACGCATAAAAGTGCAGGATCAATAATGCAAAATACCCTTCGCACGGTGCGTGCGGGGCATGTGGGATGTGTAATACGCGGGGAGGTTATTGTTATCGTACGTCTCTGATCACCTCATACTATTGATCTGGCGGTGCAGATAGTGTTTGGAACGTGCAGGGCAAATGCATTAGAGAATGTCAGATCCAACGGCCCAAAAGTTGAATCGGTCGGTGGCTTCGATGGAATCTGGCAACAAGGGAGCTCATCCAACGGCTGAAAAGGGTGATGGAAGAACAAGTCCCCAACGAATTTCACCTGAGCCTCATATGAAATCCGTGGCTCCTATGAACGATCGGAGAGTGATGAGTCGAAAAACACCGAGAGACTAAGGGAGATAGATATCAAGGGTCGTTGCGATCTAAACCTCTCAAGTCGGACTCAACAAGAAAATCGAAGACCACCAAATCAAAGAAATCAACAAATCAATCCAATAGCGGTCTCGCTAATTTAATTAACCTGGTATAGCTACTAGGGTCGAACTCAAGGAGCATGGATTGGCTAAGTGCCTACGAAGTAGTCAGAAATCAAAATAAAGGGAAGAAATTTTTTTTGGTGGATTTTATGTGGTTTTTAAATTTTTTGTGATTTTTAATTATAAAGAAGATGTAAAAGAAATCTAAAAAGGGCACAATCAAGGAATTATTCAACACATCAAAAAAAGTCAAAAAATTAAAATAAAAATATTTTTGGATTTTATAATTTTCAAGTGTTTTTGGTAATTTTCTCAGATTTTTATAATTTTTAGTTGATTTTATAAAAATGAATTAAGACAAAAATGGAACTCAATGTGCAGCCCAAATCTAAAGGCTATTTAAAAATAACTAACTATCCTATAAAATTCCAAAGATAATTTTATGATGAAATAAAAATAAAAATCTAACTATTGGAAAAGAATTTGCATTTTTTGATTTTTTTCTGAATTTTTAATGATTTTTCTAGGGTCTTCAGGGATTTTCAATTTTTAGGGTTTTTATAAGTCCAAATGCAATAAAATTTAGATAAAAGCAAGAACACCACAAAAAAAGCAAACCACAACTCTTTTAGAATTTTTGGAGACTTTTTAATATTTTAAGTTGGTTTTAAAATTTAGACAGTAGAAAAAAGAGAGATTTTTGAATTTTTAAAAATATAAAATCAAAACAAAAATGTTCAAAAAAATCATTGAAATTTTTACACAGTGGTAGAGGCCACACATCCAAATTTCATGAAATTTGGAGTTGATTTGCCATTTTATTCAACCAATAAGAGATGCACATCACATAGGGACTGAAATGCAAATAAAAAAAGTTCCCAGGACTTAACAATGACAAGTTTTGAAAGTACAAGGGGTCTATTGTAAATTTCACATCAAATTCAGCACATGTCGCATTCCAGCCTTCACAAGGGTATAAATGCAAATATATAAAACTATCTAATCAAAGCATAACATTCATAAACCATGAGGGCGTACATGCAAAAAGTCCCAGATATACACGTGACAAAGCACGCGCGTACACGACAGAAGGACTAAAATGCAAATAAGATAAATCCTGAGGGCTCACATGCAAAAAGTCTCAAAGTGCTACTTTATTTAATAGACTAAATAAGAACTGAAATAAACTGCAAGGGTCTGGCGCAAATTACCCAGCCAAAGAGAGTGCGGGTCACGTGGGGGCCACGTGGCTGGTGCTGATGGACATGCGGCTTCGGTCTAGCCTCTTGGAAGATCTGACGGTGGTCCTTCAGGTGCACACGTGGGTGTACGGTGGCTGTTAAATCTGGTATCTAACGGCATGTTAGTGGCAGGCACTGGACGGTTCAGATGGCGTCTAGATATGACGTGCGATCCGACGGTGGAGGAGGGTTCCGGATGAACTCCTCCTTGGCAAACTTCGCTGGAGAGCTGGCGACGATTCGACATCCGATGAATGATCAGAGAGAGGGATTCGACTCGCGTTGGCCCTCCGCGTCTGATGGAGATGGCGGATGGAGATCCCAACGGCTAGATTGTCCGGCGAGGGCAATGGAGCCTGGGCGACTCCGGCGAGGATGGTGGACTGCAACCTGGGGGGTATTCGGGCTCTTATTGACATGCAGAGGGAAGCTTATGCTCGGAGGAGTTCTCTAGCATAGGTTATTGAATAAGCAGCAAATGGAAGCGGTATGGAATGGCGGAGGAGGGTTCCGGCGGAGGCAGCGGAAGGAACCTAGCTTGATCATGGCTCGGATAGCCAAGATCGAGATGATCAGGGTGTGGAAGGAAGGTAACGATGGGTCGGTGATAAACACAGATTATCGTAGGTCTAAAGAGTATGTCTCACACAAGGCGGAGACAACCGATGTCGATGCGGCGACCCACAATAAAGTGTATTTAATCAACAATGAACCCACAATCAAGTATCAAACAATGAAAAACAAGTGTGGAGTCAAATTTATTTTTAACTCTGCACAAATGGTGTATAGTGACAAGTATGCAAAGAGTTCGAACACAGGGAGCAAACAGGGTAATTCAAACAATTGTGCACAAGTGAATGTGTATGTGAAGTGTCTACACTAAGCAAGCAAGCAAAGATGTTTTTTTTTGTGGGTTTTTAATTTTTAAATTTTTTTTTTTAGTTTTTAATTTTGTATTTTGGTTTTTAATTTCTGATTTTTATATTTTATATTTTATATTTTTCTTTTTCTTTTTCAATATTGGAATTCAAAGACAATGGAATAAAAGGCAAGGTAAAATATTTATAAAACTAAGTAAAAATTATCAAAAATTCAGTAATAAAATCTTTTTGGTATTTTTGTGGTTTTCTACTGTTTTTGTGATTTTTGGGGATTTTTCAAGGTGTTTTTGATATTTTTTTTAAATAGCAAAACAAGGCAAAACAGTGAAATATGTGCTGGCTGTGAGTAAAATGGGATTTAAAAATAGCAAACAGCAACCAAAATATTTCACACTATTTTTCTAATAAAAAGATCACAATTAGGAATAAACAGAACCTGAGTTTAGAATTTTTGGAATTTTCTACTATTTTTTGTAATTTTTTTGAGGTTTTTGAGTGTTTTTAAATTTTTAGTGTTTTTCTTTTGAGATTTTTAATGATTTTTGGACTGACACTAAAATAGAATAAAATAGACACTAGGTGAATTTTTGGGAATTTTTTGGGGGTGTTTTATTATTTTTTGGTATTTTCTAAGCTAGACAGTGCACAAATAGCAAGTCTTTGATTTTTAATAAATATGAAGATAAGATGAAATCAAAAACTAAATATGTGGTGTGAAAGTACACATGTCCAGGAGCTTAAGTTCAAAATTTGAGAAATTTTGGAGTTAAAATGATAGGTCAAATAATTAGAGCAAACATCCAAACATCAAACAGCACTGGCAGGGGTATATGTGCAATATTTAAAACCACCAGGGCATACACGCAATTTTTCCACAAAAGTTTACACTGAAACTTGCATTTTAAGGATTAAAGATGAATAGCAAAACCCGCAAGGGTATCTGAGCAATTTACCCACTAGGGCGCGTGACTCGCACGCGCCTGGAAGGGGTATTTTTGCAATATTACAAAGTTCCAAGGGGTTCAATGCAGTTTCTCCAAAATATTACAACTTAAAGCAAACATTCATGGACTTAAGCGAAATAAATAAACCCCAGGGGGGTCCCTGCAAAATACCCAGCCCCCTCACGCGCACGGACACGTGAGGTGACGTGGATTGGACCTAGGTGCAAATAAGCAAACTACTGGGGACTACTTGCAAATATTACAAAAATATTTAAACTACAGTTTAAAGTTTATGGATTTAGATGAAATACAAAATTTGGCGAGGGGAAAAGTGCAAAATACCCACGCCTTATCTCCTCGTGCGCGATCGAACGGCGGAGGGCCGCTCACTCATCCACGTGGCGCGCGCACAACGCACGATGACGGTTCGGCGATCAGCGGTGGAGATCAGATCTGGCGAAGAGATCGACGGACGACGCGTGCCAAGATCTGACGGCTGACAAGCGGTCTGGAGCGGGCCGAGGATCGGACGGTGGAGACACACGGAGGAAGAACAGGGAAGAACTCCGCTGCGGCGAAGTTCCTCCGGCGAGCTGACGCGCCTCCTGTGGTCTGGGCCGCTCCAAGAAGGTCCGGGAGACTCCTGAGGTGATGCTCTGGCGTCTGGGGCTCTCAAAATCGCCGGAGAAGATCTTAGGTGCTGCTGCGAAGGCGGCGGAGCTCGAAGCTCCAGGTATCTCCGGCGGAGGTCGAATCCGAGCCCCCAGGCGCTGTGATGCTCCAGGTACCTGCAAAAAGGGGTGAAAGGGTCCAGGGCAAACTGCCTGGACCCCGCGGAGGTGCTGTGGACGTCGGAGATGATCGATGAAAGGTGGATGCGCGACAGCCGGAGGTGCGCTCCGGCTGTGAAATATGGAAGATGGATCGAATGACGAGACGCTAAGATTTTTTGGGGTTTTTGATGCTGAAGCTACGGGGAGTTAAATGACATAAAAAGGAAAGGAAAGAAGGGATGCCTCGAAGGTGGACTACCTGAGGAAGAAGAACCTCGACGCTGGTGGTCGGCGGAGGTGGTGGAGCCGCTACAGAGCCCCCTCGACTCGCCTGAAGGTGTGGATGCGGAGCTGTCACCTCCGGCTACACGAAGAGCGCTATAGGGAGGAGGATTAAAGGCTAAGGAGGGTTCAAACTTGGGCTCGAAGACGGCGGGTGGTTTAAGTAGGAGGCGATGGCGTCTTCTTCAAGCGAGCTCCACGCGCGCATCATGAGGATATGGCCGGATCCGAAGACATGGCGTGGGAGAGTGGAGATCGGGGATGAACTTCCGAGAAGGAATCAAGGCGTGAGGATCAGCGGATCGAGCGCGAGAATTTCTTGAAAATGGGGCAAAATCGCGGGCGTCAGAGGTGGCAGGCTTTGGTCGGGGGAGTTGACCGGGGTCAACTCTAGACCGCGCCTGGTTGGTCGACGTGGACCAATCAGGAAATTCAGAGTAGAAATTATTTGAAAAATCAAAATAAAATAGTAAATGAATTTATTGATGTTAGGTTATAAAATAAAAAATGTTTATTATTTTATGAAGAATTTTTCTGTGATTTTTATTTATTTTTATGAGACGTATTTTTACAAGTTTGCATTTATGCCCTTTATAGTATATATATCTATATATTTAAGTATTTTATTTTTATTTTGTGTATTTTAATTTGATTAATTATGTTTATTAATTTATATAATTATAACACACTTTTATACACATAATTATATTTTTATTTTATTTTATTGATGTTCCTTGTATAATTAATGAAATAAAGTAATATATTGTATAGGTATATGTGTAGGTATTTTACCTGTGTATACAAGTATTTTATTTTGAGTTTTAATGATGTTTTTATTCCGATTTTAATATTCACAATCATTATAAGTAATATTTACAACATGATAAAAATATAAAAATACAAAAATAATGAATAACGAATAAATTGAATAATTTAATCAGTATAGCTATACAACGGAGGTCCAAAACTCAACTTTCAAACCGTAGCTCTGCCAAATGCGAAACCACCACCATTAATTAGCTTATTTTCTTCTATATACAATTAAAGGTGAGTATGCTGTATTTGGAGTTTTTATTTGTGAGATACGGGTCTGGGAAGTTGGCATTCTGGAATTTTATTCAGACCATAACTTTTTATCTGTACATTATTTTTGAATGAAATCAATTTTGTATTTTTCTTTATTAAGTTATCTACAACTTTCATGTACAAAGTTTCTTTATTTGATGTATAAAAAGTGGAACCAAAAATAGGTCCCAAAATGAATAAAGAATGAATAAAATGTATAGGTGTATTATCTGTATTTCTGACCTTATCTCCCCCTACTTTATTCCTTGTCGACCTATTCATCAAGATGCCTAGGTCTCGGGTCATAAAATATTTACAATATTTTATTCTTTTTCTTTTCTTTATTTATTCTATAATTTTGGCCTTAATTACAGTAATTTATACACTGTTTAGATGTACATGCATGAATGCTAAGATGATGATTTAATGCTATTTACAGGCATTTGCTAGGGTTTTTGGTGCCAAAATGATAGAATAAAGATGATGAAATGTGGATTCATCAGTCGGCGCATCGATCTATATGGATGAGAGTGGGTGACGGAGCTCCGGCCACTAGGGCGGAGCTGGTGAAGCAGGATATGGAAAATCGATGATAAACGGAACTAGGGTCGATGAAGTGAATACCTGATGAACGCAAATCGATCCTGAGCTCCAGGAGGGGGCAGTGAAGGTGGTCGTCGCCTCGACCGAGCTACGGCGGGCTGGGAGGCTCGTACATGGCGGCGCTCCAGCCACGTTCGTCGAGCATCGGCTACAAGCTCCCAATCCGGCCACTAAAGAGGGGGTTCGGTCAGTGTCACTGATGAATACCCATTCATCACTCTTTATTCTTTTATTTTAGCTAGTTATTTTGGCAAAAACACCATGTATATATCTATGTATCAAAAGGCATACATTTATTAATATGGAATAATTAGCATATTTTTTTGCATAATAAAAGAATAAAGAGACACAGAAAAAGAGGGAAATATTTAGAATAAATATTGAGCGACCTAATCCCAAGGGAGGGCCAAGCATTGGCCAGACCGTAAAAGAAACCAAGTAGAGGGAGATAGGGTCAATCATGCTTGTACATACCTATATATATAAATAATTTTATTTTCCTCAAAATAAAAATGTGTTTTTTTTAATTAATTTATTTATATTTATAAAAATAAAATAAAAATGAGAAAAATAGAACAAAAACAAAAATAAATTCTCTCTCATTCTTGTATATAACGTGTATACATGTACCTATATATATTTATTTTCCTTTGTAAATACATAATAAAAATCAAATAAAAATTGTCTTATATCCCAAATTTTATGATGTAAATAAATAAATTATAAAATGGGAATAAATGTTCATAAATAAAATAATAAAAATAAAATTCAAAAATATCTAGGTATACGAACCCATATATAATAATAAAATAATGTAAATACGTAATTTACATTTGAAAAAATAAATAAATATCACTAAAAAATACTTTGAAAAAAAGTAAACATTTTTCATATTGAAAATATTTTCAAATAAAATCATTTTCTATTTTAAAATGAATTTACAAATAACTTATAAATAAAATAACCTGATTGGTCCACGGGGGATTGTTGACCCCCTATCAACTCTCCGCCGCGGACCTCTTCTTCGCAGGCCCGGTCACCGACCCGATTTTGCCGACTTTTCCCGGATCGGTCCGCCACCTTTTCCCTCAAACTCCGGGCTCCTATTAACCAGCATACATCCGAGAATCACGCCCGGTGTCTTTCTTAGGGATCCGAGCTCCAATATTCACTGCCCGACTCCATCTTTGCCGGACCCTTGTCACTATTTAGCTCAGCTCCGCCACATATTTCACTCCATCTTTGGCCTTCCCCCTCGCCTCCGATGATCTCCTCTTCATCACCTGTGTGACAGCTGTGTGCGAGAGAGTCGAAGAGAGGATCGAGAAGCCGGGAGCCATCGATCTGGTGAATTTCACCGCCGTGCTTCGCCGCAAGGTGAGCCCGAGCCTCTGGCCCCGTCGAGCCATCGAGGCGACGACCCTAGAGTCCCCGATCTCCAGCCTAGACGATTTCAGCCACCCTTTAGGTCAGATGCTCTCTAATTTTCTCTAATTTTAGATTTTTCATTTTAGCATCGCCGGCCATCGCTGACCATTTCCCGATCATCCAGTCGTTTATCCTTTACTCCGACTCGCCCTTCACTTTCACCAGACCCCTTTCCATCTTCTTCACCCATTCGTCCACCCTGGTTCGTCCTGGAACTGGGAGTTCGGTTCTCCTCCTCCGCCGCTCACCAGAGGACCACGCTGTGATCCATCCGACCACCCATTTCACTCGCTAACGGGTCGAGGCACTTTGCCCTCGACCCAGGATTTGTTCTATGCAGGTTTGCAGGTCAATGGACCCCATCTAGGGGTCCAACTGGTCTAGACATAGGAGCTCCAGGTTCATTTCGTCGCCAGAGCTCTCCAGACGCTCCCGGACTCATTGGAGCTAACCAGCCGCTGCAGAACGTCATCAGGACCATTTCGCCCAACATAGCAGCGCAAGGGGACCCTCCAGCAGCTCGTATTGATCGCACAAAGGGTATCGCCATCTGCCAGCCGTCCGATCATAAGTGATGCTCCTCGACCGTCAGATCTGAAATAAAGGGGTAATTTGCACTTAGGCCCTCCTTAGTTTTTATATTTCAGTTTAGTCCTGTAAATATTTTTAGTAGTTATTTTTATTTTAGAACATTTGCACCTTGGACCCTATGCTTACTTTATTTGCTATTTAGTCCCTGTGTGTGTAGAACATGTGCCTCGACACGTGAGTTTGTGGGACTTTTGCATATTTCATCCTATACTTGTGGGGTATTACTGTTTGGTATTTTATAAATAGGAATTACAAAAATACCCCTTTGTGCCTGAGTCACGTGCTAAACTCGTGTATATCTAGGCTTTTTGCAAGGATCGCTCTACATTTTTAATTTATGTTATCGTTTGGCCACTGGAACTATGTTTTCTTGCGCTTAGGTCCCTATGTGTTGTGTGCCTTGCATTGGTTGAATAATATATCAAATAAACTCCAAATCAAGTGAAATTTGGATACGTGGCTCCTATCACTGTGTAAAAATTTCACTATTTTTTGGATCATTTTTATTGCTTTTTACTATTTTTTTTAAAAAAAACCTTCATTTTTGCTACTGTCTGGAATAGAAAATCAAGTAAAAATATAAAAAACTTTTCCAAAAATTCTAAAAAATAGGGATTACTTGTTTTGTTGTTTTTAAGTTTCTGTCCAATTTTCGTGTCATATGGATTTATGAACCCCTAAAATTCTTATAAAAATTCTAAAAATTCTATAAAATTCAAAAAATGCAAACTCTTTTTCCGTACCTTAGTTTTGTATCTAGTTTTCATAAAAATTATGGAGATTTTTAGAGCTAATTAGATATTTTTAATTAGCCTTTCAAGTCTGGCTACACATTGATTCACTGTTTTTCCCTTTTTTTGATTTTTTTATAAAATCAAATAAAAATTAGAAAATTCTGAAAAATTAACCAAAAACACTTAAAAATATGAAAAAACACAAAACTAATTTTATTTGAATTTTCTGAGCATTTTTGGGTGTTTAATAAATTGTTGAATTTGCCCTTTTTATCCTTTCGCTTATATTTCTCTTATAATTTATAAACACAAAAAAAATAAAAATACATAAAAGCCACCGAAAAAATATTTTATTCATTTTATTCATTTTATTCATTTTGACTACTTCATAGGCTCCTTTGAGCCAATTCGTGCTCCATGAGTTCAGCTTGGTCGCTATACCAGGTTAAATAAATAGCGAAGACCGCTATTCGGATTTCATTTCTGATTACTGTTATTTGGTGGTCTCTTTTTCTTGTTGAGTCCGATCTACAAGATCCAGGTCACAACGACCCCTGATTTATTTTATCCCTACTCGGATCTTGTGGGATTTTCGGTTCATAAGAATGGCGCCGTCCAGGGAGCACGACTTAGTAGTCTTTTGATTTTTCATGGTTTTTCACGGCTTTTTGTCCATAGTTGTGTAGATAATTTTATCTGATTCATTTGCATAATTTTTAAATAATCTGATCAGACATACATTTCTGTTTGATTTCTTGCGAGGGCCCAAGGACCGAGGCAGCTTTTTCGGAAGCCGAAGCAACCGCGAGAGTCGGAGGCGGCTCTTTTCTATATAGAGTCATAGGAGGACGCGAGGAGCCGAGTAGAAGTACGGGAGCCGGAGAATAGCTGCGTAGATAGCCGTAGAGTAGATTAGATTTATTTTTCTACAGAACATTTATTTGTAATAATACAGGAACTCAAAGACTTGGACTTTGGTGATATCGAGGTCTGTTTCGCCGAGCACCGGTGTGCTCGGGGGACCTCACCGTGGTTTTTCGCTGGTTTTGGTTTTATCGCATTTTATTAACTGCTTATCTGATTTACGTGGTTTTGGCCTTAGCTTAGGTTTTTCTCTGATTGTGACGTAATTAATTAGGTTACAAACATTAATTATCTACTTGCACCTATAGATCGTTAACTGGACCTAATTAATTAAATCACAATAAAATACGGATTAATTAGACTCTAATCCATGTGCCTTGAGGAGTCACATACAGTGCGTGCAGGATCCATTGTGGCAGGCACCAAGTGGCTTCCAAGATAGGACTCCGGACTTAGGTTTGATTTCCCGGCTACTGTGCTTTACGTGTAGAAATTGCTTCGTTTAGGGCCGGATTCTCGTGCATCATATAGGTAGTTTACTTTCAATCTTTATTTTATGCACGGATCGTTTTGCATATAGACTGCTGGAGTTAGGTACGCATCACTTACTCTGCATGCATCATTGATTTTATCGCGCATCGACTTTTTTGTCTTCTCTCCCTATTTTTGGACTTAAATAATCAGGAGAATCAAAAAATTCATTAGGCGTTGTTTACTTGAAAAATACATAAAAAATAAAAACTATAAAATTGGGACTGCTAAACCCCCTTGACCCTAAAAGACACTTCATTTAAAAATCTGTCTTGGGGAGAGTAACCCCCTCCTTGGTTGGTTTGGATGAGCGAGAGAGTGACCCGCATCCTAGGCTAGAGCCATATCCGATTTCTTGACAAACTACCGGCCTTTTATTCGGGACAGTCTGTTGAGAGTATTGGATTCCTATCAGCTCACGTAATCGCTCTGAAAGACTGACTTGATCACCTAAATAAAATTGAAAAGATAATTGATCGATCCTTTACGGTCTTCAGCTAAGTGTTGAGTAGGTGAATCAGGGGTTTGCTTTCTCATCTTGTGTGTTTTCAGATCCCTTCAACCTTCTCCCCATCTATCTTCTCCTCCATCTATTCATCTATCTTTCTCCCTCCCACCCTCCCTTCAGTTTTTTCTTCCTCTTTTGTATCCCTAGATGATGGATCCCCTTCACTTATTGCCGAATCTTGCGGCTTCTCCATCTTCAGACCATCATTCCAGTCCACCTTCGAGGGAGGTCGGATCTCCGACCAACCTCCGGTTCCCTCCCTCCCATCCCTTTCATTACTTTGGGCATGCTGCACTACACGTCTGCGGAGATCAGATGGAGCAGATGCGAGGCCCGGACGATGCCATTGCTGAGTTGAGAGTGCACTTCACACACGATCATAGAGAGGAGACACGAGTATCAGATGCCTCCTATGCCAGCAGGATGGATGAGCAGAGAGGATAGGGAGCTGAGTCAGCTTCTACATTAGGTCCATTCATTCTGGATTTGGAGCTTATTCAGAGACTGCCGACATTTTCAAGGGAGGTGCACGAGGAGCCATATCTTCACCTGTCCGACTTCGAGGAGTTTTACAGAACACAGATTTATTTAGATATCACTGCAGAGGAGATGAAGACCTTCCCATTCATACATCAGGATAGAGCCATGTGATGTCATAAACGATTGGGAAGGAGATTCACTAGGTGGGGAGACTTACGGTTCGAGTTTCTACAGAGATACTTTCCCCAGCGTCGAGCAGAGATGATGCGGTCATTGATCACAGAGTTTCAGACTACCCCCAGGAGCCACTGCATGAGACATGGCCGAGGTTTCTTGACCTCTTGAGGAGATTTCCCGAGCACGGACTTTAACTGACTGACCTTATTGAGATATCCATGCGAGGGATGACCGCAAAGCAGTTAGCACTGGTGAATACCTTATGTGGCTGTTCACACCGCAATTCCGACATTGACTTACTGGATGCCATCTCGAGGTTACTTTCACAGAAACCATCTTCACGAGATGCCATAGTCGGGACAACACATGAGGATGCCACAATACCAGTAGGGTGTGTCGCACTACAAGAGGATACAATCTCTACACACCAGTCCGAGGACTTGGATTCTGCAGCACCACAACGTACAGGGGAGATGACTGCTACAATGGAGGTTCTGACCCAGAGTCTACTCGAGTTCCCGTTGGTTTTCCAGCTAGAGTTCGAGTTAGCACCAGAGTTTTCAGTTGACGATTCTTGGATATCAGATCTTCTGATACTCCAAGACACAGAGGAGCCCCAGCTACTACAGCCAGCGATCCGGCCAATTCAAAGTCCAACCCTGGATTATTCAACTTCTTTTCTATAGAGACACTTCTCGGAGTCGGACAGATACCCTGACTCAGCCCAGCAGCCACAGCTTGATATGAGACACCACTTGAGAGGCCAGACATAGAGATTCCCGTATTTGAGCCTTTTGTCCTCCACTTTGATGAGACGAATACATTTTTTGGGGACCAGATGACAGCCAGCATTGTCGCAGAGCAAGGATCAACCGCAGTCACCTTACTAGCCTCCGCGATGATGACCAGTACCTTCTCCTGCTTCCAGATTGTCGAGAGCCAGACTTCAAATGATGATGCAGCCTGGTGCACAGAGTGGATGCCTGACAACAGTGCAGATGCCCTTATAGATCCTGATCCTCTACTCCTCACTAATGATCTTGCATTTCTCCCCGAGGGTTATCTGCGGGAAAATGCCATACACGATGTGTACTCGGTTTCATTTACTGAGAGTGTATCCGACCTGTGGGATCATGGCGAGTCTTCCGATCACTCTGATTCTGAGTCTTCTCACCTCGACAACCCTTGTGAGGATGAGCCGATCCTTGAGATATTCGATGATCTTTCTAATTTGTCCCCATTATATGCATCGGATATCAGTTTTCTTAGAGAGTCTCCTGATCTTCACTTTCCATACCTCTTTGAGACACTGATCGACGTGGAGGATTCCATGACTGATCCATCCTTCTCCACGTTTGATTTCTTCGGCTCTACACTTCCACACCAGTTTGATCCTGAGTCGACAATTTCTTTTCTGCTACCGGATCCCGATCACATCTGCCCATATCCTTGGTCGGTAGTAGACACCCGCCTGATTGCTTACTTGGGTGCCTTTCTTTGCACTATTGATTCCTTCATTGTTCTCATACCGTGAAACGAGGACAGTACGACATTTGCCTTACAGATGGCGTCCTGAACCTTGACACAGCGTTATCCTAGCCTTTGCGCCCAGATAGGAGCGTAAAACCTAGTGCTTGTTGAGAGGTACCTCAACATTGTACCCTTTTTGTATATACGTGTTTCGTCTTGGTTTGATCGTTCTTCCCTCCGTATTTGTTTTCACCCCAGGTCTCGTATAAGATTATCTTTGATATACTTAGGATATAGGGGGGGTGGAGACATCGAGTAGTTCATATCATTCTGTTTCATTACTCTTGTCGTTGCATATACTTAAGGATCCTTCACCTTAAGTATAAGGGGAGTGATGTCTTGTGTATATATTTGTCTTCTTCGTCTCTTTCTACCTCTGTTTTCCTGTCTATACTTAGGGATATTTTACCCTAAGTATAGGGGCGGTAGACCCTGTACATTCTTCCACTCGGATTTCCCTTCATGTACAATCTACTATACTTCGGATGACTTGATCCTAAGTATAGGGGGAAAACACCGAGCCCTCTCCATTCTATTCTTTGATTCATCTTTGTACATACCATTCCTTTTCACTTCCCTATACTAATCACGAGTTATGTCTTCTTCATCGCTCTTGATCACTCTGAGGACATCGTTCGAGCTAAGTATAGGGGGGTGTCGTATATATTTCATATATACTTTAGCCATAACTTGTACTTTTTGTGAGTGTGTTAATAAATAAAATGGCTAAAAACCCATAAAAATTTAAAAATTCCATTGTACATAAAATTCTTCTCGCACATACTTCTTTATTTATAAAAATTATTCTTGTACAAATGTTTGTAAAAATCTTTTTGTGTAATATGCTTGTAAATATTTTCATATCAAAATTATGTATATAGTACAAAATTTTTGTAAAATGTTTTAAAAAAATAAAAAGCTTGCAAAAACCTTGTGTAAATCTTTGTAAATATTTTGCAAAACTTCGCATTCATGCATACATCCATGTTTTCAAACATTTTTCAAAAATTTTGCACAATTGTAAAAATTTGTTAAATTGCATCTTTGTAAATACTTGCACAGTTTTTCAAAATCATAGTTGACATTTAAACTATCCTGGAAGTAAATTGGAAAATGGAGCTTGGTTAAGTCCTTAATCCACCTAATTATAAGAGGAACCTTGTAGGGCTTAGGATTGAGACTTTTCAGGTCCATTGGGACTTAATTCTTTGAGTCCACTAGGATTTGAGCATATGTCATCTTGATGAGCCTAAGTAGAGCACTTAACAACACACGAATGACTCTCAGAGACAATGTCTTTACTTGCACCAACACTTTACACATAGCTCTCCACAGATGAGGTGAGGAGGCAGTTTCCTTTGGCTTGGGGTAGCATATGAGGGTAGTACTTCTAGGCGGAACCTCACCTCTTCTTATAGTGAAGGAAGTGCTTCTCAACTTGGTCTGGTGGTTATGAAGTCTAAAGACAGGAGTTGTGAGTTGCAATAAAGCTTCAAAATAGGGATAGTCTACTGGCTCAAGAGGAAAAACTCCTTAGGTATATAAGCTGCACCATGTATATATGTTGTACAAATGCACAAAAAAATGTGCAAAAAGGAAAACTACGAACAAGTGGTGGGTCGGATTGAAAATTTAATAATCCCACCGGAGTATATATAGTCAATAAAGCAAAGCTTATGTTACTCATGACCATCTCATGAAGCTTGCAGCGGGAGACTCAGCTACACTGGTTAGAGCTCCCAAGGATACATTGCTACACTGGTCATGGTCCATTCTCTTCTTCTCCCTCTTCTTGAGCCGGTTGCACTTGAACTTAGAAGGGAATACCCCGCTTCTCGAGGAAATAGTTGCTAGACCAAGGAATTAGAGTTACCAGGTTGAGGGAGGTTGTTTCTTTATCACTTCTGAGGCGGGAGCTACATATCACTTACACAGTACAAGGAAAGATTGATGGTCATTAGAGTTTGTGTATGTAGACTTGTTCTGATCTGGTTTATTGAGGAGTCTTGACCATAGATTGGTGGAACTTAGAGGCTGTTAACTTTTAAGCTTAAGTCCAAATAAGGTTCCGACAAATTAATAATCCAAAGGTCTGACTGAGCTCCATATTTCAATTTAATGAAGGAAAGTTTAATACTCAACCTTGATTTCTCCTCTTTTTCTGTTTCTTTCTCTTTTGCACTTCTTTTTCAAATAAGTGTTTGCTAAGGGACTAGCAAAGTTAAGTATAGGGGGGTGATGAATACCTACTCATCACTCTTTATTCTTTTATTTTAGCTAGTTATTTTGGCAGAAACACCATGTATATATATGTAAATATAATAAACTATCAAAAGGCATGCATTTGTTAATATCGAATAATTAGCATATTTTTTTGCACAAATAAAAGAATAAAGAGACATAGAAAAAGAGGGAAATATTTAGAATAAATATTGAGCGACCTAATCCCAAGGGAGGGCCAAGCATTGGACTGATGGCAAAAGAAATCAATTAGAGGGAGATGGGGTCAATCATGCTTGTACATACACCTATATATATATAAATAATTTTATTTTACTCAAAATAAAATAAAAATGAGAAAAATAGAACAAAAACAAAAATGAATTCTCTCTCACTCTTGTAAATACCATGTATACATGTACCTATATATATTTATTTTCCTTTGTAAATACATAATAAAAATCAAATAAAAATTATCTTATATCCCAAATTTTATGGTGTAAATAAATAAAATATAAAGTGGGAATAAATGTGCATAAATTAAATAATAAAAATAAAATTCAAAAATACCTAGTTACACATATCTGTATATAATAATAAAATAATGTAAATATGTAATTTACATTTCAAAAAAATAAATAAAAATCACTAAAAAATACTTTGAAAATAAATAAACATTTTTCATTTTGAAAATATTTTCAAATAAAATCATTTTCTATTTTAAAATGAATTTACAAATAGTTTATAAATAAAATAACCTGATTGGTCCACGGGGGATTGTTGACCCTCGGTCAACTCTCCCCCACGGACCTCTTCTTCGCGGACCCAGTCTCCAATCCGATTTCGCCGACTTTTCCCGGATCGGTCTGCCACCCATTCCCTCGAACCCCAGGCTCTGATTGACCAGCATACATTCGAGATTCACGCCATGCATCTTTCCTAGGGATCCGAGCTCCAAGATTCGTTGCCCGATTCCATCTTTGCTGGACCCTTGTCACTATTTAGCTCAGCTCTGCCGCGCATTTCACTCCATCTTTGGCCTCCCCCTTGCCTCTGTTGATCTCCTCTTCATCACCTGAGTGACAGCTGCGTGCGGGAGAGTCGAAGAGAGGACCGAGAAGCCGGGATCCATTGATCCGACGACTTTCACCGTCGTGCTCCGTCGCAAGGTGAGCCCAAGCCTCTGGCCCCATCGAGCCATCGAGGCGACGACCCCGGAGGTCCCTGACCTCCTGCCTAGACGATTTCAGCCACCCTTTAGGTCAGATGCTTTCTAATTTCCTCTAATTTTTGATTTTTCATTTTAGCGCTCCGGCCGTCGCCGACCATTTCCCGATCATCCAGTCGTTTATCCCTCACTCTAACTCGCCCTTCACCTTCACCAGACACCTTTCCATCTTCTTCACCCATTCGTCCACCACGGTTCTCCCCGGAACTGGGAGTTCGGTTCTCCTCCTCCGCTGCTCGCCGGAGGACCACACCACGATACATCCGACCACCCATTTCACTCGCTAACGGGTCAAGGCACTTTGCCCTCGACCCATGATTTGTTCTGTGCAGGTTTGTAGGTCAAAGGACCCCATCTGGGGGTCCAACTGGTCCAGGAACAGGAGCTCCAGGCTCATTTCATCGCCGGAGCTCTCCAAACACTCCCGGACTCATCGGAGCTAACCAGCTGCTGCGGAACGTCGTCAGGACCATTTCGCCCAACCTAGCAGTGCAAGGGGACCCTCCAACAGCTCGTATTGATCGCGCAAAGCTCTCCGGCGATGAGTTCTTCGATGTTCTTCCAGGAGCGGTCGCCACCATCCGATCAGGCGTAACCCCCAGTTCTAATCTCAACCATTCGTCCACCGAGAGGCCTCGATCGTTGGATCCTGTTCAGGATCTAATCTGGGATGTTGATCATCGAAGGGATATCACCATCTTCCAGCCTTCTGATCATAAGTGATGCACCTTGATCGTCAGATCTGAAATAAAGGGGTAATTTACACTTAGGCTCTCCTTAGTTTTTGTATTTCAGTTTAGTCCTGTAAATATTTTTAGTAGTTGTTTTTATTTTGGAACATTTGCACCTTGGACCCTGTGCTTACTTAATTTGCTATTTAGTCCCTGTGTGTGTGGAACACGTGCCTCAACACGTGAGTTTGTGGGACTTTTGCATATTTCATTCTGTACTTATGGGGTGTTACTGTTTGTTTATAAATAGGATTTACAGAAATACCCCTCTATGCCTGAGTCACATTCTGAACTCGTGTATATCTGGGCTTTTTGCAAGTATATCCCTACATTTTTAATTTGTGCTATCATTTGGCCCCTAGAACTATGTTTTCTTGCGCTTAGGTCCCTATGTGTTGTGTGCCTTGCATTGGTTGAATAAAATATCAAATAAACTCCAAATCAAGTGAAATTTGGACAAGTGGCTCCTACCACTGTGTAAAAATTTCGCTAAGTTTTTTGGAACATTTTTATTGATTTTTTCTATTTTTAAAAATAAAAAACCTTCATTTTTGCTACTGTTTGGAATAGAAAATCAACTAAAAATATAAAAACTTTTCCAGAAATTCAAAAAACATTAGGGATTGCTTGTTTTGTTGTTTTTAAGTTTTTATTCAATTTTCGTGTCATTTGGTTTTATAAAACCCCTAAAAATCACAATACCCTAAAAATCTTATAAAAATTCTTAAAACTTCTATAAAATTAAAAAAATGAAACTCTTTTTCTGTAGCTTAATTTTTGTATCTAGTTTTCATAAAAATTATCTCCAGATTTTTAGAGGCCAATTAGATATTTTTAATTAGCCTTTCAAGTCTGGCTGCACATTGATTCACTGTTTTTCCCTGACATGATTTTTTATAAAATCAATTAACAATTATAAAATTCTAAAAAATTCACCAAAAACACTTAAAAATATAAAAAACACATAAATAATTTTATTGAATTTTCTGAGTATTTTTGAGTGTTTAATAAATTGTTGAATAAGCCCTTTTTATCATTTCTCTTATATTTCTCTTATAATTAAAAAACACAAAAAAATTGAAAATATATAAAATCCACCAAAAAATATTTTATTCAGTTTATTCATTTGACTACTTCGTAAGCTCCTTTCAGCCAATCCATGCTCCTTTATTCGACCCTGGTCGCTATACCAGGTTAAATAAATAGCGAAGACCGCTATTCCGATTTCATTTCTGATTAATGTTATTTCGTGGTCTCTTTTTCTTGTTGAGTCCGATCTGCGAAATCCGGGTCGCATCGACCCCTGATTTATTTTATCCCTACTTGGGTCTTGTGGGATTTTTGGCTCATCAGTCACCGAGGGGATTTTCTTTAGGGTAGGGCTTAGGGCTTGCGGCGCGAGCTAGTGAGCTGGGAATCAAAGTTGGGGATTTATAGGATGTTACAGGTCGTGGGGAAGAACGGGCGTGGGCGTGTAATCCGAGGAGGATCTGATCCCTCCTAGGGATCCGCGTGGATGCGTGATCCAAGAGGGTCAACAATCCTCTGGACCAATCATAAATCGGGGCAAATGCATATCAGATCCTGTCCCGACAATTTTGAGAAATCGGGTCGACACACGGATCCCGGCGACGACCAGTCCAAGGAATAGAGTTGACCGAGGGTCAACAATCCTCTGGACCAATCAGAAAAAGAGAAGTCAAAAAGATTTGGAAATTTATTTTAAAAACCAAAAATGATTTTATTTCAAAATATTTACAAAGAAAATGTTTATTTATTTTCAAACTTTTTTTAGTGATTTTTATTTATTTTTTTGAAAAATAAATTATGTTATATACATAATATAATATTATATACAAGTATAAAATACATATGTATTTTATATTTTTATTTTTATTAGTTTATTTTTGTATAATTACCCTAATTTTATATTTTATTTCTTTACAACACAGAATTTGGGATGTAAAATAATTTTTATTTTATTTTTTTGATTTACAAGGGTAAAATAAATAGATCTTTTATTGGTATATACATGGTATATGTACAAGAGAAGAGAGAAAGTATTTTATTTTAGTTTTATTTAATTTTTCTTATTTTTATTTGATTTTTAGAAATATAGAAATTGTGAGAAAGACATTTTTATTTTTATTTTATGAAAATAAAATATATATACACCAAGAAGGAAATGTGTACAATGATGAATGGCCCTATCTCTCTCTACTTATTTTATTTGGCGATCAGGCCCATGTTGGGCCTTCTCTTGGGTTCAGGTCACTCAATATTTATTCTAAATATCTCCTTCTTTTTCTTTATATCTTTATTCTTTTATTTTTTTCACAAAATCATGCTAATTATTGTTATTTATACAAAGCATGCAGTTTGTTAATTTATTTTATTTACAAATATCTACATCATGTTTTGTAAAGATTTTTATCTAAAATAAAAGAATAAAGAGTGGTGAATGAGGATTCATCACCCCCATTACTTTACTTTTGCTAGTCCCTTAGCAAACTCTTATTTGAAAAAGAAGTGAAAAAGAGGAAGAAAAAGAAAAAAGAAGGGAAATCAAGGTTGATTATTAAACTTTACTTCATTAAATTGAAATATGGAGCTCAATCGGACCTTTGGATTATTAATTTGTCGAAACCTTATTTGGACTTAAGCTTAATACTCAATAGCCTCTATGTTCCACTAATCTATGGTCAAGACTCCTCAATAATCCAGATCAGAACAAGTCTACATACACAAACTCTAATGACCATGAATCTTTCATTGTATTGTGTAAGAGATATGTAGCTCCCCACCTCAGAAATGACAAAGCGACAACCCCCCTTAACAAGGTAACTCTAATGCCTCAGTCTAGCAACTCTTTCCTCGAGGAGCAAGGTATTCCCTTCTAAGTTCAAGTACAATCGGCTCAAGAAGAGAGGAAAGAAGAGAATGGACCATGACCAGTGTAGCCATGTATCCTTGGGATCCCAACCAGTGTAGTTGAGTCTCCCGCTGCAAGTTTCATGAGATGGTCATGTGTAACATAAGCTTTGCTTTATTTGGATATATACACTCCGGTGGGTATTTTATTTTCAATTAGTCCCACCACTTTTTTGGAGTTTTTCCTCTTGAGCCAGGAGACTATCCCTCTTTTGAAGCTTTATTGCAACCCACAACTCCTGTCTTTAGACTTCATCACCACCAGACCAAGTTGAGACACACTTCCTTCACTATAAGAAGAAGAGAGGTTCCGCCTAGAAGGACTACCCTCATATGCTACCCCAGACCAAAGGAAGCCGCCTCTTCACCACCTCATCCGTGGAGAGCTATGTGTAAAGTGCTGGTGCAAGTAAAGCCATTGTCTCTGAGAGTCATGTGTGCATTGTTAAGTGTTCTACTTAGGCTCATCAAGATGACATATGCTCATAGCCTAGTGGACTCAAATAATTAAGTCCCAAATATACCTGAAAAGTCTTAATCCTAAGCCCTATAAGGTTCCTCTTAGAATTAGGAGGATTAAGATCTTAACAAGGCTCCATTTTCCAATTTAATTCCAGGCCAGTTTAAATGTCAACTATGATTGAGAAAAACTGTACAAATATTTACAAATATGCAATTTTTACAAGATATTTGAAAATGTGCAAAATTTTTAAAAAAATATTTGAAAACATGGATGTATGCATGAATGCGAAGTTTTGCAAAGTATTTACACACATTTACACAAGGTTTTTGCAAACTTCTTGTTTTTCAAACATTTTACAAAAAATTTGTTTATATACATAATTTTGATATCAAGATATTTACAAACTATTTACACATATCATTTTTACAAATATTTGGACAAAAATAATTTTTATAAATAGCTATGTATGTGCAAGAAGAATTTATGTACAAGGAAAATTTTTTAATTTTTATGGATTTTTAGCCATTTTATTTATTAACACACTCACACAAAATACGAGTTATGGCTAAAGTATATATGAAATATATACGACTCCCCCTATATTTAGCTCGAACGATGTCCTTAGAGTGAATCAAGAGCGATGAAGTAGACATAACTCGTGCTTAGTATAGGGAAGTGAAAAGGAATGGTATACTTACAACGATGAATTAAAGAATAGAATGAAGAGGACTTGGTGTTTCCCTCCTATACTTAGGATCAAGTAATCCTAAGTATAGCAAGCCATACATGAAGGGAAATCCGAGTGGAAGAATGTACGGGGTCTACCCCCCATACTTAGGGTAAAATATCCCTAAGTATAGGCAGCAAAACAGAGGTAGAAAGAATCAACAGAATACTCGAGAGTCCTACACCCTCCCTATAATTAGGGTAAACTATACCCTAAGTATAGCATAATCATACGATAAAGATGGGATGTGGGACTAAAGAATGGAGTGATATGAACAACTGGATCTATACAAGTCGGAAGAACAGTGATAATCAGGTGTGAGATGCAATAGATGTGAGTCAAGAGACCACATCTCACGCAAAATGAATAGGGGCGACGTCAACGTCCAGCGGCTCATGATATAGATATGGTTTGAGCCGCTGACCTTTAACACGAAAGGTAGCATTAGAAGATAACTCAGATATATCAATGCTTCCATTGTCATGTACCTTTCGGACCATATAGGGTCCCTTCCATTTGCTCTGTAGCTTCACTAGCCATTCCTTCACTCTCTCCTTATATTGTAGGCTTCTTGAAAAGGCTGTATCACGAAGCTCCTCTAGGGATGCTAACTCTGCTCTCCTGTGATCTCCTACACTCACTGGATCCAAAAGTTTCTCAGTGACTGCCCAAAGTGACCTATGTCTCAGCTCAACAGGTAAATGGCAGGGCTTTCCATAAACGAGGCGAAAGGGAGATGTACCCAAAGGAGTCTTGAAGGATGTCCTATATGCCCACAAGACCGAGTCCAAAAGCTGTGACCAATCTTTTCGATCAGGGAGGACAACCTTCTGCAATATAGTCTTGATCTCCCTGTTCGACACTTCAGCATGACAATTGGTCTGAGGGTGGTATGGAGTGTCTACTCGATGGTCTATGCTGAACTCGCTAGCAAGGGCCTTTACCTTGTCGTTGACGAAATGAGATCCCCTGTCTGAAATCAACACTCATGGAACCCCGAACCGTGAAATGATATTCTTCCTCAAAAATCGGCATACAGTCCTAGCATCTGCGGTTCGGGCGGGGATGGCCTCAACCCAACGACTCACATAATCAATGGCCAACAGAATGTACTCAAATCCCTGACTCTTAGGGAATGGACCCATAATATCGATGCCCCATGCGCCAAAAGCCTCACAGAAGTGAATGATCTGCATCGGATCATATCACTTGTCTAAAAGCGCCCATCCTCTGACAGTCAGTACATCTCTTCACGAACTCATCAGAGTCCTTGTAGAGAGTAGGCCACCATAGGACGGATTGGAGCACTTTCTGTACTGTTCTCCTCCCAGAGTGATGTTCTCCTGCCTCAACCTTGTGGCAGTAAGTGAGGATGCTATGGTGCTCCTCCTGAGGAATGCACCGACACCAGACACTATCCCCTCCTTCATGATAAAGGATGGGATCCTCCCAATGGTAGAACTTGGCCTTCGCGAGGAAGGTCTCAAGTCGCTGCCTGGGCCAATCTTGTGGAACTTTCTTGGCAACAAGATAGTTCACAATATCGGCATACCATGGGAGAGAGGCGATAGCAAGGATCGCCTCATCTGGGAAGTGATGAATCTACATTTCATCACCTTTATTCTATCATTTTGGCCTTAAAAACCTTAGTAAATGCGTGTAAATAGAGCTAATTCATGCATTTTAGCATTCATGTATATGTGTGTAAATATTGTATAAAATGCGGTTTTTTAAAGCCAAAATTATAGAATAAAGAAAAGAAAAGAAAAAGAATAAAATATTGTAAATATTTTATGACCCGAAACCCCGAGAACTAGGCATCTTGATGAATAGGTCGACAAGGAATAAAGTAGGGGGAGATAAGGGCCAAAATACAATAAGAAAATACCTTTCATTTCATTCATTCTTTATTCATTTTGGGACCTATTTTTGGTTCCACTTTTTATACATCAAATAAAGAAACTTTGTACATGAAAGTTGTAGACAATTTAATAAAGAAAAATACAAAATTGATTTCACTGAAAAACAATGTACAGATAAAAAGTTATGGTCGAAATAAGATTCTAAAACTCCAACTTCCCAGACTCGTATCTTGCAAATAAAAACTCGAAATGTACCAAACTCACCTTTAATTGTATATAGCATTAAATAGTCTATTTAATGGAGGTGGTTTCGTATTTTTCGGAGTTACGGTTTGAAAGTTGAGTTTTGGACCCCTATTGTATACTTGTACAGTTTAAAATATTCAATTTATTATTTATTCATTATTTTTGTTTTTTTATATTTTTATAATTTTGTAATTAATATGTATAATAATTCTGTACATTAAAATCAGAATAAAAACATAAATAAAACTCAAATAAAAATACTTTTATATATTATAATACATAGGTATAATACATGTATCTATACCTACACAAATAACACTTTTATATTATTAATTGTAAAAAATGCTTCAGAAAAATAAAATAAAAATATATTTAAGTGTATAAAAATACTTTATAAATATATAAAATAATAAATAAAAATAAATAAATTAAATATACAAATTATAAATAAAATAATAAAAATAGGTAAAGATACCTATAAAGGGCATAAAAGTGAACTTGTAAAAATACATTTCATAAAAATAATTAAAAATAATAATAATATAATTTATAAAATTATAAACATTTTTTATTTTGTAATCATAATTAAATAAATTAGTTTACTATTTTATTTTGATTTTATAAAATATTTTTCCAGGCTTTTTCCTGGTTGGTCCACGTGGACCAACCAGATGGGCTGGAGAGTTGACATGCGGTCAACTCTCTGACCCCAGCCTGTCCTCATCTGAAGTGCATTTTTGTCCCATCTTCTTAGATTTTTGCAGACCTCGTCTTTCACCGTTTGGGGTCGAGGTCTTCACGACTTTTGTAGCCCTACCATAGGGCATACTCGCCCAAGTGTTTTTTCGACCTTCGGGTCGTTGCATCTCCCGATATGCCTCGATCAAGGAGCCCTCTCGGCCAATTTTAAAAACCGACCCCCACACTTCCATTTCACTTTGGACACCCTTTGACCCCTACACGCCCCTCTTCTCAAGCGCTCCGGACTGGTGGTGGTGACAGCACCACCTCCAGCCGATCGAGGCGGCGTTAGGTCGGTTTTTGGAGTGGCTCCAGCCCATCTCCGGCCAAGCGGCCATAAGGTACCATCTCGGGTGTAACCGCCTTCGAGATCCTGTTTATTACTTCCTTTTATTGCATTTATCTGATTAGTTCAAGTGCTACGTCTACTTTAGCTAATACTTGTTAATCAATCCCCTTGTTTCGTGTCATTCACCTTCGCCGGAGCTCTGAAGCTCCGACCACCACTTCCACCTTCCGCCCGACGTTTTTTTATCATCCACCCACTGCTGGAGCCCTAGGTCCCCTATTTTGTTGCTGCCCTTTTTACTTGTAGGACCTGGGCGTTGGAGACCCATCTGGGTCGGCTTTTGGAAGACACAAGCTCCTGGGAGCAACCCCCCGTCCGTACACGCCGTGGTGGTCCTCAGTGCCCCTTGCTGCCATTTTGGGGCCACCACTCGATAGAGGAAGCTCACAGGTGCTGCGCGACCATTTTGTAACTCCAACGGACGTCAGAGCAGCACGGGGCGGCTGGGAGAACGTCGCAACGCCGGAGTCCTTGCCCAGTTCTTCCTCTTTCCTTCTTAGCCGTCGATCTCGACCGTGTTCTTGGTGGCGTACAGCCACCGTCAGATCTCGCATCCCCCGAGCTGTCGGATCATCCGTGAAGATATAATCTGGGCCACCCGCACCGAAGGGGCATCGCAGGCCCATGCTGCGACACGTGTTTAAGTGGGCGGAACCACGCCGTTGGATGCGCGCCTAGCGGGGGTATTTTGCAGTCATAACCCCCGCATTTTTGTATTTACCAAGTAATATTTAATCTTTCAATTGCAGGAGTTTTATTTCTGGCATTTTTGCATAATCAACCCCCAAGTTTGGAATATTGCGGAATAGACCTTGCCAGTGGCGCACGTGCTAGTCACGTGGGCCTTTGGTATTTTTGTAACATAGCCCTTGTTGGTTCCTTTATTTCATTTCAGTTCATAAATTTTATTGCTGCATTGTATAGTTTGTGGAAATCTTACATTCCAACCCCTGGATGTTTTGTCATTTACGTTTACACCCCTACTAGGCCTTGCATTGTTGTGTGCTTGCTTTAGTTATTTCATGCATCATTAAAACTCCAAAAAATCCACAAAAATCATACTAGGTCTCTGTTGCATAGTAGTTCAACATCATATTTTTATTTTTCATATTTATTGCATTTCTATATTTATTAAAAATCAAAAATAGCCATTTTTAGCACTGTTTACATTAGAAAATCCATAAACAATATGAAAACTCTCCAGAAAAAACCCAAAAAGATATATTTTGTTTCTTGTAGTGTGTTTTAACTTCATTCCAAAATTCACTAAAAATTACAAAAGAAAACTCATTAAAATCATAAAACCCCAAAAACCTTTATAAAAATCCTAAAACTTCTACAAAAATCCTAAAAATGCAATTTCAGTTTCTGTATCTTCTCTGATTCATTATCTTTCAACCAAAATTTATTTGAGGAATTTTAGACACCATTTGATATTTTTCATCCTCATTTTAGTTTTAGCCTGGTCTTTTAGCCACTGTTTTCAGTATTTTTGACTTTAAAAATACCAAAAAAATTATGAAAAATCTAGAAAAATCACAAAAATATTATAAAATTATAAAACCACAAAAAACATTTGATTTTCTAAATTTTAGTTATTTTTAGTTATTTTTATAATTACCTTATCCTCCCTTTTCTTATATTGTATATATATTCCAATATTCAAAAAGAAACTATAAAAATATATAAAATATAAAAAGTAAATATAAAATCAGAAAACTAAAAATCAAAATACAAAAACAGAAAATTAAATATAAAAATATAAAATCAAAAACCTACAAAAACATAGCCTAGTAGACACTTGATCACATACACACACATTTAGGGCAATTTTGCCACGATCTAGCCTTTCTGCTCCATGTGTTCGACCTCTACACATACTTGCACTATACACATCTTTGTTGTAGAGTTATAATAAATTTTAACTCCGCACATTTACTTTCATTGCTTGATTTATCTGTTGTGGGTTAATTGTTGTTTGAATCAGGATTTTTGAGCGGTCACCGCATCGACTGCGGTTTCGTCTTGTGAAACCGTACGACTGCTCTATTTTCTCGGTTCAACAAATGGCACCGTTGCCGGGGAGCAACAACGCGTAGTTTAGGTTTTTGCTTGACTTTGTGATTATTTGCCTATTTTGCCTTATTCATTCGCTCATTTATTTGATATATTTTTTTTACTTGTCTAATCACCCTCTCTTGTTGACTTTGTGCGAGGAATCGCGGATAGAAGGAGGTGCTCTACCCTAGGCGTCTACACACCCACGTGAAGCCGGTGTCAGCTTGCCGACCTAGCATCAAAGGAGGCTTGGAGGATTTGAGAAGATAAGCACATTTTTGAGCATTTTGTGCATTATTTATTTGTGTAATTTAAGTGAGAGAGTGACATTAATTTGTAATAATATAGGTACATTCGGACTTTGGACTTTCAGGCCCAATTTCCAAGTGATTGTTCATTTGGGGGCTCACCGAAGTTTTGTTGGCTTTTCATCGCATTTTTTATTTTTGTTTTCTCGGTTTTATTATCCTTACGTTGTGTGATTGAGCCCCTAGTTTTAGGATTGCTTACGATAGACTAAGGCCAAACACTTAATATCTTGCATGTACCTATAGACTCGTTTGGACTTAGTCAAATTTAAACAGTCGTCTCATCATCTTCGAGCCTACGTGCCGCGAGCCCACCCCATCAAGCACTACTCCTGAACTCGATTTGTCGAGAAGAGGAGGGGTGAGTCTAGATCGGACTTTCTTGGATTGAGGATTGGGGACCGACTTGTGGTGCTTCACGTTAATAGCAATTTCTGAAACTCAGGGCGATTTCATCAGCTTTGTATTTGCATTTAGATAGGTTTCAATTCTGCTAAGCATCCTTGCATGTAGAGTGCTTGAGGCAAGGTGAGCATTTATGCTTTAGCATTCATCATTGTTTGCCGCTTGCATTGCTTTTCTGACTCTCCCTCTGATTTTGCCAACCTAGGAGCTTAAAGGAATTGAATCCCCGTTAGGATCGTGCATTTTTATTAAAAATCCAAAAAAAGTGATAATAAATAAAATTGGGATTGTTAATATTAATTGACCCTAAAAATCACCAAAAAGAAGAAAATTTGTATTGGGGCGAGTAATCCCCTCATTGTCTTCGCTTTTACTTGCTCGCACACACATTAAGGATTAGTGCCCAAATCCCATTGAGCCCCTAAGTGTTTGCGTAACTTTGGTCTTTTCACCTAACTATAAAATAGACATGATAAAAAGACCGCATTTCATGGTCTCTACCGAGTTGAATAGGTGAACTGAGGGTTTGCTTTGTGTGAGTTTTGCCTGTGTTTGCTTGTGTGTATCCTAGATCACCTCTGCGCATTTGCGCCTTTTTTCTCACTCTCTTGACTTGACCATCGTACTCTCCCGACTATCATATTCCTCTTGTTTCGAGATGGCCGATTGGAGCGTATTTTACCCGGATTTTACGAATCCCTCATTCACTCCAGGCGGTCCACCTCCTTTTTTTCAGGAGGTCTTTGCTCCTGATTTTTGTACATATCCGACCAACCCACTATTTCAGGATTCGGACTTTGACTTTCACCAATCATTTCCAACACCATCACCCTCACATTTTGACAACCCGCTCTTCATTGAGTATCCTGATTCGGAATGTGATTTTTGTCCACACCCACCACCCACATTCGACACACACGATCCTGAGATTTTGGAGTCACCTTTCATGATATCCACACTTGAGACCTTGAATCAGATGATGGAGCATATGAATTCCAGGATTGTCGACCTTACTAGTTTAAATAAGAAACAAAATGATGCTCTATTCTTTGAGGATATGAATTCATTTGAGGATTTTCGTAAAAGCTTGCAATCGCCCAAAACACAAAAAAATGAGAAAAATTTAAAAACACAAAAAGATTTCAGGAGACACATGATCGAGTCAGACTGTGAGGAGAGGTACCACTTGCCAGAACCTTTGACCACACAACCTTTCACACCTTGTCCCACCTTTGACCCCGAGGATGCCGCTGTACAGACTGCTCTTGGCATGCCTCGTGTAGATGCTGATTCCGACTTCCTCCCTTGTATGGAGGTAGTCCAAAAATTCAAAAAATTATTGACTGAACCCGAAGTGGTGGCTACTATTCGTGAGATCATCCGTGCCCCACTTCAGCAGGCCATGATTGATTTATCTGCTCCTCTTCCCAAGAAGAGAAAGCGGAGGAGCAGATCTGAGCGTCATATCTTGACCATGGCCACTGCCCACGCCATCACACAACATCCCATTCCTAGGAAGAGGAACAATGCCACTCCTTTCATTAGCTGCACCATCTCTGACCACACATGTGATCACACTCTCCTCGACGGCGGTGCTTCGATTAGCATATTACCCTTCTCATTGGTACAGTCTCTTCACTTAGGGCCTCTCAAGAAGACCAGGATGATCGTTCAGTTTGCTGATGGATCTATCAAGAGGCCGAAGGGTATCCTTGAAAATGCCGTCATTTCGATTCAGGGCACGAGTTACCATGTTGATTTTGTTGTATTGCCCATGGAGACCTCCACAGGGGAGCACTCTCCAATCATCCTAGGAAGACCATTCCTCGCCTCTGCGAGGGTCGTTATTGATTATGGATCAGGAGAGATTCGTTTCCGTCTTGCTGACGAGAGCGAAGTGTTGATCACCGCACCCACTACCGACCATAGGCCTGCACCTGATGCGACCACACCTATCTTGGTTGACCCTGAGGACCATGACCTTGACGAGACTATTAGAGAATTTTATTGCTTATTGGATTCCACTGAGACCCAAGAATTCCTCTCCAAGGAGGAAGACTTGGAAAGCATGGACCTCGGAGTTCCTTCTTCTGGGACTTGGCGTTGTGTTTATGACATCCGCGGGATTTACACGATTGACACCATTGAGCGGAGGGCAGATTTTAGATTAGACAGGACGGACATGACTTGACTACTTTCACCAATGAGTCCGCTCCTGTTCACATAGATACTGATGAGATAAGAATCGAAGTTGATTTGATTGCTTTTATTCAGGAATTCGGTCCTTTTGATGAGAAAGATGATCCGGTCGAAATTATTGAGGACGAATAGAGTTTGACTACTTCCACTGATGAGTTCGTTCCTTGTGGTTTTGACCTGGATGAGACCTCGCAGGATGACTCTGATTACACTACTTCCGATGATGATGAGTTCGTCCCATTTCACTTTGACATCAGCGAAACTCCTAAGGCCGGACCTAGTCGTACTTCTTCCACTCACCATTATGTGCCTTCACACCCTAGATCCCCTGAGGATATTCACTATGTTGACCCTGATCGGCTTCCGTCCACTGTGGACCCCGATGTCCACCTGCACCACACCAAATCCATTCCTCAGCGGTCCCGCAAGAAGGTTCGCTTTCAACCTTCTTGACCATTTGTATATCCATCTATGTTGTATATTCACTTTTGTTCATCTCAATCTCTCTCCCGTTTTGCTCATCCACCCATCCTTGTCTTTTCCTTAGGACGTACTTTGTCCTAAGTATAGGGGGTTGGACGAGCCGAGTGCTCATTCGTCGTTCTATCCCTCCTGTTGTTGCCTATACTTAGGGCTTCTTTTACCCTAAGTATAGGGGGAGTGATGCGTACATTCTTCTCTATCTTCTTCCACTTGTTGACATCTTTTCTCCTTTTCTTCTTTTCTTCTTTTCCTATCTATATTCTGTATCTATCAGAAAGGTGTCGCCCCTTTTTGTCAGACTTCTATACTTAGGACGTACTTTGTCCTAAGTATAGGGGGGTGTGCACCCCGAGTTTCTTCTATTCTTTGATCCTCTCCATTGTATCCTCTTCTTGTCTATACTTAGGGATATCTTACCCTAAGTATAGGGGGAGACAATCTGGGTACGATCTGTTCATTCCCACCCTTGACCCTCCCTGCTTTGTGTACAGTCTGCTATACTTAGGATTATTTGATCCTAAGTATGGGGGGGATGGTCAACCTCTCATTCGTTGATTCATTCATTTATTCTTTAGACTTGCCTATACTTAGTACGAGTTATGTATTCTCTTTTCTCTCTGATCTATGAGGGCATAGCTCCAACAAAGTATAGGGGGTCGTATATACTACGTATATACTTTAGCCATAACTCGTACTTTCGTATTTTTACTAATAAATATGGCTATTAATTCTTTAAAATTCATTAAAAATCTTTAATAAAAAGGTGTTTTGTTCCTCAAATTCTTTTTGTACCTACTGATTAATAAATCAGGAGAAAATGTTTTTTGCAAAATGTTTGAAAAATAGTTTGAAAATCCTTGTGAACATCTATTGAAAGCTATTTTGAAAATATTTTGTTACATGTTTCCAACCTGCGTAAAATTGTGTGGTTTGTAAAATTTATTTTCTTTGTGTGAAATGAAATGTTTGAAAAATTATCTGCAAATGGTTTGAAACATGGTTGCAAAAATATTTTGAAAAATCTATATATACTATTTTGAAAGCCTTTGCAAAATGATTTTCAAATGTGTGTACATGTTTGCAAAATATTTGTGAAAATTATTTTGGACTATAGTTCTTAAAAATTGTGTGAAAAAGCTTGTGCAAGAAAAGTTTGAGGAATACTTACATCTCAGCAAAATACACTACACACACACACACACACACACACACACACACACACACACACACACACACACATATATATATATATGGAAAAAATGGGGCTACCCCCGCCCAATTTTTCCGCATTTTTTTTATTTTTTTTATAAAATAAAATCATGTATATTCACCCCTATATCCCTCCTATATGCCATTCGAATTTCGTCAGAAACAGAGACTCCTACGGCCTCCATCTCGATGGTATCGATTTTAAAAAATCCTGTTACCGTTAAAAAATTACTGTCCGGATGGAGGCCGTAGGAGTCTCTGTTTCTGACGAAATTCGAATGGTATATAGGAGGGATATAGGGATGAATGTACAAGGTGTTATTTTTCAAAAAAAAATAAAAACTTTTGCCCAAATAAGGCGGGGGCAGCCATGTTGGCTGCCCCTAGGGGGCAGCCACATATGACCCTATATATATATATGTATGTATGTATGTATGTATGTATGTATGTATGTATGTATAAAACTGACCACTTACCCTTGTAAATTCTTAGAATCCACTTCTTGTATATACAAGAAGCACTCCCGTGTACATATTTTCAACCTAGTTTTCAGCCAAAATCTTTTTGTTGTCAAAAATCCCAAAAACATTTGCAAAACTAAAATCCAAAAACAGTTGAAAAATCTTTTGAAAAATACAAAAAATTGCATTTGCATATGCATCATCATCTTTTCAAAAATCCATAAAAAGTTCAAAATCTTTGAAAATTGCATCACAAAAATATTTTCTACATAGCATTGCATAGCATTCGCATTTTTCGGATTGAGTTTGATAGTTGAACGAGTCTAAGTAAAATCCGGAGATTGGAGCTTGATTGGACCATAAAATCTACCTAATAACAAGAACCTTATTGGAACTGGGTTTGAGGTACTTCAGGTCTAGTAGACTTAATTCTTTGAGGATCACGAGACTGGGTTCAATGGATTCTTGACTGCCTAAGTAGAGTATTTCGGAGCACACGCACGACTCTTGTTGATAATGACCTAACTTGGACACCTGCACCTTTCACATGGCTCAACTCAGTTGGAGTGGTGAGGGGGTTGGATTTGCCGGTATGAGACGCACACATGTGGAAACACTTGTCCTTCTCTAGGGAGGGAAGTGTGCCCCAACCCGTCCAGTAATGACGAGTTTCGAGGATAGGAGATCGTGGGTTGCAATAAAGCTTCAAAAGAGGGATAGTCTACTGGCTCAAGAGGAAAAACTCCCTATGTAAATGCTGCTGTATATAGTATTCCAAAAAAAACTCCAAAAAAGTGGACAGGTCTGTACAAAAATAAAAATGCTTGCCAGAGTGTACATATGTTGTAAAGTCAAATAAGCAAGCTTGAGCTTCAAAGTCAATCATGTGAGCCTGCAGCTGGATGACTTGACTACACTGGTCTTGCATCCTGGGATAGGTAGCTACACTGGCTACTGTCCATTCTTCTCTTCACCCCCTCCTCTTGAGCTGGTTGCCACATGAACTTAGAAGGGAATACCCTGCTCCTTGAGGGATGAGTTGTTGGATTGGGGAATCATTGGGTTGTCATACCGGAGAAGTCAGTCTCTTTGTCATTTCAGTTGAGGAGAGCCACCATCACTTACATTGTATGAGTCAGATTCATAGTCATAAGGGTTTGCATATGAGTTGAAATATTTCTGACCTGGATATTGAGGAGACTTGGACAGAGTTTTGGGATTCTCAGGGACTGTTGGATTTCAAATTCGGTTCTCATTAAGGTTCCGCCCGCACTAAAATTCCAAAGGTTTGATTTAATCTCCAAACTTTGATTTTGTGAAGACAAGTTTGACAATTCAACTAAATCCAAGTTCTTCGTTTTCTTTTCTTTCTATTTCTTTTTGCACTTATTGCATAAGTGTTTGCAAGGGACTAGCAAAGGTAAAGTATAGGGGGATGATGAATCTACATTTCATCAACTTTATTCTATCATTTTGGCCTTAAAAACCTTAGTAAATGCGTGTAAATAGAGCTAATTCATTCATTTTAGCATTCATGTATATGAGTGTAAATATTGTATAAAATGCGGTTTTTTAAAGCCAAAATTATAGAATAAAGAAAAGAAAAGAAAAGGAATAAAATATTGTAAATATTTTATGACCCGAAACCCCGAGACCTGGGCATCTTGATGAATAGGTCGACAAGGAATAAAGTAGGGGGAGATAAGAGCCAAAATACAATAAGAAAATACCTTTCATTTCATTCATTCTTTATTCATTTTGGGACCTATTTTTGGTTCCACTTTTTATACAGCAAATAAAGAAACTTTATACATGAAATTTGTTGATAATTTAATAAAGAAAAATACAAAATTGATTTCACTGAAAAATAGTGTACAGATAAAAAGTTATGGTCTAAATAAGATTCTTAAACTCCAACTTCCCAGACCCATATCTTGCAAATAAAAACTCGAAATGTATCAAACTCACCTTTAATTGTATATAGCATAAAATAATCTATTTAATGGATGTGGTTTCGTATTTTTCGGAGTTACGGTTTGAAAGTTGAGTTTTGGATCCCTATTGTATACTTGTACATATTAAAATATTCAATTTATTATTTATTCATTATTTTTGTATTTTTATATTTTTATAATTTTGTAATTAATATGTATAATAATTTTGTACATTAAAATCAAAATAAAAACATAAATAAAACTCAAATAAAAATACTTGTATATATTATAATACATAGGTATAATACATGTATCTATACCTATACAAATAACACTTTTATTTTATTAAGTGTATAAAATGCTTCAGATAAATAAAATAAAAATATATTTAAGTGTATAAAAATACTTTATAAATATATAAAATAATAAACAAAAATAAATAAATTAAATATACAAATTAAAAATAAAATAATAAAAATAGGTAAAGATACCTATAAAGGGCATAAATGTGAACTTGTAATGATACATTTCATAAAAATAATTAAAAATAATAATAAAATAATTTATAAAATTATAAACATTTTTTACTGTGTAATCATAATTAAATAAGTTATTTTACTATTTTATTTTGATTTTATAAAATATTTTTCCAGGATTTTTCCTGGTTGGTCCACGTGGGCCAACCAGATGGGCTGCGGTCAACTCTCTGACCCCAGCCTGTCCTCGTCTGAAGTGCATTTTTGTCCCATCTTCTTGGATTTTTGCAGACCTCGTCTTTCACCGTTTGGGGTCGAGGTCTTCACGACTTTTGTAGCCCTACCATAGGGCTTACTCACCCAAGTGTTTTTTCGACCTTCGGGTCGTTGCATCTCCCGATATGCCTCCATCAAGGAGCCCTCTCGGCCAAGTTTCAAAACCGACCCCACACTTACATTTCACTTTGAACACCCTTTGACCCCCTACACGCCCCTCTTCTCTCGCCCTCCGGACTGGTGGTGGTGACAGCACCACCTCCTGCCGATCGAGGCGGCATTAGGCTGGTTTTTAGAGTGGCTCCAGCCCATCTCCGGCCAAGCGGCCGTGAGGTACCATCTCGGATGTAACCGCCTTCGAGGTCCTGTTTATTACTTCCTTTTATTGCATTTATCTGATTAGTTCAAGTGCTACGTCTATTTTAGCTAATACTTGTTAATCAATCCCCTTGTTTCGTGCCTTTCACCTTCGCCGGAGCTCTGAAGCTCCGGCCACCACTTACACCTTCCGCCCGATGTTTTTTTATCATCTACCCACTGCTGGAGCCCCCAGGTCCCTTATTTTGTCGCTGCCCTTTTTACTTGTAGGACCTGGGCGCTGGAGACCCATCTGGGTCGGTTTTTGGAAGACACAAGCTCCTGGGAGCAGTCCCCCATCCGTACACGCCGTGGTGGTCCTCAGTGTCCCTTGCTGCCAATTTGGGGCCACCACTCGATAGAGGAAGCTCACAGGTGCTGTGCGGCCATTTTGTAACTCCAACGGACGTCGGAGCAGCACGGGGCGGCTGGGAGAACGCCGCAACGTCGGAGTCCTTGCCCAGTTCGTCCTCTTTCCTTCTTCGCCGTCGATCTCGGCCGCGTTCTTGGTGGCATACAGCCACCGTCAGATCTCGCATCCCCTGAGCCGTCAGATCATCCGTGAAGATATAATCTGGGCGACCCGCACCGAAGGGGCATCGCAGGCCCATGCTGCAACACGTGTTTAAGTGGGCGGAACCACGTCGTTGGATGCGCGCCTAGCGGGGGTATTTTGCAGTCATAACCCCCGCGTTTTTGTATTTAGCAAGTAATATTTAATCTTTCATTTGCAGTAGTTTTATTTCTGGCATTTTTGCGTAATCACCCCCCAAGTTTGGAATATTGCGGAATAGACCTTGCTAGTGGCGCACGTGCTAGTCACGTGGGCCTTTGGTATTTTTGTAACATAGCCCTTGGGGGTTCCTTTATTTCATTTCAGTTCATAAATATTATTGCTGCATTGTATAGTTTGTGGAAATCTTACATTCCAACCCCTGGATGTTTTGACATTTACGTATACACCCCTGTTAGGCCTTGCATTGTTGTGTGCTTACTTTAGTTATTTTATGCATCATTAAAACTCCAAAAAATCCACAAAAATCATAATAGGTCTCCGTTGCATAGTAGTTCAACATCATATTTTTATTTTTCATATTTATTGCATTTCTATATTTATTAAAAATCAAAAATAGCCATTTTTAGCACTGTTTGCATTAAAAAATCCATAAACAACATAAAAACTCTCTAGAAAAATCCCAAAAAAATATATTTTGTTTCTTGTAATGTGTTTTAACTTCACTCCAAAATTACCTAAAAATTACGAAAGAAAACTCATAAAAATCACAAAACCTCAAAAACCTTTATAAAAATCCTAAAAATTCTACAAAAATCCTAAAGATGCAATTTCAGTTTCTTTATCTTCTCTGATTTATTATCTTTCGATTAAAATTAATTTGAGGAATTTTGGACATCATTTGATATTTTTCATATTCATTTTAATTTCAGCCTGGTCTTTTATCCATTGTTTTCAGTATTTTTGACTTTAAAAATACCAAAACAAATTATGAAAAATCTAGAAAAGTCACAAAAACATTATAAAATTATAAAAACCACAAAAAACATTTGATTTTCTGAATTTTAGTTATTTATAGTTATTTTTATAATTACCTTATCCTCCCTTTTCTTATATTGTATATATATTCCAATATTCAAAAAGAAACTATAAAAATATATAAAATATAAAAAGTAAATATAAAATCAGAAAACTAAAAATCAAAATACAAAAATAGAAAATTTAATATAAAAAATATAGAATAAAAACCCATAAAAACATAGCCTAGTAGACACTTGATCACGTACACAAACATTTAGAGCAATTTTGCCCCGATCTAGCCTTTCTGCTCCATGTGTTCGACCTCTACACATACTTGCACTATACACATCTTTGTTGTAGAGTTATAATAAATTTTAACTCCGCACATTTACTTTCATTGCTTGATTTATCTGTTGTGGGTTAATTGTTGTTTGAATCAGGATTTTGGAGCGGTCACCGCATCGACTGCGATTTCGCCTTGTGAAACCGTACGACTGCTCTATTTTCTCGGTTCAACAGGAAGGTGTCACAAATAGGCTCGATCTGCTCAGAATACTCAAGAAACTCCAATTAGGAGAGATGATCCGCCACAACATTCTTGACTCCAGGCTTATCCTTAATCTATATGTCAAACTCCTGGAGTAGAAGGATCCATCTGGTCAATCTGGCTTTGGCATCCTTCTTTTCCATAAGGTACCTGATGGCTGTATGATAAGTAAAGATGGTCACTCTAGATCCAGTTATGTACGATCTGAACTAATCTAGGGTAAATAGTAAGACTAGCATCTCCTTCTCAGTGACGGTGTATTTCCGCTGAGCGGCATCCAAAGTTCGGCGAGCGTAGTGAATTGCAAAGGGGACTCCATCCCTCCTCTCCCAGTATGGCCCCTACAGCAAAATCGGAGGCATCCATCATGATTTCGAATGGGAGAGACCAATCAGGCGGCTGGAGGACAGGAGCCTCTACAACTAGACTCTTGAGAGTCTCAAATGACGCTAGACACTTATCATCAACAATGAACTCGATGTCTTTCGTCAGCTGATCAGTCAACAGCAGGGCAATCCTGCTAAAATCATGTATGAATCATCGGTAGAAACCGACGTGCCCCAGAAAAGACCGTAACTGCCGCAAGTTGGATGGTGGATTGAGTTTTCTAATGATATCCACCTTAGCCGGATCAACCTCCATGCTCCTGTTGGAGATGATATGGCTAAGCACCATCCCTTGAGTCACCATGAAGTGACTCTTCTCCCATGAAAGCACAAGGTGAACCTCAATACATCGCTGGAGGATGCAGTCTAGGCAGTCAAGAAAAGAATCAAACCTATCACTGTAGACCGAAAAATCGTTCATGAAGACCTCCAAGCACTCCCCCACCATGTTCGAAACTATGGACAACATGCACCTCTGGAATGTCGTTGGGACATTACATAATCCAAAAGGCATCCGTCTGAAAGCATATGTCCCAAAGACACAGGTGAAGGTGGTCTTGTCTTGGTCCTCGACCACAATAGCCACCTGATTGTATCCGGAGTACCCGTCCAAGAAACAGTAATGGCTCTTCCCAGCTAACTTCTCTATAATCTGATCAATAAAAGGCAGCGGAAAATGATCCTTCTTGGTGGCCTGGTTCAATCGTCTATAGTCCACAAAGACCCTCCAAGAAGTGGGTACACGGGTAGCGATATCCTCTCCAGACTCACTAACAACTGAGGTGATGCCCGTCTTTTTGGGAACCACATGTAGCGGACTGACCCATTTGGAGTCAGAGATGGGGAAGATAAAATCAGTGCTCCACCATTTCGAGATCTCCTTAATGGCAACATCTCAAAGGTTCGGGTTCAGCCGCCGTTGGAACTCACGCGACGGCTTCGCGTCCTCCTCGAGATAGATATGGTGGGAGCATAGGGCCGGACTTATCCCCTGGAGATCATCTACGCTCCATCTTATCACCTTGCGGTTCTTTTCAAGAACCCCCATCAGACAGGATTCTTGCTCTCCAGTCAAATCCGCTGAGATAATGACTGGGTGCATCTCATGCTCACCCGCAAGGAACCTATACTTCAGCGATGATGGTAAAGGCTTCAGCTCTGGACAACTCGGTGCTGGTGGATCTGTCCTCAAAAATGTCTGAGTAAATGCGACCAAATCTGCATGGGAGAACGAGAACTCTCGTTGACAATCTGAATATGGAGAAGGTTGCTCTGCTGATGTGTCTCTGCTCTGCACGGAATCAACCTCCTCTCTAGCTGTAGGCTCTGTGGAAGTCAGATATGGTATCAAATCATCAAACTCTGCCCAGTCTATATTGGACTCCGGGAGATCTGTATCAGAATCACAAGAAAAATCTGCCTCACGATCGGGAACAGGCTCTGCTTCCTGAGATGTATCCTGGACTAGGAATGCGCTTTCCAAGCTCTCCTCTACTAGCGTATGTGCATCAACGAACTCTGAAGGTGAGAGGATGGGTTGTGCTACTGGGTCTGCCCAAACTGCCTCGTCGTCTATAATCACAAAGTCACAGTCCTGTGCCTCTGTCATCTGCTCTGAATCTGAAGGTGGCTCTGAGCAAGCTGTATCTCTGGCTCTAGTCTCCTCGACCGTCTCTATTTGTATACTCTTTCCCTTGACGTGAAAGTATACCTTCCCGACATCATGATCGGATACTGCCTTGGTTGTGGCCAAGAATGAGCGTCCTAAAATGATGGGGGTATCGGTCATGTACTCAGGGATCTCCATGTCCAACACAACGAAGTCCAAAAGGAATTTCAGGCCCTGAATCGTGACGACAACGTCCTTCAGCAACCCCTTCGGCCTCTTGACAGATCGATCAGCAAACCGAAGGACCGTCCTGCTCTGTCGTAGAGGGCCCAACTCAAATCGGTCGAGTAGGGCTACCGGAAGTAGGTTGATCGAAGAACCTTTGTCTAATAGATTACGGTCGAACCTCTGCTTATGGATGTGGCATCTAACATACGAGGCTCCTGCATCTGGCCTTTTGGCTGGCAAACGGTTCTAAATCGCAAAGCATGTGGGGCAAGTGAGCACATGGATCTCTGACTGGTGGTTCCTCCTCTTCCTCCTAACTGTAGTCCTATCTCTGAGGGATCTCTGGAAGAGAGGTATGTGCTCCAAGGCATCCTGTAGAGTTAGTTGTATATGAAATCAGTCCATCATCTGCTGGCTGAACTCTATGGTAGGACTTTTCCTGATTTTCTTTTTTAGGACCCTTAGCCAAATGGAGTGCTTGGGGAAAGGGTACGGCTGGGTCCTTCTCAGATGAAGGACACACATACATCATCAATCAACACATGTGGATCCGAAAATAATAAACCCTTTCCTTTATTCACAAAAGTGTCCCGAGATACATGAACTGAAGGGAAAACAACTGGACTGGCAGAACTGGATATGGTGGTCTCAGAACCACCCTCAGCATCTGGAATCGCGGCATCAGTACTACGCTCTGGCTCAGCAACTGGTATGGTGGCGTCAGTACCACCTCCTCCATCTGATGAAGTGATGACCTCAGTACCGTCGACTGGATCAATGTCCGGTGTGGAGTCAGCGCCACCGTCATCATCATCATCATCATCTCTAGCAGCATCAACATAGCTCTCATCCTCGTTTGGCGCTCCTGAGGTTGCATGGGGTCGTCGCTCAGATGAGGCACCTTCTGTTGGCATCCTACAGCACCTAAGTGTAACAAAATCAGCATCAAACATGTATGTAAAAACATCACCAAGTGAAGAACTAGGAGTGGTAATTTCAGTGAACCCTACCTGCTCAGACTTCCTCGTGAGGTTGTTCGGATTGGGCTCGATCTGTGCAGAAATGGTGGCCTTCCCTCTCACAATCTCCCTCATCTCCTATCGAAACTCATCCATCTCCCGTCGGAAGTGGCCTGCTGCTTGGACATGAGGCGGGCTAAGTCATCCAAGGTAGGGTTCTCATAGGTGGGCCCATGATAACCTGACCGGTGGCCTCTCTGAAACTGAGGATGCTGCTGTGGAGAAGGGTGAGAGGGGTACTGCGAGTGATACTGCTGCTGAGGCTGCTGCTACCTCCAAGGTTGTTCCTGCTTATAGGTACGAGGACCTTGTTGCTGGTGTGCTGGGAACTGGGGCTGCTGGTGCTGCTCACGCTTTTGGACGTACTGGCCACACTGAACTGGAGGATGTTGTTGGGAACTGGTACCTCCGATCATCCAACAGAATCCGGGATGGTCTCGTCGGATCCCAGGCTGGGGTCGATTATACCATATCCCGTTGACATTTATCAATGGCTCCTACTCGTAAGAGGGTGGGGGGAGTACTGCCAGGGGCTGGTCTGGCTGATACACCACCATCTGGCTATCCTGAGATGGTGGCGACTGGATGTACTGCTGCTGTTGCGGTTGGTAGGGCTCCGCCTGAACAAGGTGAACCTGTCGGTACTGGGAGGAGGGCTGGGCCGAACTGCTGCTGCTGCCGATGTCTTCCCGTGACCTATGACGGGGCTGAGAAGTCGTCTGTGCCTCCTGGAGACACATGATCTGTGTCTTCAGGTCACTCAGCATCTGTGCCATGTGGTCGATCTATGTCATGCCTTGGCACTACTTCTTCTCTATCAACTCGATCCGATCCAACTTCTCGCTCATGACATCCATGTCGGTGGTTGTCGATTCTGCCTGTGCTGATGCCGCTGACAAAGTGGAAGGACCGGTATCGACTCGTGCTATCCTATGATATGACACAGCCTGTGGCTGGGGTCTCCCCTGAGTTCTGTGTCGGGTCTGGGACATCACTGTATAGTTCTCAGCCATCTCTTCATCGATGGCCCAGACCTGATCCTCATCCTTAACGAAATACGAGCCCCTACAGGATGCGTTCACTAACCCTTGCAGCTCTGGTGTAAGCCTGCAGAAAAAGCTCTGAACAAGGTTGGGCTTGGATATGTCGTGGTGGGGGCACTGGTCTGTGAGCTCTCGGAACCTCTCACATGCCTCATGGAATTGCTCATTGGGGAGCATGGAGAAGTTGCTAATCAAGGTGCTTGCTGCATTCATCCGACCGAGTGGATAGTACTTGTTCAAGTACTCAGTTCGGAGTTGCTCCCAGGTGGTAACAAATCTCCCTAGATGCTTCAGCCAGTTGGCTGTTTTATCTACGAGGGAGAATGGAAAAGCAATCATCCGGATAGTATCCTCATCCACATGTGGATCGTGGACAGTACTACAGATCATCTCAAACTCCTGGAGATGAAGGTGTGGCTCCTCAGTCGCGAGCCCATGGAAACGGGGAAGAAGCTTAATCATCTGAGGGGGGAACTTCAAGTCCCTCACAATCGCTGGAAGCACAATCCATCTGTGTGTAAGTGTCGATCCGGGGTTGTGCAACTCCCGCATCGGTCTGGCTGATGCTGGCTGGACCGGCTCCTCAGGCTGATCTGGGATATCTCCCACACCATCGACTCTTGGCTGATCTCTGTCTACTCTGAGCCTCTCCATCTCTCAGCGCATCTCGACCATGAAAGCTCCCTGATCTCGGATCTGTCACTGCATCGTCTCAAGGGAAGCTAACAAGGTGTTATTGATCGCACCCTGGTTCAACACATATGTCTGCTTTGGTCTGAGACCATCGGTGCGCTCCTCGCTGCTAGACATGGTCTCTGCAAAGGCAAAATACCCAAACTCAGATGTCGATAAATCAACTGGCCGCTGCTCTCTCTAATCTGGCACTGGTATCTCAGAACTGGTGGTAGAAGGGTGGTCAAAGGTGAACAAGGTGGAATCGAACTCGGGTTCGGAGAGCGGGTCTCGGCTCTCACGAACCAACCTAGATGAGTGGGCTGGAGTGCTATGAAGCGGTGCTGCCAAAGGCTGCCTAAGAGACCTCCTGCCCATCATCTTGATCTGGCGAGTGAAGGCGGATGAGATCTGGAAACACACAAGATGAGAAAGCAAACCCCTGATTCACCTACTCAATGTGGAGCTGAAGACCGTAAAGGTTTGGTCAATTATCTTGTCAATTTTTATTAGGTGATCAGATCAGTCTTTTAGAGCGATTAAGCGAGCTGATAGGAATCCAATACTTCCAACAGACTATCCCGTATAAAAGGCCGGTAGTCTGATAGGAAATCGGATGTGGCTCTATGCTAGTGTGCGGGTCACTCTCTGGCTCATCCAAACCAAATAAGGAGGGGTTTACTCTCCCCAAGATGGATTTTTAAGTGAGGTGTCTTTTAGGGTCAGGTGTGTTTATCAGTCCTAATTTTATAGTTTTTGTTTTTTAGATATTTTTCAAGCAAACAACGCCTAACGAATTTTTCGATTCTCTTGGTTATTTAAGTCCGAAAATGGGGGGAGAAGGCAAAAAATCCGATGCGCGATCAAACACAATGATGCATGCAGAGTAAGAAATGCGTACCAGACTCCATCTCTCTACATGCAGGGTGATCTACGTATAAAAGTAAAGACAGTAATAAAACTACCTATATGATGCACGGGGAAAACAGCCTTAGACGAAGCAATTCTACACGTGAAGAACAGTAGCCGGGTAACCAAGCTAAGTCCAGAGTCCAATCTTGGGAGCCACTCAGTGTCTGCCACAATGGATCCTACATGCGTTGTGTGTGCCTCCTTACGGCACGTGGTCTCGAGCCTAATTACGCCGACTTTTTCTTTGTGGTTTAATTAATTAGATCCAATTATCGATCTATAGGTGCAAGCAGATAATTAGGGTTGGGCCGTAATTAATTACGTCACAATTAGGTAAAATCCTACGGCTAAGGCTAAATCCTCGAAAATCAGATAAGTAGTATAAGATGCAATAAAAATCAAAACCGACGAAAATTGCGGTGAGGTCACCCGAGCACACCGGTACTCGGCGAAGCAGACCCCGATAATCACCACAAAAGTCTCTGAGTCTCTGTTGGTCCTGTATTATTACAATAATATAGTCTGCAGAAAAGGAAAACTACTCTACAGCTATTATACGACTATTCTACGCTCCCAAACTCATGTCTGCCTTCCTTGCGCTCTCCTGTGGCTTTATATAGAAAAGAGCCACCTTTGACTCGCGCGGTTGCGTCGGCTTCCCGGAGAAAGCCGCCTCGGTCCTTAGGCCCTCACAAGAAAAGTAAATAGAAGTGTGTCAGACACATATTATTATAAAAATATGATAATGAAATGAGACGAAAAATATATACAAATATGAACAGAAAAGCCGAGAAAGACCCAAAAGAAAATCGACTAATAAGCCGTGATCCCCGGCAACGTCGCCATTCTGATGAGCCGAAAAACACCGAGAGACTAAGGGAGATAGGTATCAAGGGTCGTTTCAACCTCAACCTCTAGAGTCAGACTCAACAAGAAAATCGAAGACCACCAAATCAAAGAAATCAACAAATCAATCCAATAGCGGTGTCGCTATTTTATTTAACCTGGTATACCTACCAAGGTCGAACTCGAGGAACACAGATTGGCTAAGAGCCTACGAAGTAGTCATAAATTAAAAGAAAGGGAAGAAAATATTTTTAGTGGATTTTGTGGGGTTTTATTTTTTTTTTGTTTTTTAATTATAAAGAAAATGTAAAAGAAAGCTAAAAAGGGCACAATCAAAGAATTATTCAACACATCAAAACAAGTCAGAAAATTAAAATAAAAATATTTTTGGATTTTATAATTTTTCAAGTGTTTTTGGTAATTTTCTCAGATTTTTCTTTTTTAATCGATTTTATAAAAATGAAATTAGACAAAAATGGAACTCAATGTGCATCCATAATCTAAAGGCTATTTAAAAATAACTAAATATCCTGTAAAATTCCAAAGACAATTTTATGATGAAATAAAAATAAAAATCTAACTACTGGAAAAGAAATTACATTTTTTTGATTTTTTTCTGAATTTTTAATGATTTTTCTAGGGTTTTCAGGGTTTTTCAATTTTCAAGGTTTTTATAAGCTAGGTGCGATAAAAGTTTGACAGAAGCAAAGAACAAACAAAAACAAGCAAACCATAATTGTTTTAGATTTTTTGTAGACTTTTTAATATTTTTAGTTGGTTTCTAAATTTAGAAAGTAGTAAAAATAAGGGTTTTTGAATTTTTAAAAATATAAAATCAAAACAAAAATGTCCCAAAAAAATATTGAAATTTTTACACAATGGCAGAGGCCACGTTGTCCAAATTTCATGAAATTTGGAGTCGATTTGCTATTTTATTCAACCATTAAGAGATGCACAACATATAAGGACTAAAATGCAAATAAAACAAGTTCATAGGATTAAATAATAACAAGTTCTGAAAGTGCGAGGGGTCTACTGTAAATTTCACATCAAATTCAGCACGTGTCGCATTCCAACCTTCACGGGGTATAAATGCAAATATATAAAACTATCTAATCAAAGCATAACATTCATAAAACCATGAGTGGTACATGCAAAAAGTCCCAGATATGCACATGACGAAGCACACACGTACACAACAGGAGGACTAAAATGAAAATAAGATAAATCCTGAGAGCTCACATGCAAAAAGTCTCAGAGTGCAACTTTATTTAATAGACTAAACAAGAACTGAAATAAACTACGGGGGGGTCTGGCACAAATTACCTAAGCAAAGTGTGTGCGGGTCATGGGGGGGCATGTGGCTGGTGCTGATGGGCTGATGGACGTGCGGCTCTGGTTTGGCCTCTTGGCAGATCTAACGGTGGTCCTTTAGGCGTAGACGTGGGTGTACGGTGCTCGTTAGATCTAGTATCTAACGGCCTGTCAGTGGCAGGCGCTGGACAGCTCAGATGACGTCTGGAGATGACGTGCGATCCGACGGTGGAGGAGGGTTCCAGATGAACACCTCCTCGGCGAACTTTGCAGGAGAGCTGGCGGCAATCCGAGCGTCCGATGGATAATCAAAGAGAGGGATTCGACTCGCATCGGCCCTCAGCGTCTGATAGCGATGGCAGATGGAGCTCCCAACAGCTAGATGATCAATCGAGGGCAATCGGGCCTGGGTGACTGCGGCGAGGATGGTGGACTGCAACCTGGGGGTTATTCAAGCTCTTATTGACCTGTAGAGTGAAGCTCATGCTCGGAGGAGTTCTATGGCGTAGGTCATTGAATAAATGGCAAAGGGAAGCGGTATGGAATGGAGGAGGTGGAAGGAACCTTGCTCGATCTTGACTTGGATAGCAAAGATGGAGATGATCAGGGTATGGAAGGAAGGTGACGATGGGTCGGTGTTTTGATCTATGCGAATGAGAGTGGGCGACGGAGTTCCGGACACTAGGGCGGAGCCGGCAGAGCGGGATATGGAAAATTGATGATAAACGGAACTAGGGTCGATGAAGTGAATACCTGATGAACGCAAATCGATCCTGAGCTCCAGGAGGGTGCAGTGAAGGTGGTCGTCGTCTCGACCGAGCTGCGGCGAGATGGGAGTCTCGTACGTGGCGGCTCTCCGGCCACGTTCGTCGAGTACCGGCTACAAGCGCCCAATCCGGCAACCAAAGAGGGGGTCCGGTCGCTGTCACCGAGGGGATTCTCTTTAGGGTAGGGTTTAGGGCTTGCATCCTGAGCTAGCAAGCTGGGAATCGAAGGTGGGACTTTATAGGACGTCACAGGTCGCGGGGAAGAACGGCGCGGGCATATAATCTGAGGAGGATCCGATCCCTCCTAGGGATCCGCGAGGATGCGTGATCCAAGAGGAAGCGATGAGCGCACAAATCGGGGCGAATACAGATCAGATTCGGTCCCGAAAATTTTGAGAAATCAGGTTAGCACGTGGATCTGGGTGACGACCAGTCTAGGGGGAGTGTTGACCGAGGGTCAACAATCCTCTGGACCAATCAGAAAAAGAGAAGTCAAAAAGTTTTGAAAATTCATTTAAAGATCTAAAATGATTTTATTTCAAAATATACAAAATAAAAAATGTTTAATTATTTTCAAACTATTTTTTAGTGGTTTTTATTTATTTTTTTTGAAAAATAAATTATGTTATATACATAATATAATATTATATACAGGTATAAAATACCTATGTATTTTTTTTTCTTTTTATTAGTTTATTTTTATACAATTACCCCAATTTTATATTTTATTTATTTACAACATAAAATGTGGGATGTAAAATAAATTTTATTTTATTTTTATTGTTGATTTACAAAGGTAAAATAAATAGATCTTTTATTGATATATACATGGTATATGTACGAGAGGAGAGAGAAAGTATATTTTTAGTATTATTTAATTTTCTTATTTTTATTTTATTTTTAGAAATATATAAAAATTATGACAAATACATTTTTATTTTTATTTTATGAAAATAAAACATTTATACACCAAGAAGGAAATGTATACAATGATGAATGGCCCTATCTCTCTCTACTTATTTTATTTGGCGATCAGGCCCATGTTGGGCCTTCTCTTGGGTTCAGGTACTCAATATTTATTCTAAATATCTCCTTCTTTTTCTTTATGTCTTTATTCTTTTATTTTTGCATAAAATCATGCTAATTATTGATATTTACACAAAGCATGCAGTTTGGTACTTTATTATATTTACAATTATCTACATGGTGTTTTGCAAATATTTTTAGCTAAAATAAAATAATAAAGAGTGATGAATAAGGATTCATCGGAGAGGTCTGACAGGATCGTAGAGGCGACCCGTGTCGAACGAGTGGCTCAGATGGAGTGGGTATCGTCTAGATAGGCGTGACAGTGGAGGGTAGCTTGGAGCAGCTCCGTCGGAGCACCTGGAGGTGTGTAATGAGCTCCTCACGTGCGTTAGGACCTGCAAAAGGTAGAGCGATGTGGAGGGAACTCTCCGGTTGGGTTATTGCTTGGGGAAACACAAAGAAGCGTAGGTGAGGCGGGTTGTTGATCTCCGACGTATAGGAAGGATGGAGACAGAGCTCAATCGTGCTCAGATGAGCCTGATTCGAGAGGGATAGGTCATGGGGGAGAATGAGGCATTCGTTGAGGGATCGATCGGTACGGATGGGTGTGGATGTCGAGGCATAAACCAGATGGTCGGAGCAAAGGTGCGTGTGGAGGTGCAAATTGGAATGATTGAATCGAACAGGGAAATGAAGGAGATATGATAGATACCTAAAGATTTGGGAGGACTCCTGAGCTCCAGGTGATGATGGTTGTCGAGGTTATGGCCTCAACTTAGCTATGGAAGCCGAGAGGCGAGACATGGTGGTGCTCGCCAGCCACATAGCTGAGTTGCGTGATTACGCGACCAAACTCTGATGAAACGATAGCCTCCGGTAGCTATCACTCAATCAAAGGTGTCTAGGGGTGGAAGAAGGGGTGAGGCATGAGATAAGCTGCAGTGGAGGCGGAAAAAGATACTATATAGAATGCTCTAGGGTCTAGAAGGATCGGCGAAAAGCGCGAAACCCTATAGTGATCCGGATCAGCCAAGGGACCCACAAAGATGTCAGATGTACAAGGTTTATCGGGTATAAATCTCGAGGCAAACGAAGCTCGAAGGTGGGTTGGAGAAAAATGAGAAAAAGCTCCGGTGAACATTAACCGGGACTGACCTGGAAAGGAGGAGGCGTTGTCCAAGATCAACAGCCGAGTTGGACCAATTAAAAAATTCAATTTTACAAAATAGTTACAAAATTAATAAAAAAATAGCAAATGAATTCGAAATATAAAGTGTATAAAATGAAAAATGTTCATTATTTTTCAAGCTATTTTTCTGTGAGTTATAAATATTTTTATGAAAAATAAATTATTATATATACAATATATAATATTATGCACAGTTATAGTATACCTATGTTATATATACAATTATTTTTATTTTATTATTTTTACAAAAATACCCCAGTTTTGTATTTTATTTATTTTCAACATATTTTTAGGAGTACAAAATAATTTTTATTTTTTATGGTCTATTTACAGGTGTAGATTAAATAGGGAGTGAGACATATATAAATGTATTTTGTACAAGTGAGAGAGGATTTTATTTTTATTTTTCTAATTTTTATTTTATTTTTGTTTTTTTAGGATTATATACAAGGAGGTGGAAAGAATAATTTATTTTTATTTTTTAAAAATAATTTTTTACATATATAGGAAATATATACAACATAGAGTTGGCCCTATCCCTCTCTACATATTTTCTTTAGCGATCATGTCAAGGCTTGACCTTCTCTTGGAGTTCGGGTCACTATGTATTTATTTTAAATACCTCCTTCCTTTTTATTTTCTTTATTCATTTATTTTTACACAAATACATGCTAATTACATAGTATTAACAGATGCATGCATAATGCTAACTTATTGTATTTACACCTATTTATATGATGCTTTACCAAGATAAATGGCTAAAATAAAAGAATAAAGAGTTAGAATCAGGGATTTATCATTCTTCTGGTAGTTGTTTGGCCATTTTCATGTTGAAGTGGAAATCTCCATCTTCTATTATGTTGGCCTTCAGTGCCTAAAAAGTTTTGTTTTGATACCATTTCTTCTGTAGGTCCTTCAGGGTTCGGTTGCACAATTCCCTTCCTTTTCCAAATCCATCTTCTTTTCTAGAAAGAATTAAAGCTATAAGAATGACTTTCTATCTTTCAATTTTCTTTTTCATTAGCATGTAGAAAAGTAGTATTTCTTTTTAGCTTGAAAATAATATTTTCAAAAGAAGTAATTTCAACTCTAAACTACGAAGATCCTTTTAAGCAATTAATTTTCCTTTTGTATTACATCTAAGTCATTGAGAAAATAGAATTATCCTATACCAATTTCTTATTAGTTTTCTCATATATGCTTGACTTGTCTAAAAAGATCTTGTGAGGTATTCTAAACATCATTACAAGAATGTTTACTTACCTCATTGTTTGAGTCTAAAGAGTTTGATGAATTAGGTTTGATTAGCCCAACAAATCCCATGTAGATGCTTTCGCTTTCTTCCTCATTGTGGCCTGACTCGTTCAAAGATGCTTATAGTGATTTCTCCTCTTCGAGTTTCTCTCCAACATCTCTTCATGTCTAAGTTCTTCTATAGTTGAGGGAAATCCCTTTTAACATGGATTTTGTTATATTGGAAGCATTTGATTTCCTGTTCTCCCTTTCTCTTCTTCTTCTTGAGAAAAGATTTGAGTATATGGGAAATGAGTGTGATATCCTAACACTAATGATTCTTCTATTTCTGTTACCTTATGTTCCCACTTCGATGATTGAGAAGTGACAATCTTGTGTGGAAGTTCTCCGATAAGGAAAGGTCCCCCCAAGTTTCTCAATCAGTTGACAAAAGCAGTGAACTGAATGTTCATGTCTTTGTTGCTCTCTCCTTTCTACATTTTAAAGGTCTAATAGTCAAGGGTCATCATCGTGAATCGAATTCTTTATTTTATGTATGCCTTCATGGGTTGTCTCCAGGATCTTCTATAAGTAGGAAACCTTCAAGTGAGAATTTCTTTCAAACTCTGTTTCTGATAGAGCACAATATATGGAATTTATCACCTTTATGAGAATCATTAGTTCCAAATCAACGATAGTGTAGCTTGTTTCCTTGTAATATATAAACTTGAATTCCTTTCTCGTCATATTCCATATGAAGAAATATAATGACTACTTGAAGATCATTATCTTTGTCTTCTAGTAGGAGTAATGTGTCCCCTTGAAGATGGTTGGATGAGCCACATAGCTTTCCTACACATGCAATCATAAGATGCAGGTCATGTGCACGTCAAAGTGTTACTTCCTCCATATGAACGAGGCTCTGATACCAAATGATTTTTTCTCACGGACTACCGAAAGGGACTAGGAGATTATCAAACTGTATGACTCGGGTCGCTACAAATAATAAACTCAAATAACCACAACATTACGTAGTACTTTTAATCACAAGATAAACAATAAACACAAGTGCATGCATATGAACGTGGAACCCTTCCTAGGTAAAAGCCACAACTAGATAATACCCACTTGGGCTTTCAATCTGACCCACATGTATCATCCACTAATCGAAACAAATAATTTTCATTTTATTAATACATGTTTGTGGTTTTTTTCTCTATTACCTTCAATATGGTATATCAATAAAGTTGTTGGTGCCTTAAATTGTTCAGAATGAGGTTGACTTATATACAAGGTTTTATTATATCAAAATACATAGAAAACAATAAACGTAAAGGGAATCTCCATAGAAATTTTAGTTTGCTAGTGGCTGAACTTGGAGAAGTTCTGGGCAAAGGAATACATGGTTGTATTTGGCTTTTGTTATGGTGCATTATACCTTATATTGTTTGTTATCTAACAAGTGAGAGTAATAGGTATTTAAAAAACACACTAAGGACCCGTTCGGTTGGGGGCTACCCTCCACTTTGGGCGGGTTATCCCCCAAACCCCATATTCCTAACCCACTAGTGGTGTCCAATCACTTCCCATCAAAAAGTTATATATTATACCATCATATCATCTAAAATTCATAAAATACTCAACTTCTACTCACTATTCTAAACTTCAATACAATCGCATCACAACAGTTATCCACTTTTTCAAATTTCAATACAATCATATCATAATAACTACCTATTGAATACCAAACATTGAGAAACACAAGGAATAACACTAGGATTTACGTGGAAAACCCTACGATGAGGGAAAAACCACGGGGGCACACATGAACCCTAATATCCTTCTCAAAGGGATTTGGATTTTTTCTTCATTAGGTTAATTGTAAAGGAGGGGGGATGAGTACATTTATAGGACGGCGGGGTAAACGGTCCCTCATCCAAAGACCCATTTACCCGTTTACAACTCAACACTCCGCCTCAAGTTGGGCATATATATCGACCATGCCCAACTTGCCTACATTCAGCTCAAATATCGTCGTAGGTAGCCCCTTTGTGAAGAGATCCGCAATCTGATCATCAGACTTCAGGTAGGGAAGACACAACTGGCCATCTTCAATCTTCTCACGGATAAAATGTTTGTCTATTTCCACATGCTTCGTTCTGTCATGCATAACAGGATTATTTGCTAAGTTTATGGCAGCTTTATTATCACAGAACATCTTCAATGGTATGATAGGTACAACACCCAACTCGGCTAAGAGAAGTTTCAACCATACGATCTCAGTGACTCCATTTGCAAGGGCCTTGTATTCGGCTTCAGCACTAGACCTGGAGACAACATTCTGTTTCTTGCTTCGCCATATGACCAGGTTACCACACAGATAAATAGCATATCCTGATGTTAACCGCCTATCATCCATAGATCCAGCCCAATCCGCATCAGTGTAACCTTCAATGACTATCTTGTTTTTTTAAATACAAGTCCATTTCCTTGGGAATTTTTCACATAGCATAAAATTCTGTTGACCGCATTCATATGAATTGTTGTGGGTGCATGCTTGAATTGGCTCACCACATTGACAGCATAGGTAATGTCAGGTCTCGTGAGAGTGAGATAAATTAATTTCCCACCAAGTTTCTGATACCTCCCTGTTGAAGCTTCATTGAGAGGTTCACCACTGCTTTGCTGAGCTTATGGTTAGCGTCTATAGGAGTAGTAACCGGCTTGCATCCAAGCAGACCAGAGTCCTTGAGTAAATTGAGTGCATAGTTCCATTGATTCAAACACAAGTCACCAGGGGAAGTTGCCATCTCAATACCAAGGAATTACTATAACCTGCCCAAGTCCTTAAGTTCGAATTCTGTAGCGAGAACCTGTTTTAAGCGGGATATTTCTTCATCATTACTACCGATCAGAATCATATCATCCACATACATCAGGAGGATAGAAATTTGTTCGCCCCTCTTTTTAATGAAGAGGGTATGATCTCCATTAGCCTGTTGATAGCCATTAGTGATCATCACAATCCTCAGTCTCTCGAACCAAGCTCTAGGTGACTGCTTGAGACCGTACAATGTTTTCTTCAATCTACAACACTTGCTTGGTTCCCCGTATCTAGGGGGCATCTTCATGTAGACCTCTTCCTTTAAATTTCCATTTAAGAACGCATTCTTGACATCTAGTTGATACATCTTCCAGGAGAACTGTACAACCAGGTAGATAATAACATGGATCGTATTCATTTTGGCCACAGGAGCAAACGTCTCAAGATAGTCAATCCCGTACTTCTGGCTATACCCTCTTGCAACAAGCCGTGCTTTGAATCTGTCCACTTTTCCAGCAGAGTTATACTTAATTGTGTAGACCCATTTAGAACCAACCAGATGGGTACCTTTGAGAATGTCCACAACATCCCAAGTGTTGTTCCTTTTTGGAGCCGCAATTTCATCGTCCATAGCACACACCCATCTTGGATCACCTTTTGCGTCAACAACATTCCTGGGAAGATCATAAGAATCAAGAAGAGTAAGAAAGCTTTTATACCTCGAACTCACCTTCGAGTAGGAAACAAAATCTTCCACGGGATACCGAGTAGAGGGCTTGATTGTCCTGGGTGCCTTGTACATAGCAATATGACGGTTATCGTTCATGCTTCCATAGTCCTCATCCACATCCACAACATTAGTGTCATCAATTTGAATATCAGGAGAAGAGGAACTACTTACAGAGTCTTGTGAACTTGGATCATCCGTGGAGTGATTGGGATGTTGATTTGGTAGTTGATTATTCACACAATCTCTCGTAGCATCTAATATCTCTTCTCGTCCATTCGGATCGTTCGTAACCCTGACACTATCACTGTTGCTATCAACGGTAATTGTATCTCTATGGTCATCATATGGATTCAGAAATTCATCCAAAAAATAAGTGTTTGTAATACTATCCATGGACTCCCCCTGAGAAGGAGACTTCCCATTGTAAGAGTCACATTCATGAAAAGTGACATCCTTACTCACAAACAATTTTTTGGATACCGGATCATAACATTTATACCTTTTTTGTCTAGAGGAATATCCAAGAAAAATGCACTTGAGGGCTTGCGGATCCAACTTTCGTCTGCCAGGACCAGAAATGTGAACAAAATACACACAACGAAACACACGAGGAGCAAGAGCAAAGGGTGATTTCTCGGGATGCAAAATAGAAAAAGGGACCAACCTTTTAATAGCAAAAGAGGGACGTCTGTTAAGAAGGTAAGTGGCAGTAAGCGTAGCATCCCCCCAAAAACTCTTGGGTATATTAGGTTGAAGTAAAAGAGCACGAGTGACTTCTAACAGAGATCTGTTCTTTCGCTCAGCAACACCATTTTGCTGAGGAGTATAGCCGCAAGAAGTTCCATGCACAATCCCTTTTTCTCGAAGAAAAGTTTGAAAAGACATTTCCAAATATTCCTTAGCATTATCTGATTGTAAGGCTTTGACCTTGGTATCATGCTGGTTTTCAACCATAAGAATAAAATCTCTAACAATTTGAGGAACTTCACTTCGATTCTTCATTAAGTACACATAGGTATAGCGGGAGAAGTCATCGATGAAAGTAAGAAAATATTTGTGCCATCCTAAGCTTGTCACACTTGATGGACCCCAAACATCCGAATGAATCAGTCGAAAAGGAGCAGTACTTCTACTAGTAGAAATAGGATAGATAGTTCTAGTGTGTTTAGATAACTGACACACTTCACAAGATAAAAATTCATGGTCCACTTTATTGCAAAGACTAGGAAATAAAACAGAAAAGGTGGAGTAACCAGGATGTCCCAGATGATCATGCCATTTCTTCAGTTCACCAACATCTTCATGTCTGTTACCAGTAGCGGCAGCGACCCAAGTTGATACGATCCTAGCAGGAAGACGGTACAGGCCATCAACTATCAAACCAATCCCAATCTTCTTCCCTGTCCCCAAGTCCTGCAGAACACAAGCATTTTCATCAAAAATTAAACGGTAGTGAAGGTCCTTAGCCATGCGATAAACAGACAATAAACTGATTGAAAAACCGGGATCATGGAGAGCATTCTCTAGGATAAATTTATCGATGATTGATATACTTCCTTTGCCAGCCACAAATACAGAAGATCCATCAGCTAAATTAACTCGATCCCGTCCCGAAGCGAGTTTATATTCGTGAAACATCTTAGAATTTCCTGTCATATGGTCAGAGGCTCCACTATCAATAATTCATTCATCATGAAAAATATTTGTACCTTTGTTTGTTGCAGTAGCCATGGCAGCATTGATGACATCAGTATCGCCCTTGGTGTTATCAGCGACTGATATCTTCTGAACGCATGCATGCAAGTTCTTGATCTGGTCAACTGTCAATCTCTTTCCTTCAGCAACCATTACCAACGGTTTTTTTCCTTTGTTCAATTTCTTTTCAGGATGGAGCTCCCAACAATAGTCGATTCCATGCCCAGTCTTCTTGCAGTGTCCACATTTCCTATCCTTCCAATACCCACTCTTACCCCCTTTCGTTAATAAGGCTGATCTTTCAAACTGAGATGCCTGATTATCCTTCATAACAGTATGCCATTGTTCCTCAGACTCAGTAGTATGATAGATTTATTCAATATCAGATCCAATCCCACCTGTCAGGAGTTGACTTCTGGTTGCCTCAAATTCAGCATTTAGTCCTCCAAGAAAGATAAAAATTCTCTGCTTCCAAGTCTCATCCCAATATTTCTTTTGATCAGTCGGGCTGGTCAAGGTATCATCACAGTAGTAATCAATTTCTTCCCACTTGGTCTTTAACGAAGCATAGTAGCCAGCTACAGTCATCTCCCCTTGTCTTATAGTATACCCATCCCTGCTTAATTGGTACATACAGATGTCTTGCTTCTTCTGCCCATACATGCTCTCAAGGGTGAGCCATTGGTCTCTGGCCGACTTCTTCCGGAGAATGAGCGGTTGGATGTTAGAGGATACAACATTGAGGATCCAATTGCGGCATTGGTTATCCTCAATATACCACTGTTCATATGATTTATGAGTAACCGCAAGAATCTTTTTTCGACCATCTATATATCCTCCCGTACCACGAGAAGCTAAGGCAACCTCCATTGCAGCGGACCACATCAGGTAATTATTTTTCGTTAGCTTCACAGTTGTAACATGAGCCAGAATATTATCCATTTTAATAGCTACCACATCCGTAGTATTTTCTGAATCCATGAAGTCTACGACAAGTACCCCACAAGCAAGAAGGGAGGAGAACTCACAAAGAACGACCAAAGCCGAAGATTGGCAGGACAGGGAGCTTCAGCACGTACAGACACAGCAAGGTCCACGCGCAGGTGCTTCACAGGGTGCTTCACAGCAAGGTCCACGTACAGACAGGCGCACAGGGAGTCAGGAGGGGCTCGCAGGAGGTCTACAGAGAGACACGGAGCGGCTCGCGATCAGACAAGAGGATTGCACAGGAGGGGCGCACAGCAAGGTCCACGCGCAGGTGCTTCACGCACAGATAGCGAGGCGCACAGGAGGGGCTCGCACAGGAGCGGATTGCACAGGGGCCGCACAGGAGGGGCTCACGATCAGAGGCGCACGGGGAGGCTCGCACACCGGGGGCTCGCGCACAGGGGTCTCACGCTCAGAAGCACACGGGGAGGCTCGTGCACAGGGGGCTTCACGCGTGGGGGGCGCGTCCACAGGGGGGCTTCGCACGCGGGGGGCTCATCCACAGGGGGGCCTTCGCGCGTGGGGGGCTCGCGCACCAGGGCTTCGCGCGCGCTGAGGACACCACGCACAGGAATCTCGCGCACAGGGGCGGCAGGGGACACCGCGCACAGGAAGGAGGTCGACTGGAGCAGAGATGGTTTCGGGCGAGGCAGGCTTCTCCACGGCGGCGCGCGCTTCGACAGGGGCAGCAGGAAGGATGCACACAGAACGAGGCTAGGGTTTTCCACACAGATCGAGAAACACGAATCTCAACGTGGCTCTGATACCATGTTGAATACCGAACATTGAGAAACACATGGAATAACACTAGGATTTACGTGGAAAACCCTACGATGAGGGAAAAACCACGGGCACACATGAACCCTAATCTCCTTCTCAAAGGGATTAGGATTCTTTCTTCACTAGGTTAATTGTAAAGGAGGGGGGATGAGTACATTTATAGGGTGGCGGGGTAAACGGTCCCTCATCCAAAGACCCATTTACAGCTCAACACTACCTACTTTTTCAAATTTCAATACAATCACATCACACAAAACCTCTCAACCCTTAACCCACCAACCAAAGACACAAACACAAAAACGAGTTATCCTCCTCCGGATAACCCACTCTAAGGAATTGTATCTCCTACATAGATTGGAAATAATTTTCTCTATCCATTTTAAACAGAAAACCAATGTAAATTTGATTACATTGTTGTAGTCTTGAGTTTGATTGTCTAATATATTTAGACGCATAAACTTATAACTCAATTATAATGTTAGATATCAAGCCCACAATGTCGTCATGGATGGCTAGTAGGAATGGTTTATAACTTCCCCGTCAATGGCATTAAATAATATTTTCAGCCATTTGATACATGACTTCGAGATGATAAGGTCGGAAATTCAAAATAAGTAGGCCTACTGGAATGCCGCTGATGAAAAACCAGCACTAAAAGGAGTATCATGGAAGTTTCTTCACTTTCGTGCAATACAAATCTCTGACCTACAACTCCATTACATGCTACATAGACTACTTAAATAACATAAATAGCAGTATTGCAATTACAACTGTAACAATAACAATTATCCATGTCTTCTGTCTTCTGTCTTCGTAGAAGATCAAATAACCTGTCTTCGTAGAAGATCAAATAACCTCCTTTCTATTGTAACTAATCGTTGCATCACATCAGCATAAACGAGTCAATCTGCTACTTCAGATCCACGATGCTCTGATGATCTGATCAACATCATCTATCCAAACAAAATGGTTTCCCGAACTCTTTCCCTGAATGTAAAAACATAACAATTTAAATGATGAACTCACATCGAATATGCAAATATAGAACAAGGTTAGAGAACATTCTATTTAGGACATCATAAAAATCATTTTCCTGCTCTTGAATCCATTTTTTAGACATATATTACGACCTTCAAACCACAATGACATGTTATCTTAATTGATTGCTTCCATGATGATCCCGAAGATATGTAATCAGTCGTATTTAGCTACCTAAGAGTAGACATTTAACATTAGAGATAACAATTGGTGAACAAAAATATTCGAAGTAGAAATTAGATTTGAGGAAATCCCAGCCTTTGTTTTAATTTTTTTAATATAATTTTTTCTTTTCAAATTCGACAAGGAAAAATAATCATTCCCACTTTCATAGTGTCAGTTGGACTTTGAGTAGTTACCGTATTCATAGAAAATTTTAGTACTCTAATGCATTCTAAATCTTCGGATCTAAACTCTGGAAACATGTCTGTGTATATGAAGATTGGTGTTGGGGGCTTATGATTTTTTCTGTCATTGATGATAGATGGAAAGCTCAACTCCTGTCAAGGATTCACCATAAGAATCTAGTGCTTGTTGGGTTCTGGAAGGATGAAGATCACATGCCACTTGCATCTGAGCGGACAAATGAAGTCTTGAAGATCAACTTTCAGGTTATTAATGGACGATGTTCATATATTGGAAATTATAAAAGTTATAATAATGACTTAACGAAGTCCTCCTAAGTTTGTACTGCCATGTTCAGTAACAAATTACGTAGATGTAGATGAGATGCAGATAACAAATGCATTGAACATTACAAGTGCAGCCACTCATTTTTTACTAACCAAGATGAACCGGAGATGGAGTCATACTCAAGGATGAAGTTTACCAGCACAAGCATTGCTAGACAGGGAGGAGGAGGGTGTGCGGGGATGCCAAGGAGTGTGCCTCTTAGAGGAGGAGTAGGGTGCACGGGGAGGGTGAGGGAAGGGCGCTGGAAGATCCACTGGGTGGGGAGGAGGAAGAACTTGAAATGAGGTGGCATCTCTCTCATAGTATGGTGCGACAACTCTTAGGAGCTGTTCAATTATGATCACGTTAGAAAAACCACTCATCACATCCTCGTTTGAATGTCATTTTTTTATACCATTCTCTCTCCTTAATTTTAATCCTTTATTTCGTACAAAACAAATTATCGTGCTAAATTAATTTCCATATAATTATTCAATCACATCGTGGTCGTCCAGACTCGTGGTCGTCGTCTATAATATTCTTTATAGTCAATCACATCAAGTTCACGTTTGTTCCATTATTGTCCTATCGATTTTCATGGATTATTCATTATCTTCGACAAGGAATCCTATGGCTTGATGATCTCGATATCTTACAGGTTCAAATCCAAGCTCATATTATTTCTGTTTCCCATTATGTAATACGTAATTTTTTTTCGCATTGCGATACATATTTATTAATAGTTCTGTCAATTATCATATTTCAGACAAAGTCGAAGACTGATTGGATTGCTTCATCCCTGAATCTCGAGATTATGACAATATTCTTTACTCTTCAAATCTTTGGATTATCACTTTCTTATAAATGAAGATGTTTTTTTTTGTTGAATAGATTATAGTTACCGTTCTTTCAATTGTTTTACAACTCACCTCTCAGTTTTACAAAGTTTTTACTTATCCTACATTATAATGGTCCGCTTCGATTGTTTCATCCCTGAATCTCACGATTCTCATAATATTATTTACTCTTCGAATCTTTAGACTGGCAGTTTCTTGTAATCGAATTGCTTTTTTTTTATTTCAATGATATTGCTTTCTATTATTAGCAAGGAGGTATAATCTTGATATTCAGTTCAATAATGTATGAGCCAGAATTGCATTCACAACTTATATCTATATATTAAACGAAAAAAAGAGTAGCGAGACATTACTAAGATCAAACACGATCAAGAGGAAAGAAACGGCGGTATCCTACATCATCTTAGTATATTTTACATGTTCATTGCCTTATACTACGGTTGTATGATTATGAAAAGATTTAAACCACTGTGCTTTCGAAAGGGTTATTTTTTATTATTATCTTTTGATTACCATATTCTTATTGATCACATCACGTTCTTAGTTCATCAACCATTGTGTTTTCTCGCTCTCGCACTATCTCAAACTCTCATAATTTTTATTATTATCTCAAAATCTCATAATTTTTAGAAAACACTTACATGGAAACCTTCTTGGTCTTGATCGTCGAGCATTCAAGCTGAGAAGATCTTTGATGCCTAGCCTTCCTTCCTGCCCGCCAAGCACCGTCAAGTCTCCCATAGTCTCCGCTTCTCCATGGTCTCTCTAAGGAAGATAGATGGCTTTGAGGTTTACTTGAATTACCTTTTTAAATTATGTCCTTTATTAGCTTCCTTGTATTAACTCTCTTATTTATTTATTTTACTCCTCATTAATGATTCTATGCTTTTGCAAATTAACTTGCCATGCTTGTATATGGTATGTTAAAATATTTCTATTTTTTAATAAATAATTTCAAAAGATTCCTTGGATATTTTTGTTGGTTATTAATCATGCTAATAAACTAGGTGGTGTTGATATGAAAAAATGTTCTAATTATTTATTTTTGTAATATTTTAATGTCTGTTGCGGAATAAATTTCAACATACATTTCCCTGATTTTTGGTATATTAAGTGATTTTATTTCAAATCAACTTTCTATACTTCTTAAAAGTGTGATAGAAGTGTAAATATATTTAAAATTATTCTTGTAATAAACCTGGTAATTCTAATCATAATTATAAGTCTATTTTTTAACCAAAATATGATCGAGTTCATCCCATATATGCCAAGGTGCCATTGTTCTCATCTTTTTCTTTTAGTTATGTCGCTTCTCAATGCTATTCTCTATTGTCACATTCAAAAACTGACATCGAATGGCCTTGATCTTCGTCTAACAAGATACGAGAGAGGTACATATCCTTATTTCTAATAACCTATCTTTTTATTTTCATTCCATTCTTTTTCAATAGAAAGCTATTTCTATCATGTAATTTAATTGTCCACATGAATATCAAGTTCTTCTATCTTGATGTGTTATACTTCATTTCTAACATATGATCTATGATTATTTCATACTTTAATATGCAATGACGATGCATTTTCATCTATTATTTTGTCAATTATTTAATTTAATATGTCATTAACATATACTCCAACTGTAGCAGGATGGGCATGTGCATGGGCCACTGTCTGCGGTTCCAAACCACCGTCAATGCAATAAAAATTGTTGGCATTGAGGTGAATCGACCTGTGATGATTTCACCGTCGATGAAAGTATCAGCAGTTGGTGTAGACCACAAGGCCGACAGTTAATTTCGACATACATGATGTTGATCTACGATTTACTAAACACTGTTGCTAATGTAACCATTACGGGTGGCTTTCTGTCGACATTTCATGACAACTGTCAGCATAATTGGTAAAATTGGTACTACAAGCTTAACGACGGCGGTCTAAAAATTCACCGATGTTATTCACCAGCGATTATTCACATTTGTGAAAGCGGACGTAACACCGATGCTAGTCAAACCTTTCCCAGTGGTTACGCAACTGCCAGGAATGATTATCAAACCAATTCAAAAAAATAGAAATCGAATTCCAATCTGAGATCCGAAATTGATTTTTATTTTTTAATAAATACTAAATACTCAATCCTATTTTATAAACGAATAAAAAAATACACAAAGATTACAATATTAAATGAATTAAAAAAATAAAATATATAAAAATTACAAAATCAAACCTCCGATGTCAGGAGGTGGTGGATCATCTAGAGAATTAAAAGGAAAAATATCGATGAAGGAGACTCCTGACTCATTTGATTCACCAGTATACGAGCAAGCATTAATCGAGTATTCTGGCTCTCCTCAATGTTCCTACTGATTGTTTCTTTACAACTGAAAATGATATTTTTCGTCTCATCCAACTCAACACGCATGCGACGATTTTCTTGAACTAATACTTGACCTCTCATCCTCTCGTAGCAGTTAGTAATGCTCGCTGCAGCACCTCCATATCGAACACGACCGTCATGTTCTTTGGGAAAGACATATATGAATGCTTCTTCTCAAGTCATCGAGGGGTCGATGCACCGCTACCATCTAATGGTTGTATCGCCTACAACCATTGAGTTATCTCCTCCTATTTTTTAAGCCAATTAAAATAACGAACAAAATATTTGACAAATTATAATGTTAAATTAAAAAAATTATGCATGTTTTGTCATATTTCTTGTGATACCACATACGAGAACTATTGACCTCACTCTTCTTCTTCAAATGTTTGAAGGTCATGACACGATCAATAATTTCATTCCCATGTTCTATAAAGGATTAGTTATACATTTTAATATTATAAATATCAATTATGCTTTTTAAAAATTACCAATTAAACTTCATCTGATTGGCACTTCTTCGTTCTTACTATGGGTCGTAATGAGTTGTATCTCTCGATTCAACTTATTTTTAGATGAACTCGTTTTAAAAAATTGTTGGACATGCTAGCTCATAGCGAACCATTATACAATAAATGTTATTGCATATCATTCTCTAATCCAAAAGCAAAGAATATGCATAATAGGTCCCTTAGTACAATTAGGGTTATCTACCATGGCCATTTTAATGATCATACAATTGTTGATTGAAATTTTGAATCATAGAGGCTGATGCGTGGATGATATCTAAAGAGTTAGATTGAGGACTCATCAAGCATCGTCAAATGATTATTAAGAGAGTATCTTCAGTTCAAGAACAAGATGTGACATCTTGTTCTCTAAAGGCCGGCATCTAATCGATCTCTTGATGCAGGTCCTCTGCATAGGAATAGAGATTCAGGGGTGTTAGATAAATTAGGTCAAAGACAAGTCCTATGTCATATACTGTCACGATAGGCACATATCCTCTGATCGGAGACATGTGTGTGACTATATGTTTGAGTATGTACATTTGGCAGAACGGTAGGTTGATGATCTAATCAATGTCTATACACCGACAAGCTGGTGTGCATACAAGGGCATATAAGTAATATGATCTCTGAAAGGGATCATACATGTTCTTTACTGAACTGGAAGATATGAGCTTACTTACGAGATGTTGCGATCAAATTCCGTGCACAGTCGTCTCCCTCTGGAAGCTTTATTGAATTTGTAGGTTTTATACATGCTCTTGGAAAGTATATGATCAATACATGGGTATGATATATGCTTTTAGAAAGTATGTGATCGATACCAACTCACAATAATTAAGTGAGAAAGTTAATGATAAAACTCTAAAGAAGACAATCTAAATAAGATCTAAAGCTTTGTGTTTATTCTAGGTCTTCTAGTATGCAGGATGTATCGGTATTAGGAATACTTGAAAGTTATGTGATCATAAATTATTATATAACTATAAATGCATCCATTCTAAGGGAGTGAAGAAATAGGTATGGATTTAGTGACTCCTCTTAGTAGAGAAGTAACCTAATCTTAGTCCAAATGTTGGATATTGATCTAAATATGATTCAGATGTAACGAGAAGATTAGATTTACGACTTTGATTTAATCAAGCATATATGAGAGGTCACCAAGATCTGGATTTGAGATATGATCTCAATATCGAAGTCACTATATGTGAAACGTACAATCGCCATGTACTTATCTCCATGTATCCGCAAAGAAAGCATATTATTCTTGAAAGAGTACAAGAGTAATTCCACTTATAAAATGTGTATCCAAGCATTGAGAAATAGATAATTAAATGTGATTTAAATATCATGAATAATGTGAGTATGATTGACATTATTTAGATGCATGAGAATGATGATCCAAGATAATTAAATATGATTTAGTTATTATGGATATGAATAATGTAGATAGTTATCCATATTAATCATATATGTTAAAAATGTGATTTATAATATATTAGGAATAACTATTTGTAAATAGCATTTGCAATTTAAATGTTGAAGTGAGTTGGATTCACATTGGACAAATAGTCGAAAATGTAATTTACATTTTATTTTGTGTATGTGAATATCATTCACAAATCTCCAAAGGCATGATAGAAATTTCAAAATAAGTTCAAATTATTTTGGTGAAATAATATACAATAGAAGTCATTATAAAGTTTATATGAGATATGCGATATCATATAATAGGAATGAGGAGGTCCCCTTCCAAAATAGGAGGGTGGACGCCCACTCTTGATTTAGGAGTCAAGGTGGCCATCCTCCCTTAATTGGAAGGAGGTTTGCCTTCTTCTTAATCCTTCATGATATATTGATTTGATTGAATTAAATTACATTGATGATTTATTCAATATATATTATATTAAATTAAATTAAATTATTTGTTATTGTAATTTTACAACAAAATCATGGCCATTAAAAGAAACACAAATCAATTTCAACTATTGGATTTGTGGTATCCAATGTTTGAGATCCATGGACTCCTAAAAATTATAAAAAAGAGGCAACCCTAGCTCATCTTTTACAACAAAGAATTCAGAAGATCTCTCTCTCTCTCTCTCTCATCATCATACATTCTCACTCTCCCTCTCTAAAGTGGTCATCCACTTTGTGATCTAGAGAGGATCGTTGTCATCGCTCCACCATCGTGTTGCCGCTTCGAATGCTCATGGATCTTTGTCTTTCTGGATGCTTTTGACACGTGAAGAAGACCTCGTATTTCGTATGATGAAATAAGGAATAGAATATGAAAATAAAACTATAAATAAATACTAAAATAAAATAGTATATAAAAATACATAGAAGAAGATACAATACTTATGCTTATATAATTAATATTCTTATTTATTAGAGTATGCATATTACATCAAAAAAAATACTAAAATATATTTATGTGTATAAAAATAAGTTATAGATATATAAAATATAAAAATTAAAAACTTAAATAAAAAATACAAAATAAAAATACAAAAAATAGGTAAATATACCTATAAATAAAACCCTAAAATGTAAGTTGTAATAAATACCCCCATAAAATAAATGTCATATTAAAATACTACATAAATTAATCAACATTTTTTATTTTTAACAAAAGTTTAAATAAATAATTTCCTATTCTATTTCGAAATATTTTTCATTTTATTTTCTGATTTGTCTTTTTACGGACAACATGGCCCAAAAAGGGCTCGCTATTTGTTGACCTGGGTCAACTGTCTGACCTAGGCCCTAGACTTGTGAGAACTTCGGTTGACCCCCATCTTCCTCGATTTTTACTGCTTAATATGTGCATTCTTTTTGGTCAATTACTTCATGACTTTTTCTCCTCGAGCATCCACATATCAAGCTAGATTGTCTCCTCGAGGAATGCATCACTGCATCGAGCCAGCGACCTTGATCTTTCCCCTATGTTCACCTTCTATACATAAACTTCCTCTCCAACTTCCTTGCATTTTTTAATACCTTTTATCCCCATTTTGACTCCTCCTCTCGTGCTCTGGATAGAGTCTCGTGACATGAGCTCTCTCCAACCGATTGCAGCGAAGAAAGGCGTGGTAGGAGGTTGATTCCACCTTCTCTGACAGTGCTCTACCATGAGGTTCCCATTTTGCAACTCCAACTTCTCAAGGTTCTTTTCTTAGCTTATTAGATGCTCTATAACCTTAGGCTTAATTTCACATTTATATTTATGATTTGATCACTTTTATTGGCTTAAAAACCATCCTTGGTAGTTCATTGGAGCTCAACTCTAGCGAACCCTCTACCATGCCTCGCTATGTTTCTAACCCACACTCTGCCACCTCTTCATTTCCCTCCGCTTCTACTAAATCCCATAAACTTTCATTCACCCAGATCTTTCGTGTATCTGGAGTTAAGTTCTCTGCCTCCACCACTGGCTGGAGCACCTCCACCTCACTCAATTTCTGATCCTCTTACCCTATTGAACCCCCAAAACACCCTCCGTGTTTTCTTGAGCTTCTTGTGTAGAGTTTCGAGGTTCAGAGCCTTAGTTGAGGTGATTTTGGCAAATCACCTAGTTCCTTGGAGCTCCTTTCTTCCTCGAGCTGCCAAGACCCCATCATTGGGTCCTGGAACATTTTGATGAGATATGCAGGTACGGAGGCGCCCCGACTCCACATTGAAACTCTTGCGAGCATCAGAGACCATTGGAGGACTGAGGAATAGTCGATTGAAGCTAGACCATGATAGTGTTCTTCCTTGTTCTTCCAGGGGGACCACAGCTGTTGGATTGTGCTTGGTCCCCATGTGTGCTAGCTGCCGTTTGATGCACGGAGTCTTCATCGCTGATCTTCGCCTAAAGATCTAATCTCAACCATCGAGCAAGAAGCGTCATCGTGCTACCAATAAACACCACGAGGACAAGTCAGCGCCTGCTACTGTTTGATCCACACTTTGAGTGGGTAATTTGCATCCTACACCCCTGATTTATAGCATTTTACATTCAGTCCTACATTTTATTTTAAACGCTTTAATTTTTTTGAAGAAATTGCATAGGAACTTGGGACTAGTCTACATCATCTAACGACTTTGCAGGTAGGCCGCTGCACCTTTTTGAATTTCATTTTACTATAAAAACTTTAAACTAGTTGTAACATTTTGGGTAAATTTCATTGTAGCCCCTGCATTCAATTTTAATTGCAATTATACCCTTTCGAGTACATGTATTTTGTTTATGTTTTCTATTTATTAAAAATATCATCCCTTGTCCAAAAATTCTCAAAAAATAGGATTAAGTGTCTGCTAGTGTATACAATCATGCTATATTTTTATTTTATAAATTAAGACTTTTCCTATTTTCTAAAATTCAAAAATAATAATTTTACCATGTTTGACTTATAAAATATCAAATATATAAATTTTTTGAAAAGTTCCCAAAAATATTTTTTATTTTGTATTTTGTGCTTCCAGACCAAAAATCACCAAAAATAGGAAAAGCTCCAAAATTCTTTATAAAATTATAAATATCCCGAAAAAAATCCAAAATATTCATTTCTATTTTATAATTTTATTTATATTATCTGTTATATATTAAAATTGATTGGCAAATTTCAGACATTGTTCGCTACTTTTAAGACTAGATCTTTTAAGAAAAAATGTGTAACATAACTCCATCGATGGATTCAAATAAGTTTCTATTAGTCGGAACTTCAGATTTAATGAAATTATAAAGGTTATGATTCATACAAATTCTTGATGAATAATGTGATGTTTAGTGGGAGTGCCATTGTGTTCATCATGCTAAATGTAGATAATATACTAATCATTTGGAATGATATAAGGATGATAATAAGTTTTTTAAAGTCTAGTTATGCCATACCTTGAGATGAAAGATCTCAGATATACCTCTTAGATCTTAGTTATGAAGTTGTTTAGCAACAAAGAGTTAAGGGCATTGAAACAATCACATTAATGGTAACCTTGGACATGTTCCATTTTTTGGAAAATCCCAAGGAAGGCTTCCTTTCTTTAAGGTATAGTACTGACCTATCTGAAGGGATAACACCTTAAAGAGTTAAGGAAGTGAATGCTAAAGCTGCTTGCACTTGTGCATTGGTTTACTGAAAGCCTGATGTAGATGTGTACAAAAGCTAAATTCCTGCCATGTAGTGGGAATAGTAAATTGTTACTAATCCAACTATGGAGATAAAACGCTTGACTGCAATAATAACAATATCTTCAAAGATGACAAGACTTTTGAGATAGTGATATCGAAGTCTTATCTTCAACAACTTAAGACTTTATAGATAGTGATCTAAAAGTTCTTAACTGCAGATGTCTTATAAGACTTAAGATAGGGTCTTAGTCTTAGGAGATAGAGATCCATGGGAATAAGGGTATTCTGATAAGGATAATATAAACTACATACTCATTAATATAAATTAGGTCAAAGAGTTGACTTAGCGAGATCCAGATAACTAAGATCTATGTTGTATACTACCATGATATAGGCACACATCCGCTGACCAGAGACAGATGTGTTACTATAGTTTGAGTATGTACATTTAGTAGACTGATAGGTTGATAATATAATCAACGTCTATACACTAATGAGCTAGTATGCATACAAAGGCATATGAGAAATACAATCTCTCAAAGGGATCATACAGGTTCATTATTGAATCGGAAGACATGAGCTCACTCAAGAGATGTTGGGATCAAATTCCATGCACGGTTGTCTCTCTTTGGAAGATTGACTAAATTTGTAGGTTTTATATGTGTTCTTGGAAAGTATATGATCAACACATTGGTATCATATATGCTTTTAGAAAGTATATGATCGATACTAACTCCCAATATTAAACCCTAAAGAAGATATTATAACAATGACACTTCCATTTTGAGGGAGAAATGAAATAGGTCTGGATTTCATTGACTCATGTTGGAAACTTATCTGAATGTGATTAAGATGTAATGAGGGTTGAATCTCCATTTCATTATCTTTATTCTATCATTTTGGCATTAAAAACCCTAGTATATGCGTGTAAATATGCTTAATTTAGGCATTTTATCATTCACGCATTATAGTGTAAATAGTGTATAAATACGGTTTTTAAAATCAAAATTATAGAATAAAGAAAAGAAAAAAGAATAAAATATTGCAAATATTGTATGACCCAAAACCTTGAGACCTAGGCATCGCAATAATTAGGTCGAGAAGGAATAAAGTTTGGGGAGATAAGGGCCAAAATACAATAAAAATAGCTTTTATTTAACTCATTCTTTATTTATTTTGGTATAAATTTTTAGTTCTAATTTTTATACTTCAAATAAATAAACTTTCTACATGAAAGTTGTAGATAATTAAATATACAAAATAACAAAATTGATTTCATGCAAAATAAATGTATATATAAAAAGTTATGATCTGAATAAGTTTCCAAAATCCCAATTTCCTAAACCCATATGTTTCAAATAAAAACTCAAAATGTATCAAAATCACTTTAATTGTATATAACTTTTAATCAGATATTTAATGAAGTTGGTTTCATATTTTTGGTGTTACGGTTTGAAAGTTAGGTTTTGGACCCCTATTGTATACTTGTACTGATTGAAATATTCATTTTATCTATTATTCATTACTATTATTATTATTTTATATTTTTAAAATTTTGTAAATATTATTTATAATATATGTGGATATTAAAACATAAATAAAATGTTCATGGAAATATAAAAATAAAGTACTTGTATAAAACACATAGGTAAAATACCTATACTTATACCTATATAGATAATACAACCATTTATTTAATTATATAAATTACATCAAAAAAATAATATAAAAATATATTTAAGTTTATAAAATTAAGTTATAAATATATATAAAATAAATAAGAAAAATAATAAAATTAAATATACAAAATAAAAATAAAATATTAAAATATATAGATGAATATACATGTATATAACACTCAAAAGGTAACTTATAATTTTAAACCTTGAAAAAATAATTAGAAATCATCATAAAATACTTCATAAAATAATAAATATTTTTCATTATATAACCTAAAATTAATTTTTTTAATCTAATTTACAAATCATTTTTACCAGGAATTTTCTGGTTGGTCCACGTGGACCAACTAGATTAATCTGTTGGTTGACCTCGGCCAACTCTCTAATCGAGATCGGATCTGTGACAGACATTGGTTTTTGTTCTATTTCTCTTGAGGCTTGGTCTTTCATAAAATCAACTTGATCCCTTCTTCACTTTTTCTCTCCTTACGTCGAGGATACACGCCCAGGGTTCATCTCGATCATTGCATAGTTGCATCATCCTTCACGCCCCATTCTTCTCGACCTGTCACACATCCTATACAAAATGGCACCCGATCTTCCATTTCAATTTTGAACCTCCATTTGACCAAGTTTGGCCCATTTTCTTGTTCCCTAGATCGGAGAAGGTGTCAGCTTCTCCAGATCCAGCGGGCCACCGCCGTCGAGGTCCACCTCTGGCCTTCTTGCCATTGAGGTCCACTTTCTATCTATTTTTTTCTTGCATTTGTAGCTTCCCCATAGTCGTATGATCCATTCTAGCATCTCTTTTCGCTTTCAACCCGATCAACTGCTCCCATCCGCTCCTCGCCAGAGTTCGCTTCGGTGAGCCTCAACTTCGTCGCCATCTGCCCTTTTTGCCCACTGGTGGGTCGTGATAGTTTGCTTGCAACCCTCCTTATCTTATTTTTTATAGGTATTGAGCCTTTAATCGAGTCTGGGACTCATTTTGAAGGAGGTGGAGGTTTCTGGAGCTTCTTTGCTCCGGTGGCCTCGCGCGAGCCCCCCAGCAGTCGCCAGGGATTTCATGAGCCTTCAGCACGTAGTGGACCTCCACAAGAACTAAGTCCAATCATTTTGGAGCGAGAAGAAGTGTCGTGGGTGAGATCATGGTCGGGGAAGGTTGCCTCGCTAGTGGTTCTTCCTGGTTATTCTTCGTAGGCTCTCCGCCGTGGGACCAAGGATGAAGCCCAGATCACACAGGTGTCATCCGATCTTGGCAGCCCAACACCGTCCGATCTTTCAGTCAGATCTAATCGCAGCCATAGAATCCAAAGGGGTATCGGGTGTCCGGAGCTTGACACGTGTCCTAGTGACATCCAGCAACCGCCCGATCTGCCTCTGGCATTGCTTTTTTGCCGCCTTTGCCTCCCTATTTGTTTTCTGTTTACGCCTTGGGAGATAACATAGAGGTTCTGAGACCTAGGTCGAATTGAAAGTGCTCTAACAAAGCTATTCGATAGAGTCAAAGCTATGGTGGAAGCAATAAGTAATGCTACTATGAATCTCATCGACACCCGGGTGTGACCCTCGGAGGCTAAGAGGAGTTCAAAGATTTCTACTAGCATCAAAGTGGGTGCTTAGTTATTGATGAGCCGAAAAATCCTCCGAAATTCAGGTAAAGGTAAAATCATCAAGGGTCATTGCGACCCGGATCTCAGAGATCGGACTCAAAAAAAAATAGACAACCAAAGAAAGTAATCACATAAGGAAATTCATATAAGAGGTCTCGCTATTTATTTTACCTGGTATAGCGACTAGGGTTGAACTCATGGAGCACGGGTTGGCCAAGTGGCCTATGAAATAGTCAAAAATGAAGAAAATATTTTTGGTGGATTTTGTGATTTTTTTAATTTTTTTGTGATTTTATATTATGAAGAAAATGAGGAAAAAGGCTAAAAAGAACTCAAATAACAATTTATTCAACATACAAAGGCAAGCCAGAAAATTAAAATAAAGATATTTTTGTGTGTTATATATTTTAAAGTGTTTTTGGTAATTTTCTAGAATTTTTGTGATTTTTAGTGGATTTTATAAAAATGGAAAAAGGCAAAAACATGGACTCAATGTGCAGCCAGATTTGAAAGGCTATTCAAAAATAGGTAAATAGTCTATAAAAATTTGGAGATAATTTTATATGAAACTAGAAATGAAAATTAAGCTACAGGAACAAAAATTGCATTTTTTTTAATTTTATAGAATTTTAATAATTTTTATAATGTTTTTAGGGTTTTTCCAATTTTTAGGTGTTTTATATATCCAAATGAAGTAAAAATTGGACCAAAGACAAAAAACACAAAAATAAACAGTAAGTAATTTTTTTAGAATTTTTGAGGGTTTTTGATATTTTTAGCTTATTTTATATTTCTAACAGTAGTAAAAATATGTATTTTGATTTTTTTAAAATAGCAAACGGTAATAAAAATGTCCCAAAAAATTAGTGAAATTTTTATACGGAGGTAGGAGCCACGTATCCTAATTTCACTTAATTTGGAATTAATTTGATATTTTATTCAACCAATACAAAAGCCACATCACACAGGGGCCAAAGTGCAAAGAAACAAAGTTCTAAGTCTAAGCTGGAACACGTGAAGAAAATATAAGGGGTTTAGTGCAAAATACGCATAAATTTCAACACATGTTCGAATATTGTACGCACTGGGGCATATATGCAATTTTCAAAACATAACATTCATTCCATAACAGTCAATAAACGCAGCCCTAAACATGCAAAAAGCCCACAAAATCACATATCGAAGCACGTGTATCCACAAAGCAGGGACTAAAATGCAAATACAAGAAACTATAAGTCCTGACATGCAAAATATCCAAGTGTACGAATTTATTTAGTAAACTAAACAGAAACTAAAATAAAATGCAGGGGGTCGCGCGCAAGTTACCTAGTCATAGCGCGCGCGGAGCGCGTGAGGGGTGATGTGTCGAGCGATGAGCGGCTGTCATGCGTACGACTCTGATGACACCTCCTAGAAGATCCAACGGTCCTGGCATGAAGGCGGACATGGGATGCATGTGGCTGTCAGATAATGGATCTAATGGTCTGACAGTGGCAGGTGACGAATGACTCAGATGGTGACTGGAGGAGAGATGTGATCCAACGGTGGGGAGATGGCCTGGAAGAACTCCTCCTGGGAGAACTCCTCCGGCCGGCTGGGAGTGCTCCGAACATCCGCTGGAATATCGGAGAGGAGGGTTCTCCTCGCTATGACGTTCTGCGTCAGATGGCGGTGGCCGATGAAGCCCCCAACGGTTAGATCCTCTAGCAAGGGAGGAGGGAGCTGGGCGACTCCAGCGAGGGGTGCAAGACGCGACTAAGGGGGGTATACTGCACTTATTAACCTGCAAGAGAATGATCGTTCTCGGAGGATGACTCTGGCATGGGTTATTTGAGATAAAACAAAGGGAAGCGGGGTGGTTTGGCGAAAGGGGTCCCGACGGAGGCGGCAGAAGGGACCAAGCTCGATCTTGGTTCGGATAGCCAAGATCGAGGTGATCAGGTCGTGGATGGAGGGTGACGATGAGTCGAGTGTCTATCTGTATGGATAGGATGGGGTGACGGGGCTCCGGCCACTAGGGCGGAGTTGGCGGAGCAAGATCGGAAAAATTAATGCTACACAATGATATAGAAGCTAAGGGAAGTACCTGATGGTCGGAATCGTTTGTGGGGGAGATGCTGGATCTCCGACGATCTTTGCCTTGATGGAGCGATGCCTCCAGAGGCTCGGGCTACTCCGGCGGTGGAGCTCGACGACGATAGTCGCCGGACCTAGGGAAAAACGTCTCCTCTCCTCTCTACAACACTCCCTTTGTCTAGTTGTCACTCTAGGAAAGGGAATGGAGGTCACAGGGGTCTGAAACGGTGGCAGAAGGTGCGTGAATGTGCGGAGGGAGGCGAAGCTTTATACTGTAGGGGTCCGATAAAGAAGGAGATCGGGCGTGCAATCCAAAGCTCAGATCCCTAAGAAGATGCTGGGCGTGAATCTCGGATCGATGAGCGACAAATGGAGCCTGGGGTTTGAGGGAATGGTTGGCGGATCAGTGCGGGATAAATTGGTGAAAACAGGTCGGCACGAGGATCCGCTAGGGAGGTGGTCCTGCGGGGAGAGTTCACTGGAGGTCAACATCCCCCGTGAACCAATCAGAGCGCGCCCTTTATTAATTATTTGTAAATTCAATTAAAAACAGTAAATGGCTTTATTTCAAAATATTTTCACAATAAAAATGTTTATTTATTTTCAAAGTATTTTTTAGTGATTTTTATTTATTTTTTTGAAAAATAAAATATGTCTGTACATTATATTATTATATACAAGTATTATGTATTTTTTATTTTTATTTTTTTAGTTATTTTATTTATGTACAATTATACCAATTTTATATTTTATTTATTTATATCATAAAATTTGGAATATAAAAAGATTTTTATTTTATTTTTATTAATTATTTACAAGGGTAAAATAAATATGTCTTTTATTCTTATATACATGATATATATACACCGAGGATAGAGAATTTATTTTTGTTTTATTTTTATTTTTATTATTTCTATTTTATTTTTATAACTATATACATTATGAGGAACAAATAATTATTTTTATTTTATGAAAATAAAATATATACATAAAGGGGGGAAAATATGTAGGATGATGAATGACCCTATCTCTCTCTACTTGTTTTATTTTGCGGTCAGGCCAATGCTTGGCCCTCCCTTGGGTTCGGGTCACTCAATATTTATTCTAAATATTTCCCTCTTTTTCTTTATTTCTTTATTCCTTTATTTTTACACAAAAACATGCTAATTATTACAATTTACACAATGCATGCATTTTGACAAATTATTGTATTTACAAATATTTACATGGTGTTTTGCAAGGAATTTTAACTAAAATAAAGGAATAAAGAGTGATGAATGGGGATTCATCACCCCCCTATACTTTACTTTTTTTAGTCCCTTATAAAACACTTATTTGAAAAAGAAGTGAAACAGAAAAAGAAAAAGAAAAAGAGAGGAAATCAAGGTTGATTATTAAACTTTCCTTCACTAATTTGAAATATGGAGCTCAGTCAGACCTTTGGATTATTAATTTGTCGGAACCTTATTTGGACTTAAGCTTAAAACTTAACAACCTCTAAGTTCCACCAATTTATTGTCAAGACTCCTCAATAAACCAGATCAAAACAAGTCTACATACGCAAACTCTAATGACCATGAATCTTTCCTTGTACGGTGTAAGGGATATGTAGCTCCCCACCTCAGAAATGACAAAGAAACAACCTCCCTCAACCTGGTAACTCTAATGCCTCGGTCTAGCAACTCTTTCCTCGAGGAGCGGGGTATTCCCTTCTAAGTTCAAGCACAACCGGCTCAAGAAGAGGGGGAAGAAGAGAATGGACCATGACTAGTGTAGTCATGTATCCTTGGGAGCTCTAACTAGTGTAGCTGAGTCTCCCATTGAAATCTTCATGAGATGGTCATGTATAACATAAGCTTTGTGTTGTTTGGCTATATACAGCCCGGTGGGATTATTAAATTTTCAATTCGACCCACCACTTTTTTGAGTTTTTTCTTTCTTTGCACATTTTTTTGATGTGCATATGTACAACATATCTACATGGTGCAACATATATACATAAGGAGTTTTTCCTCTTGAGCCAGTATACTATCCCTCTTTTGTAGCTTTATTGCAACCCATAACTCCTTTCTTTAGACTTCATAACCACCTGACCAAGTTGAGACGCACTTCCTTCACTACAAGAAGAAGAGAGATTCTGCCTAGAAGTACTACCCTCATATGCTACCCCAAGACAAAGGAAACTGCCTCCTCACCACCTCATATGTGGAGAGCTAAGTGTAAAGTGCTGGTGCAAGTAAAGCCATTGCCTCTGAGAGTTATGTGTGCGTTGTTAAGTTCTCTACTTAGGCTCATCAAGATGACATATGCTCATAGCCTAGTGGACACAAAGAATTAAGTCCCAATGGACCTGAGAAGTCTTAATCCTAAGCCCTAGAATTAGGTTGATTAAGGTCTTAACCAAGCTCCGTTTTTCAATTTAATTCCATGCCACTTTGAATGTCAACCATGATTTGGAAAAACTATACAAATGTTTACAAAGATGCAATTTTATAGATTTTTACAAATGTGCAAAATTTTTAAAAAATGTTTGAAAATATGGATGTATGCATGAATGCAGAGTTTGCAATAAATTTACACAAGGTTTTTGCAAACTTTTTGTTTTTCAAACATTTTACAAAAAATATGTACTATATACATAATTTTGATATCAAAATATTTACAAACTATTTACACAAAAGGTTTTTACAAACATTTGTACAAAAACAATTTTTACAAATAGCTAGATATGTGCAAGAATATTTTTATGTACAAGGGAAATTTTTTTAATTTTTATGGATTTTTAGCACTTTACGAGTTATGGCTAAAGTATATATGAAATATATACGACCCCCCCCCTATACTTAGCTCGAACGATGTCCTTAGAGTGATTAAGAGCGATGAAGAAGACATAACTCGTGCTTAGTATAGGGAAGTGAATAGGAATGGTATGTACAAAGATGAATCAAAGAATATAATTAAGAGGACTCGGTGTTTCCCCCTATAATTAGGATCAAGTAATTCTAAGTATAGCAAGTTGTACATGAAGGGAAATGTGAGTGGAAGGATGTACATGGTCTACCCCCCTATACTTAGGGTAAAATATCCCTAAGTATAGGCCGCAAAACAGAGGTAGAAAGAATCAATAGCATACCCGAGAGTCCTACACCCCCTATACTTAGGGTAAAGTACACCCTAAGTATAGCATAATCATAAGATGAGAAGGGGGTGTGGGACTAGAGAAAGGAGTGATATGAACAACTGGATCTATACAAGTCGGAAGAACAGTGATAATCATGTGTAAGATGTAATAGATGTGAGTCAAGAGACCACATCTCACGCAAAGTGAATTGGGGGCGACATCAACGACCCACGACTCATGATCTAGATATGGCTTGAGCCGCTGGCCGTTAACACGAAAGGTAACATCATAAGACAACTCAGATATGTCAGTACTCCCATTATCATGTACCTTTCGAACCAAATAGGGTCCCTTCCATTTGCTCTGTAGCTTCCCTGGAAATAAACGAAGCCTAGCATCAAACAACCATACTCTCTGTCCTGGCTCAAACTGCTTGTGGTTGATATGAGAATCATGCCACTCCTTCACTCTCTCCTTATATTGTAGATTGTTCGAAAAGGCGGTATCACGAAGCTCCTCCAGGGCTGATAACTCTGCCCTCCTTTGATCTCCTACACTCTCTGGATCCAAATGTCTATCAGAAACAACCCAAAGTAGCCTATGTCTCAGTACAACAGGTAAATGGCAGGGCTTGCCATAAACGAGGCGAAAGGGAGATGTACCTAAAGGAGTCTTGAAATACATCCTATATGCCCACAAGACCGAGTCCAAAAGCTGTGACCAATCCTTTCGGTCAGAGCGGATGACTTTCTACGATATAGTCTTGATCTCCCTGTTCGACACTTCAGCAAGACCATTCGTCTGAGGGTGGTATGGAGTGGCTACTCGATGGTCAATGCTGAACTCGTTAGCAAGGGCCTTTACCTTGTCGTTGATGAAATGAGACCCCCCGTCAGATATCAACACTCGAGGTACCCAGAACCGTGAAATGATATTCTTCCTTAAAAAATGCAAATAGTCCTAGCATCTGCAATTCGAGCGGGGATGGCCTCAACCCAACGACTCACATAATCCACGACCAACAGAATGTACTCAAATCCATGACTCTTAGGGAATGGACCCACGAAATCGATGCCCCATGCGTCAAAAACCTCACAGAAGTGTATGGGCTGCATCGGCATCATGCTATCCACAAGTGCCCATCCTCTGACAGTCAGTACACCTCTTCACGAACTCATCAGAGTCTTTGAAGAGAGTAGGCCACCATAGGCTGGGTTGGAGCACTTTCTGTGCCGTTCTCCTCCCAGAGTGATGTCCTCCTGCCTCAAGCTTATGGTAGTAAGTAAGGACGTTGTGGTGCTCCTCCTGAGGAATGCACCGACGCCAGATACTATCCCCTCCTTCATGATAAAGTACGGGATCCTTCCAATGGTAAAACTTGGCCTTCACGAGGAAGGTCTCAAGTTTCTGCCTGGGCCAATCTTGTGGAACTTTCTTGGTGACAAGATTGTCACAATATCGGCATACCATGGGAGAGAGTTGATAGCAAGGATCGCCTCATATGGGAAGGTCTCACGTATAGGCTCAGTCTGCTCAGAATCCTCAAGATACTCCAACCGGGAGAGACCATCTGCCACCACATTCTTGACTCCAGGCTTATTCTTAATCTCTATCAAACTCCTGGAGTAGAAGGATCCATCTGGTCAATCTGGCTTTGGCATCCTTCTTTGCCATGAGGTACCTAATGGCGGTATGATCAGTATAGATGGTCACTCTAGATCCAATGATGTAAGATCTGAACTTATTTAAGGCGAAAACTATGGCTAGCATCTCCTTCTCAGAGACTGTGTAGTTCCGCTGAGCGGCATCCAAAGTACGGCTAGCGTAGTGAATAGCAAAAGGGACTTCATCCCTCCTCTCTCCCAGCATGGCCCCCTCGGTAAAATTAGAGGCATCCGTCATGATCTCGAATGGGAGAGACAAATCAGGCGGCTGGAGAATAGGAGCCTCTACAACACGACTCTTGAAAGTCTCAAACGACGATAGACACTTATCATCTACAAGGAACTCGGTGTTTTTTGTCAGCAGATCAGTCAACGGTCGGGCGATCCTACTGAAATCATGAATGAAGCGTCGGTAGAAACCGACGTGCCCTAGAAAAGATCGTAACTGCTACAAATTGGACGGTGGATTGAGTTTTCTAATGACATCCACCTTGGCCGGATCATCCTCCATGCCCCTGCTGGAGATGATATGGCCAAGAATTGTCGCCTGAGTCACCATGAAGTGACACTTCTCCCAAGACAACACAAGGTGAACCTCTATGCATCACTGAAGGACTCGGTCTAGAGAATCAAGACAAGAATCGAATCCGTCGCCGTAGACCGAGAAATCATCCATGAAGACCTCCAAACACTCCCCCACCATGTCCGAAAAGATGGATAGCATGCATCTTTGGAATGTCTCTGGAGCGTTGCACAATCCAAATGGCATGCGTCTGAAAGCATATGTCCCGAAGGGACAGGTGAAGGTGGTCTTGTCCTGGTCCTCGAGCGCGATGGCCACCTGATTATATCCGGAGTACCCATCCAAGAAATAATAATGGCTCTTCCCTGCCAGCCTATCAATAATATGATCAATAAAGGGAAGGCGGAAATGATCCTTCTTGGTGGCCTGGTTCAATCGTTTGTAATCCACACAGACCCTCCAAGAAGTGGGTACCCGGGTAGCGATCTCCTCTCCGGACTCACTAACAACTTTGGTGATTCCCGTCTTCTTGAGTACCACATGCAATGAACTGGCCCATTTGGAGTCAGAGATGGGGTAGATTAAATCGGCGCTCCACAATTTTGAGATCTCCTTCACGACAACATCTCGAAAATTCGGGTTCAACCACCACTAGAACTCATGCGACGGCTTCGCTTCCTCCTCGAGATAGATATGGTGAGAGCACAGGGCCGGACTTATCCTCTGGAGATCGTCTACACTCCATCCTATCGCCTTGCGGTTCTTTTCAAGAACCCCCATCAGACGGGATTCCTGCTCTCCAGTCAAATCAATGGAGATAATGACTGGGTACATCTCATGCTCACTAGCAAGGAACCTATATTTCAGCAACGACGGTAGCGGCTTCAGCTCTAGACAAGTAGCTGCTGGTGGATCTGGCCTCTGAAAAAGTCTGAGTGAATGCGGCCAAATCTGCATTGGAGACTGAGAACTCTCGCTTGCAATCTGAATTTGGCGAAGGCTGCTCTGCTGGACTGTCTTTGCTCTGTATGGAATCAGCCTCCTCCGTAGTTGTAGGCTCAGTGAAAGTCAGACACGATATCAAATCGTCAAACTCTGCCCAATCAATATCTGACTCCGAGGGATCTGTGTCAGAATCACACAAATCTATCTCACGATCGGGAACCGGCTCTACTGCCTGAGATGTATCCTGGGCTAGGAATGCGCTCTCCAAGCTCTCCTCTGCTAGCGTCTCTACATCAGCAAACTTTTAAGGTGCAAGGATGGCCAGTGCTACTGGATCTGCCCAAACTGCTTTATCATCTGTGATCACAAAATCACAGTCTTGGTGGATGTCTCGCCCTACCTCTGTCACATGCTCTGAATCTGAAGTCGGCTCCGAGAAAGCTGAATCTCTAACTCTAGTCTCCTCGATCGTCTCTATTTGTATACTCTCACCCTCAATGCAAAAGTACACCTTCCTGTTATCATGGTCGGACACCGCCTTGGCTATGTCCAAGAACAGGCATCCTAGAAGGATCGGGGTATCATTCACGGACTCAGGGATCTCCGTGTCCAACACAACAAAGTCAACATGGAATTTCAGGACTTGAATCTTGACGACAACGTCCTTCAGCAACCCCTTAGGCCTCTTGACAAATCGATCAGCAAACTGAAGGACCGTCCTGCTCTGTCGTAGGGGGCCCAACTCTAAGTGGTCGAGAAGGGCTACCGGATGTAGGTTGATCGAAGAACCGCTGTCTAATAGAGTGCGGTCGAACCTTTGCTCATGGATGTGGCATCTGACAAACGTGGCTCCTGCATCTGGCCTCTTGGCTGGCAGACGATTCTGGATCGCGAAACACGTTGCACAAGTAATCACATGGATCTCTGACTGATGGTTCCACCTCTTCCTCCTAATTATGGTCCTGTCTCTGAGTGATAGCTGGAAGAGAGGTGTGTGCTCCAAGGCCTCCTGTAGAGTCAACTATATTTGAAATCTGTCTATCTTATGCTGGCTGAACTCTATCTGATGGTTCTTTTTCTGATTTTTTTCTGCCCCTTAGCCAAGTGGAATGCTCGGGGAAAGGGTACTACGGGGTCCTTCTCAGATGAAGGACTAGGAGAGGGTCTAACAACAGAATCCACACATACATCATCAAGCAACACAGATGGATCCGAAAATAATAAACCCTTTCCTTTATTTGCAGAAATGTCCTGAGATACATGTACGGAAGGAAAAATAACAAGACTAGCAGAACTGAAAATGGTGGCCTCAGTACCACCCTCGGCATCTGGATTCGCGGCATCAGTACCGCGCTCTGGCTCAACTACTGAAATGGTGGCGTCAGTACCACCTCCTCCAACTGGTGAAGCGATGGCCTCGATACCGTCGTCTAGATCAACATCCTTGGTGGCATCAGTGCCACCGACATCGTCATGCTCCTGAGCGGCATCAGCACTGCTCTCCTCCTCACCTGGCGCTCCTGAAGTGGCGTGGAATCGTCGCTCAGACAAGGCGCCACCTGTTGGCATCCTACCGCTCCTAAGTGTAACAAAATCAACATTAAACATGTATGCAGACATATCACCAAGTGAAGCACTAGGAGTGGTAATCTCAGTGAACTCTACCTGCTCAGACTTCCTCTTGAGGTTGTTCGGGTTCGGCTCATTCTGGGCAGGGATGGCGGCCTTCCCTCTCACAATCTCCCGTATCTCCTAGCGGAACTCATCCATCTCCTATCGAAAAGAAGCCTGCTACTCAGTCATGGGGCGAGCTAGATCATCAAATGCGAGGTTCTCATAGGTTGGCCCATGAGAACCTAACGGGTGGCCTCGCTGGTAGTGAGGCTGCTGCTGCTGGTGACGGTGAGAGGGGTATTGCTGATGGTACTGCTACTGAGGCTGCTTACGCCTCCAAGACTGTCCCTGTTGATAGGGACGAGGACCATATGGTTGGTGCTGGGATGGCTGTTGCTACTGGTGTACGGGGGGCTGCTGGTGTTGCTCACGTTGCTGGTCGTATTGGCCACCCTAAACTGGAGGCTGCTAGTGGGAACTAGTGCATCCGGCCGACCAGCGGAATCTGGGATGTCTCGTCAGATAAAGGGCTGGGGTCAGTCATTCCAAATCCCGTAGACAACCATCAATGGCTCCTGCTCGTAGGTGGGTGGAGAGAGTACTACCAGGGGCTGATCCGGCTGGTAGACCACCATCTGAGTGTCTTGGGATGGTGGTGGTTGGTAAAACTGAGGTGGCTGCTGGTATGACTCTACCTATAAAAGGTGAACCTGTCTAGGCTGACTGGAGTGCTGGGACGAGCTATCACTGCTACTCGGATCTCCTCGTAACCTGAGATGGGGCTGAAAAGCCGTCTGTGCCTCTTGGAGACACAAGAGCTGTGTCTTCATGTCACTCAACGTTTGTGCCATCTGATCCATCTGTGTGATGCCTTGGCACTTCTTCTTCTCGATCAACTCGATCCGGTCCAGCTTCTCGCTGATAGTGCCCATGTCTGCAACTATAGACTCTGCCTGTATGGTTGTCGCGGATGAAGTGGACGGACCGACATCGACCCATGCTATCCTCTGAAACTGCACGGCCAGTGGCTAGGGACGTCCTTGAATGTAGAGGTGGGTCTGGGACATCACAGTGTAGTTCTCGACCATCTCCTCATAGATGGCCCAGACCTGATCCTCATCCTTGGCAAAGTAAGAACTACCACAAGAAGCATTCACCAAGCCCTGCAGCTCTGGTGTCAGTCCGCAAAAGAAGCTCTGAACTAGGTTCAGCTTCGTGATATCGTGGTGCGGTAATCTATCAGTAAGCTCTCTAAACCTCTCCCATGCCTTGTGAAAATGCTTGTTGGGGAGCATGGAGAAGTTGCTGATCAGGGCCCTCGCTGCATTGGTCCGCCCGAGTGGATAGTACTTGTTCAAGTACTCAGTACGGAGCTGCTCCCAGGTGTACACAAATCTCCCCAAATGCTTCAGCAAGTTGGCTTCTCTATCAGCAAGTGAGAAGGGGAAGGCAATCATCCGAATGGTGTCCTCGTCCACCTGCCGATCGTGGACGGTGCTGCAGATCATCTCAAACTCCTGGAGATGCAGATGGGGCTCCATAGTGGAGAGCCCGTGGAAGCAAGGAAGAAGCTGAAGTGTTTGTGGGGGGGGGACTTGAAGTCCCCCATAATCTTCGGAAGTACGATGCACCGATGTGTAAGTGTTGATCCGGGGTTGTGCAACTCCCGCATCGATCTCGACTGATCTGTTGCTGTTGCAGGATGGACTGGCTCCTCTAGCTGATTTGGGTCCCTCTCTCCTACGGCTTTCGGTTGATCTCACGTTGTCCTCAGCCTCTCCATCTCTCTCCTCATCTCTAACATGAAGGCTCCCTGATCCCGTATCTGGCGCTGCATCGTCTCGAGGGAAGCCAACAGGGTGTTGTTGATTGCACCCTGGTCAAATACGTATGTCGTCGTCTCTGGTCTCTGACCCTCGGTGCGCTCCTCATTTTTGGGCATGGTCTCTGCAAAGGCAAAAGACCCAAACTCAGGTGCCGATAAATCAGCTGGCTGCTGCTCTCTCTGATCTGGCACTGGCATCTCAGGACTGGTAGAAGGGTGGTCAAGGGGAAATAGAGCAGAATCGAACTCGGGTTCGGAGAGCGGGTCTCGGCTCTCACGAACCAACCTAGATGAAGGGGCTGGAGTGCTAAAAAGCGGTGCAGCCAAAGGCTGCCTAAGAGACCTCCTGCCCATCATCTTGATCTGGAGAGTCAGGCGGATGAGATCTGGAAAACACTCAAGATGAGCAAACAAACCCCAGGTTCACCTACACAACACAGAGCTAAAGATCGTAAAGGTTCGGTTAATTATCTTGTCAATTTTTATTTAGGTGATCAAGTCAGTCTATAAGAGCGGTTACGTAAGCTGATGGGAATCCAATCCTCCCAACAGACGGTCCCGTATAAAAGGCCAGTAGTCTGATCGGAGATCGGATATGGCTCTATCCTAGTGTGCGGGTCGCTCTCTCGCTCATCCAAACCAGACAAGGAGGGGGTTGCTCTCCCCAAGACAAATTTTTAAATGAAGTGTCTTTTAGGGTCAAGTGTGTTTAGCAGTCCCAATTTTATAGTTTTTTTAGGTACTTTTCAATGCAAACAATGCCTAACGAATTTTTCGATTCTCCTGATTATTTTAAGTCCGAAAACAGGGGGAGAAGACGAAAAAGCCGATGCACGATGAAATCAATGATGCATGCAGAGTAAGAGATGCGTACATGACTCCAGCAGTCTACATGCAAAATGATCCGCGCATAAGTATAAAGACTAAAAATAAACTACCTATATGATGTACGAGAAACTAGCCTTTGACAGAGCAATTTCCATATGATAAGAACAGTAGTCGGGTACTCAAACCTAAGTCCGGAGTCCTATCTTGGGAGCCACTCGGTGTCCGCCACAACGGATCCTACACGCGCTGTATATAACTCCTCAAGGCACGTGGACTAGAGCCTAAGCAATCCAGCTTTTTCTTGTGAAATAATTAATTAGGTCCAATTACGATCTAATAGGAGCAGGCATATAATTAGGGTTTGGATCCTAATCAATTACGTCACAATCAGAAGAAAATCCTAAGCTGAGGCCAAAACTGCATAAACCAGATAAATAGTTAATAATAAAAAATACGAGAAAACGAAAATCGGTGAAAATGCAGTGAGGTCCCCTGAGCACACCGGTGCTCGGCGAAACAGACCCCGGTAGTCACCACAGTCCAAGTCTGAGTCCTATATTATTACAATAATAGTCCAGCTAGAAATAAAAAGCTATGCTACTCTACACTAGCTACGGATATTCTACTGTTATTTATGGCTATTCTGCAGCTCCCACACTCCTACTCGGCTCCTCGCGCTCTCCTACGGCTCTATGTAGAAAAGAGCTGCCTCCGATTATCGCGGTTGCGTCGGCTTCTGAAAAAGTCGCCTCGATCCTCGGGACCTCACAAGAAAATAAGATAGAAATGTGTCAGACCAGATTATTATAAAAATATGCAAATAAATCAGAAGAAAAATATCTACAACTCTAAATAAAAAGCCGTGAAAAAGAAAGCCGTGAAAATAAAAATGACTACTAAGTCGTGCTCCCCGGCAACGTCGCCATTCTTATGAGCCGAAAAATCCCCCGAAATCCAGGTAAAGGTAAAATCAATCAAGGATCGTTGCGACTCGGATCTCAGAGATTGGACTCAACAAAAAATAGACTACCAAAGAAAGTAATCAAACAAGGAAATCCAAATAAGCGGCCTCGCTATTTATTTATCCTGGTATAGTGACCAGGGTCGAACTCAAGGAGCACGGATTGTCCAAGTGGCCTACAAAGTAGTCAAAAATGAATAAAATTTTTTGGTGGATTTTGTGAATTTTTAAGTTTTTTTGTGACTTATATTATGAAGAAAATGAGGAAAAAGGCTAAAAAGAACTCAAATAACAATTTATTCAACGCACAAAGACAAGCCAACAAATTTAAATAAAATTATTTTTGTGTTTTATATATTTCTAAGTGGTTTTGGTAATTTTCTCAGATTAGTTTGATTTTTAGTGGATTTTATAAAAATAGAAAAAGGCAAAAACAGGGACTCAATGTGCAACCAGATTGAAAAGGCTATTTAAAAATAGGTAAATAGCTTATAAAAATCTGGAGACAATTTTATATGAAATTAGAAATGAAAACTAAGCTACAGGAACAAAAATTGCATTTTTTGAATTTTATAGAATTTTTAATAAATTTTATAAAGTTTTTAGGGTTTTTCAATTTTTAGGTGTTTTATATATCCAAATTAAGTGAACATTGGACTAAAGCTAGAAAACACACAAACAAACATTAAGTAATTTATTTAGATATTTTGAGGGGTTTTAGATATTTTTAATTGATTTTATATTTCTAACAGTAGCAAAAATAGGTATTTTTTATTTTTTAAAATAGCAAATAGTAATAAAAATGTTCCAATAATTTAGTGAAACTTTTACACGGTGGCAGGAGCCATATTTCTAAATTTCACCTAATTTGGAATTAATTTGATATTTTATTCAACCAATACAAAAGCCACAGCACACATGGACTAAAGTGCAAAGAAACAAAGTTTTGAGGGCTAAGCTGGAACACGTGAAGAAAATATAAGGGGTTAGTGCAAAATACGTATCAATTTCAACACATGTTCAAATATTGTACGCACAGGGGCATATATGCAATTTTCAAAACAAAACATTCATTACATACCAGTCAATAAACGCAGCCCTAAACATGCAAAAAGCCCACAAAATCATGCATCGAAGCACGTATATCCACAAAGCAGGGACTAAAATGCAAAAATAAGAAACTACAGGTCCTAATATGAAAAATATACAAGTGTGCAAATTTATTTACTAAACTAAATAGAAACTAAAATAAAATGCAGGGGGTCGGGCGCAAGTTACCCAGCCACAGCGCGTGTGGAGCGCGTGAGGGGTGACGTGTCGAGCGATGAGCGGCTGGCATGCGTACGGCTCTGATGACGCCTCCTGGAAGATCCAACGGTCCTGGCACAAAGGAGAATGTGGGATGCACGTGGCCGTCAGATGGTGGATCTAACGGTCTGATAGTGGCAGGCGACGAACGGCTCAGATGGTGACTAGAGGGGAGATGCGATCCGACGGTGGGGAGATGGCCTGGAAGAACTCCTACTGGGCAAACTTCTCAGGCGGGCTAGGAGTGCTCCGGGCGTCTGATGGAAGATCGGAGAGGAGGGTTTTCCTCGCGATGACGTTCCGCGTCAGATGGCGGTGGCCGATGAAGCCCCCAACGGTCAGATCCTTTGGCAAGGGAGGAGGGAGCAGGAAGAGAAGATTTCGTTACTCGGGCATTGATTAACGTAGTCAAATATGATGCTTGACGTCGGAGATTTCTTGGCCCAGATGTTTTTGTTTTTTAATTATAAAATTTCCTCTGTTGCTTTAATATTTTTGTAATATTTATAACTAGGCCCCCAATCTTTGCTTACTTGCACTTTAGTCCTGGCCACGTCACCTTACATGACGTATCACATGAGGTAGCAATTTTTCATCTTGGGCCCTTTGACTTTTCGTTATTTAGATTCAGTCCACAAAAATTTTATTACAATTATAATTTTCCTTGACTTTTTGCATGTAAACCCCTGGATTTTTGGAAATTCTTATTTAGACCTCGCCAGGCGCACGTGTTTAGGCCCTTGAGCTTTCGTATTTTTACAAGGAAAGTCTTATGACTTTGGCTATTTATATTTAGTCTCGTAATTTAATTATTTGCATTATAGGTTTCTGGGAAATTTACACTTTAGACCCTGGATTTCTCAATATTTACAAAATAGCCCTTACTAGCAGTGTAGTTTCTCTTTATTGATTGCATTTATTTCATGCATCTATAAAATTCAAAAAATCTCAAAAATATCATTAAGCTTCTACTGCATTGTGCTTTAATGCTATATTTTTATTTTACATTTTTGAAGCATTTTATTATTTTTAAAAAAATAAAAAACATGCATTTTCTTCCCTTTTGTCATTAGAATATCTATAAAAATTATAAAACCTTCTTGAAAAATTGCAAAAAATATAGTTTATTTAAGTTTTTTCCAACTTCATAACAAAAATCACTAAAAAATATAAAATAAAACTCAAAAAATTGCAAAACCCCTAAAACCTTTATAAAAATATAAAAAATCCTTAAAAATTCTTAAAAATCTATTTTCTGTATCAGAATTTTCCCTATATTATTATCACCTATATATTAAAATTGATTTGGAAAATTTTTGACTTTGTTTGATATTTATTATGTCCAATTTAATTTCGGATATTTATTTTCTTCCTTGTTTTAAGTATTTTTGAACTTTAAAAATACCAAAAAATTAGTAAAAATACATCTAATCACAAAAATATTAGAAAAATATAAAAAACACAAAAACATTCTATTCCCTATATTTTGGATATTTTTACATACCTTTATCTCTCTCTTATCTCTCTTGTATATCTATACTCTATATAGTTTTATATCCTGTTTAAAAGAAAAAGAAAATAGAAAAATATTAAATATAAAAATAAATATAAAATCAGAAAATCAAAAATCAAAATATAAAAATATAAAATCCAAACTCAAATAAAAAATATAAAATTAAAAACCCACAAAAAATAGAACATATAGATAATACATCACACTCGTTTTGAACATTCTTTGCCCTGATCTCCCTCTTGTTCCTTGTGTTCGACCTCTACATACTTGCACCTATACACATCCTTGTTGTAAAGTTGTAATAAATTTTAACTCCGCACACTTACTTTCATTACTTGATTTACCTGTTGTGGGTTAATTGTTGACTAATTGGGGTTTTGCGAGTGGTCGCCACAACGACTTTGTCTTCGCCTTGTGTGAGACATATTTTGACCCTCGCAAAATCACGATTATCAAATGGCGTCGTTACTAGGGAGAAACAATGTTTAGATTGAGATTCTTGATTGATTGTGATATTATTTTTCACTCTCTTTATACTTTATTTGATATAATTGTTTGAGTTGTCTAACCCACCTATTTGATGACTTTGTGCGAGGAGCTGCGGATTTAGGGAGGCGCTCTACCATAGGCGCCTGTGCACCAAGGTGAAGTCGGCTTCTGCAAGCCATCCTTGCTCAAGGAAGACTTAGAGAAATTTTGAAGAACGAGCTCTGATTACTTTGTTGTATTTATTGTGTAATTTGTGTGAGAGAGAGACTCTATTATTTGTAATAATACAGGTACTCAGGACTTTGGACTCTCGGGCCCAATTTCCAAGTGTTTGTTCACTTGGGGGATCATCGCGGTTTTATCGGTTTTCTTCACATTTTTTATTTTGTTTTCCAGTTTTGTTTTGTTTTGTGTGATTGAGCCCTTAATTTTAGGATTGCTTGTGATAGATTAAGGCCAGACACCTAATATATTTGCATGTGCCTATGGTCAATGTTTGGTCTTAGTCAAATTTTAAATTGATTCTCACTTACTCTCGGAAACACCGCGTTGCGAGAGTCCTCCATACAACGCTTGCAGGACCCATTGTGGTGGGCATCGAGGAGACTCCAAGACCGGATACTTCAGTTCCATTCTAAGTCATTAGCATAGGCTCTTCATGCTAATAACAATTTTTAAAACTGCGATTTCATCGGCTTGCATTTGCATATAGTGTAGGTTTCAATTCTGCTAAGCATCTTTGCATGTAGAGTGCTGGAGGCAAGTTGAGCATTTACGCTTACCATACATCATTGTTTTGCCTCTTGCATTGCTTTTCTAACTCCCCCTCTAATTTTGCCAACTTAGGTGCTAAGTAAAATTGACCCCTCGTTAGGCTCATGCATTTCTCACTAAAAAACCAAAAAAAGTGATAACAATAAAAATGGGATTGCTAACATTACTTGATCCTAAAATCAAACTTTGCTTTTACTTGCCCGCGCACACACTAAGGATTAGTGCCAAAATCCCATTCAGCCCATAAGTGTGTGCACAATTTCACAATTTTTGGACTTCTCACGTAACTCTAAAATAGATAAGAGAAAAAACCAATTTTTTTCGATCTCTAACGAGTTACGTAGGTGAATTGAGGGTTTTGCATTGTGTAAGTTTTGATTGTGATTGATTGTGTGAATTCTAGATCGCTTCTGCGCATTTGCGCCTTTTTCTCACTTCTCTTGATTTGACTGCTACGTTCTCCCAATCATTTTCCTCTTGTTTCGAGATGGCCAACTGGAGTGTATTTTATCCAGACTTCGTGGATCCCTCGTCCAGTGGGTTCACCTTCTTTTTATCCAGGAGGACTTTGCTCCTGACATTTGTACATATCCTCCTCAGCCTCAGATTCCGACCTTAGACTTTATCCATACCCATCTTCACATTTCCATTCACAACCACCTGGGACTGATTTGTTGGAGTCACCTTTCCTAGAATCCACCCTTGAGCACTTGACCCAGATGATGTATCATATGAGACAGAGAATTGACAAGCTCACTAGTATAAATAAGAGTGACCATGATTCTCCACCATTTTATGATATGGGTTCACTCGATGATTTCCATGATAGCTTGCAATCGCACAAAATACAAAAAATAATAGAAATTTAAAAATCCAAAAAGAATTCGGGAGACTGTTGGTTGATTCAGATTTTGAGGAGAGGTTCCATTTGCCAAATCATTTGACAACACATCCATTCACACTCTGTCCCACCTTTGACTCCGAGGATGCTGTTGTACATACTGCTTTTGGCATTCCTCATGTATATGATGATTCTGACTTCCTCTCTTCAGCAGGACATGACTGATTTATCTGCTCCTCTTCCTAAGAAGAGAGAGTGGAGGAGAAGATCTGAGTGCCATATCTTGACCATGGCTACTGTCCATGTCATTACACACCATCCCATTCCTAGGAAGAGGGACACTGCCGCATCTTTCATTAGCTGCACTATGTCCGACCATACATGTGATGACATTCTCCTCGATGGCGGTGCTTCGATTAGAATATTACCCTTCTTGCTGGTACAGTCTCTTCGCTTAGGACCTATCAAGAAGACCAGGATGATAGTTCAATTTGCTGATGGATCTACCAAGAGGTCGAAGGGTATCCTTAAAAATTCTGTCATATCGATTAAGGGCACGAAGTACAATGTTGATTTGGTCGTATTGCCCATGGAGACCTCCATAGGGGAGCACTCTCTAATCATCAAGGGACAACCATTCCTAGCCTCTGCAATGGTTGTTATTGATTATGGGTTAGGAGAGATTCGCTTCCTGTTGACGAGAGTGAGGTGATCATCACTGCACCCACTGCCGATCAGAGAACTGCACATGGCGTGACTACATCTATTCTGGCTGAGCCTGAGGCCTATGATCTTTATGAGGATATCAGAGAGACTTTCTTTATAACCGATGATGAGACCTGAGAATTCCTCTTTAAGAAGGAAGACTCGGAAAGCACAGACCTTGGAGTTTCTGCTTCCGGTGATTGGCATTGTGTTGATGACATCCGTGTGATTTACACGATCGACACCATTAAGCCGAGGGCAGATTCAGAGACTAGACAGAGCGAACATGATTTGATTACTTTCACCAATAGGTCCTTTCATGTTAACTTAGATCAGATGAGACCAAGGCCGGATTTGATCTTGTTGCTTTCATTCAGGAATTCAGGCCTTTTGAAGAAAAAGATGACCACGTTGAGATTGTAGAGGATGAACATAGCTCGACAACTTCCACTGATGAGTTCGTTCCTTTTGGTTTTGGCCTAGACGAGACCTCATAGGATGACACTGACTACACTTCTTCCCATGATGATGAGTTAGTCCCATTTCACTTTGACATGAGCGAGACTCCCAAGGTCGGACCTAGCCGTATTACTTCCACTACTCTATCTGTGCCTTCACACCCTAGGTGAGGACCATCATCCTGTCAACCCTGATCGGTTTGTGTCATCTGAGGACCCCGATGTTGACCTGCACCCTATCATATCCATGCCTCAGCGTCCCTGCAAGAAGGTTTGCTTTCAACCTTCTTGACCCTCTGTATATCCATATTTTGTATATTCACTTTTATTCATCTTTGTCTATCTCTCGTGTCGCTCATCCAACCCATTCTCGTGTGTGCCTTGCTTAGGATGTGCTTTGTCCTAAGTATTGGGGGGGGGGGAGTGGACGAGCCGAGTGTTCATTCGTCGTTCTGTTAGTCATTCCTGTTGTTACCTATACTTAGGGCTTCTTTTACACTAAGTATACAGGGAGTGGTGTGTACCTTCTCTCTTCTATCTTTCTTTCATCTTCTGATCTCTTTTCTCTTTTCTTCTTTTCTTCTTTTCCTTTTCTATCTTCTTTTTCTACCGAAAAGGTGTCACCCCTTTTTGTCAGTCTTCTATATTTAGGACGTACTTTGTCCAAAGTATAGGTGGTGTTCACCCTAAGATCTTATATTCTTTGGTCCTCTCCACCGTCTCCTCTTCTTATCTATACTTAGGGATATCTTACCCTAAGTATAGGGGGAGACAGTCTGAGTACGATCTGTTCGTTCCCACCCTTGACCCTCCCTGCTTTGTGTACAACCTGCTATACTTAGGATTATCTGGTCCTAAGTATGGGGGGGACGGTCAACTTCCTATTCGTTCATTCATTTCTCCATTCGTTTATTCTTAAGGCTTTTTCTGTACTAAGTATGAGTTATGTCTTCTCTTTTTCTCTCTGATCTATGAGGACATAACTCAAGCTAAGTATAGGGGGGACATATATTCTTCGTATATACTTTAGCCATAACTTGTACTTTTGTGTTTTTTGCTAATAAGTATGTCTAATTATACTATTGAAATTCATTAAAAATCTTATAAAAAGATGTTGATTATTCCTTAAGTTCTTTTTGTATATGCTGATTAATAAATCAGGTGAAAACATTTTTTTCAAAATGTTTAAAAAATATTTTGAAAACCTTTTCGAAAAAATCTTTTGAAAACTATTTGGAAAATGTTTTGTTACATATTGTCAACCTTTGTAAAAATAGTTTTTTTGAAAAATTATTTTCTTAATGTGAAATAAAACATTTGAAAAACTATTTGCAAATGTTTGAAAAATGGTTGAAAAAATATTTGAAAAATTTATATATACTATTTGTAAATGCTTGCAAAATGATTTTCAAATGTGTATACTTGTTTGCAAAAAGTGCTTGTAAAAATTATTTTGGACTATAGTTTTCAAAAATTATTTGAAAAACCTTTTTCAAATAAAGTTTGAGGAATATACACATCACACAAAAGTTCTATATATATAATTGACCACTTACCCCTTATAAATTCTTAAAACCTAATTCTTGTAAATATACGATGCATCCCTGTGTAAATATTTGCCTTTTTTTATCTAAAAACTTTTTGTTTTTAAAAAATTCTAAAAACATTTGCAAAACTAAAATCCAAAAACATTTGAAAAATCATTTTGAAAATAAAAAAAATGCATATGCATCATCTTTCCAAAAATCCATTAAAAGTTCAAAGCTTTGAAAATTGCATCACAAAATATTTTCTGCATTCTGCATAGCATTTGCATAGCATTAGCATTTTTCGGATCGAGTTTGATTGTTGAACAAGTCTAAGTAAAATCTGAAGATTGACGCTTGATTGGACCTTAAATCTTCCTAATAGCAGGAACCTTATAGGAGCTGGAATTGAGGTACTTCTGGTCTAGATGACTTAACTCTTTGAGGATCACGAGACTTGGTTCGATGGATTCTTGACTGCCTAAGTATAATATTTCAGAGCACATGCATGACTCTTGTCGATAATGATCTAACTTGGACACCTACACCTTTCACTAGGCTCAACTCAGTTGGAGTGGTGCGGGGGTGAGGGGGTTTGATTTGCCGGCATGAGACGCACACAAGTCGAAACATTTGTCCTCCTCTAAGGAGGGAAGTGCACCCCAACCTGTCCGGTGATGATGAGTTTTGAAGACAGGAGAGTGTGGGTTGAAATAAAGTTTCAAAAGATGGGTAGTCTATTGGCTCAAGAGGAAAAACTCCTTATGTAAATGCTGCTGTGAATAGTATCTCAAGAAAAAGCAAAGCAAAGAAAAAACTCCAAAAAAGTGGATAGGCCTGTACAAAAAAATGTCTGACGGAGTGTACATATTTGTATAATCAATAAGCAAGCTTGAGCTTCAATGTCAAATCATGTGAGCCTGCAGCTGGAAGACTTGACTACACTGGTCTTGCATCCTAGGATAGGTAGCTACACTGGCTACCATCTATTCTTCTCTTCACCCCCTTCTCTTGAGATGGTTGTCACATGAACTTATAAGGGAATACCTCGCTCCTCGAGGAATGAGTTATGGGATTGGGTAATCATTGGGTTGTCATGCTGGAAAAGTTAGTCTCTTTGTCATTTAAATTGGGGAGAACCACCATCACTTACACTGCACGAGTCAGACTCATAGTCATAAGGGTTTGTGTATGGTTTGAAGTATTATGACCTTCCTAATAAGGAGACTTGAGTAGAATTTTGAGATTCTCGAAGGCTGTTGGATTTCAAATCCGATTTTCATTAAGATTTCGCCCGCACTAAAATTCCAAAGGTCCAACTTGAGCTCCAGGCTTTGATTTTGTGAAGACAAGTTTGTTAGTTAAACTTAATCCATTTTCTTTCATTTTCTTTTCTTTATTTCTCTTTTTTGCACTTATTGCATAAGTGTTTGCTAGGGACTAGCAAAGGCAAGTATATGGGGATGATGAATATCCATTTCATCATCTTTATTCTATCATTTTCGCCTTAATTAGGTTATATAATGAAAAATATTTATTATTTTATGAAGTATTTTATGATGATTTTTAGATATTTTTTTGAGGTTTAAAATTATAAGTTACCTTTTGAGTGCTATATACAGGTATATTCATCTATATATTTTAATATTTTATTTTTATTTTATATATTTAATTATATTATTTTGGTTTATTATTTTATATATTTTTATTTTATTTTTCTGATGTAATTTATATAATTAAATAAATGGTTGTATTATCTATATAGGTATAAGTATATGCATTTTACCTATGTGTTTTATACAAGTATTTTATTTTTATGTTTTCATGAAAATTTTATTTCTATTTTAATATCCACATATATTATAAATACTATTTACAAAATTATAAAAATATAAAAACTAATGAATAATAAATAAAATGAATATTTGAATCAGTACAAGTATACAATAGGGTACAAAACCTAACTTTCAAACCGTAACTCCAAGAAATACGAAACCACCTTCATTAAATAGCTTATTAAAAGTTATATACAATTAAGGTGATTTTGATACATTTTGAATTTTTATTTGAGAGATATGGGTCTGGGAATTGGGGATTTTGGATACTTATTCAGATCAAAACTTCTTATATGTGCATTATTTTTGTATGAAATCAATTTTGTATTTTTATATATTTAATTATCTACAACTTTCATGTACAAAGTTTCTTTATTAGAAGTATAAAAAGTGGAACTAAAAATAGGTCTTAAATTAAATAAAGAATGAATTAAATAAAACGGATTTTTATTGTATTTTGGCCCTTATCTCCCCCTACTTTATTCCTTATCGACCTAGTCATCGAGATGCCTAGGTCTTGGGGTTTCAGGTCATAAAATATTTGCAGTATTTTATTCTTTTTATTTTCTTTTCTTTATTCTATAATTTTGTCTTTAAAAACCGTATCTTATACACTATTTACACTACAATGCATGAATGATAAAATGCCTAAATTAAGCCTATTTACACACATTTACTAGGCACCCGATCTTGCATTTCAATTTTGAACCTCCATTTGACCATGTTTGACCCATTTTCTTGTGCCCTAGACCAGAGAAGGTGACAGCTTCTCCAGATCCAGCGGGCCACCGTCGTCGAGGTCCACCTCTGGCCTTCTTGCCATTAAGGTCCGCTTTCTATCTATTTTTTTCTTACATCGGTGGCTTCCTCGTAGTCGTATGATCCATTCTAGTATCTCTTTTCTCTTTCAACCCGATCAACTGCCCCCATCCGCTCCTCGCCGGAGTTCGCTTCGGTAAGCCTCAACATCGCCGCCATCTGCCCTTTTAGCCCACTGGTGGGTCGCGGCAGTTTGCCTGCGACCCCCCTTATATTAGTTTTTATAGGTCTTGATCCTTTAGTAGAACCTGGGGCACATTTTGGTGGAGGCAGAGGTTTCTGGAGCTTCTTTGCTCCGACAGCCTCGTGCCCGACCATCGTCGGGGATTTTTGGAGCTTTCAGCACATAGTGGACCTCCACATAGTGAAGCCAGGTCATTTTGGAGTGAGACGAAGAGCTGAGGCTGAGATCGAGGTCGGGGAAGATCGCCTCACCGGTGGTTCTTCGCTGTTATTCTTCCTAGTCTCTCCGTCGTGGGATCACGACCAAAGCCCAGATCACAAAGTTGTCATCTGATCTTGGTCGCCCAGCACTGTCCGATCTTTCAGTCGGATCTAATCGCAGCTGTAGAATCCGAAGGGGTATCGGGTGTCTGGAGCTCGACATGTGTCCTAGTGACATCCAGCAGCCGTCTGATCTGCCTCTTGCATTGCTTTTTTTTGCAGCCTTTGCCTCCCTATTTGTTTTCTGTTTACGCCTTGGGAGATAACAGAGAGGTTCTGAGACCTAGGTCGAACTAAAAGTGCTCAAAGAAATTTATTCGATAGAGTCAAAACTATGGTGGAAGCAATAAGTAATGCTACTATGAATCTCATCGACGCTCGGGTACCGCCCTCGGAGGCTAAGAGGAGTTCAAAGATTCCTACTAGCATCAAAGTGGGTGCTTAGTTATCCACTCTTATCTCTCTCCCCTTAAGTCACTCTAGCCTAAACGAGGAGCAAACACTCAAACGTGAGAGCAAGGGATCACCGCTCCGACAGAGGGAGGAGAGAGGTTAGAGAAGTGGGTGGGGGTCCGTCCCGTCGATCCAAGCGAAGTGGACGGCCCTAGCTCCTTGGGGGTGATAGATCGACCATAGGACTAGTCTGGTACCAACACCAGGGCAAAAGATGTCGAGTATACGACGATGTCACCCGTTTTCATTTCGTGGAAGTACCCGACAGAAGAAAGGCTATAGGTGCTTGCGCGACAAAAAAAGCACGGACGAGCTACATGTAGGGAAAGTTGCACATGTGGTTCTGGCTGGAGCCCCTGGTATACTGTACTTGGGGTAGGCCTACTTCCCTCCTTCTGGGTTTGTCTAGTTCTATTTGGACTAATCCGAATCTGTGTACTGAGTCGAACTCTCTCCATTCTTGGCAGAGGGATATGACCGCTACTATATACTATATATTCCGAGGGACAAAGGAAGACAAGATTTCTTTACTCGGGCATTGATTGAGGTAGTCAAATATGGTGCTTGACGTTGGAGATTTCTTGTCCCAGATGTTTTTGTTAAATACCTATACTTATACATATATAGATAATACAACCATTTCTTAAATTATATAAATTACATCAGAAAAATAAAATGAAAATATGTTAAAAGTATAAAATTAATTTATAAATATATAAAGTAATAAAATTAAATATACAAAATAAAAATAAAATATTAAAATATATAGATGAATATACTTGTATACAGTACTCAAAAGGTAACTTATAATCTTAAACCTCAAAAAATATTTAAAAATCATCATAATATACTTCATAAAATAATAAATATTTTTTAATAACCTAAAATTAAATAAATCATTTATTATTTTTAATCTAATTTACAAATCAATTTTTTCCAGGAATTTTCGGGTTGGTCCACGTGGACCAACCAGATTGATCCGTTAGTTGACCTCAGGCAACTCTTTGACCGAGGTTTGACCTATGATAGACATTGGTTTTTGTTCTGTTTCTCAGATTTTTCGAATCTTGGTCTTTCATCAAATCAAACTCGATCCATTCTTGACTTTTCTCTCCTTGCATTGTGGATACACACAAGGGTTCATCTCAATCATTGCAATGCTGCATCGTCCTCCCCACCTCGTTCTTATTGCCCTATCACACATCCTGTACAAAATAGCACCTGATATTCAATTTCAATTTTGGACCTCCATTTGACCAAGTTTGGCCCCATTTTCTTGTGTCCTGGACCGGAGAAGGCGACCGCTTTTCCTTTGGCAGATTTTGCGGTGCTAGGCAAAGTCAGCGGTGGGTTCCACCACCTCTAGTGGGACACCGCCGTCAAGGTGCACCTCTGCCTTCTTGCCATTGAGGTCCACTTTCTATCTATTTTTATTCATGCATCTGTAGCTTCCCGGTAGTCATATGATTCATTCTAGCATCTCTTTTCGCTTTCAACCCAATCAACTACCCCGATCCGCTCCTCGCCGGAGTTCGCTCCGGTGAACCTGAACATCACCGTCATCTACCCTTTTTGCCCACTGGTGGGTCGCGGTAGTTTGCCCATGACCCCCCTTATCTTATTTTTTGTAGGTCTTGAGCCTTTAATCGTGCCTGGGGCTCATTTTGGAGGAGGCAGAGGTTCCTGGAGCATCTTTGCTCCAACGACCTCACACGAGCCCCCTGGCTATCGTCGAGGATTTCTGGAGCCTTCAGCACATAGTGGACCTCGGTAGGAATGAAGCTAGGCCATTTTAGAGCTAGAAGAAGCGTTGGAGGTCGAGATCGAGGTTGAGGAAGGTCGCCTTGCCGTAGTTCTTCCCTGTTCTTCTTCCTAGGCTCTTTACCGTCGGATCAAGGCTAAATCCCAGATCACGCAGCTGCCGTCTGATATTAGCCGTCCAGCATTGTCCGATCTTTTAGCCGGGTCTAATCGCAACTGTATAATACGAAGGGGTATCGGGTGTCCGGAGCTCGACACGTGTCCTAGTGACATCCAGCAGTTGTCCCATCTGCCGTAGTTTTGGGAATTTTACAGAGTTGGCCCAGACATTTTTGTTATTTAATTATCAATTTATAAACTTTCCTCTTACACTTTCATATTTTTGTAATATTTATAACTAGGCCCCCAAAATTTGCTTATTTACACTTTAGTCCAGGCCACGTCACCTCACGTAACGCATAGCGTGAAATGGAAATTTTGTTGCATGGGTTCTTCGACTTTCCATTATTTCTATTCAGTCCATAAAATATTTATCAAAATTATAATTTACTAGACTTTTTGCATGTAAGCCCCTAGATTTTCGGAAATTACTCTCCGGTCCTTGCTAGGCGTACATGTCTAGGCGCGTGAGCTCTCACATTTTTGCAGGGAAAGGATTCTAACTTTGGCTATTTATATTTAGTCCTGTAATTTAACTATTGCATTATAAGTTTATGGGAAATTTACACTTTGGCCTACAGATTTTTTGATATTTACAAAATAGCCCTTGTTAGTAGTTTAGTTTTCTTTGTTGATTGCATTTATTTCATGCATCTACAAATTTGAAAAAATCCCCAAAAATATCATTAAGCTCCTGCTGCATTATGGTTTAACTCTGTATTTTTATTTTAAATTTTTGAAGCATTTTATTATATATAAAAAATCAAAAATAGGCATTTCTATCTTATTTCCATTAGAAAATCCATAAAAATCATAAAACCCTTTTGAAAAATTCCAAAAAATATATTTCCTATTTATTTAAGTATTTTACAACTTCAGACCAAAAATCACTAAAAATATAAAAGAAAACTCATACAATTGCAAAACCCCTAAAACCTTAATAAAAATATAAAAAATCCTTAAAAATAATAAAAATATATTTTCTATCTCTGAATTTTCCTTATATTATTATATGTATACTAAATATAATTGGGAGAATTTTTTACTATGTTTGATATTTATTTCTCCAATTTAATTTCAGATATTTATTTTTTCCTTATTTTAACTATTTTTGAACTTAAAAATACCAAAAATATAAATAAAAGAAACCATAATATAAAAATATAGAATCCAAAATCAAATAAAAAAATATAAAATTAAAAACCCAAAAAATAGCACATATAGACAATACATCACACTTGTTTTGAGCATTCTTTGCCCCGATCTACCTCTTGTTCCTTGTGTTCGACCTTTACATACTTGCACCTATACACATACTTGTTGTAGAGTTATAATAAATTTTAACTTCGCACACTTGCTTTCATTGTTTGATTTATCTGTTGTGGGTTAATTGCTAACTAATTGGGGTTTCATGAGTGGTCATCACAACGACTTTGTCTCCGTCTTATGTGAGACATATTTTGACCCTTGAAAAATCGTGATTTTCAATGAGAAGATTAGATTTACGGCTTTGATTTAATCAAGCATCTATGAGATATCTTTGAGATCTGGATTTGAGATATGACCTCAATATCCAAGTCACTATACGTGGAACATACAATCTCCCTATCCTTATCTCCAGGTATCCATAGAGAAAGCACATTATTCTTGAAATAATTCAAGAATAATTCCATTGATAAAATGTGTATCCAAGCATTAAGAAAAGGGTAAATAAATGTGACTTAATTATCATTAATAATGTGAATATGATTCATATTATTTAGATTCATGAGAATGATGATTTAAGATAATTAAATATGATTTAGTTATTATAGATATGAATAATGTGGATAGTAATGATGATTTAAGATAATTAAATATGATTTAATTATTATAGATATGAATAATGTGGATAGTACTATCCATATTATAGATATCATTTATAATTTAAATGTTGATGCGAATTGGATTCACATTGGACAATTAATTAAAAATGCAATTTATATTTTATTTTGGATGTGTGAATATGATTCACAAATCTCCAATGCATGATTGAAATTTCACCAAATAATTTGGAATTGGTTTTTTGAAATAATCACAATAAAAGTTGTTGTATATAATGTAGAATTATATGAATATAAGATCTCATATGATAGAAAGGAGGAATCCCCTTTCCATAATAGGAGGGTGGATGATCATTCTTGATTTAAGAGTCGAGGTGGCCGTCTCCTCCTAATTGCAAGGACATTTGCCTCCTTCCTAATCCTTCATGGTATATTCATTTAATTGAATTAATTTATATTGATGATTTATTAGATATATATTTAATTTAATTTCATTAATTGTTGTTATATTGTTATAACAAATCATGCCCATTGATAGAAACACAAGTCAATCTCAACCATTGGATTTGTATTGTCCATGTATTGAGATTCATGGATCCCAAAATATAATAAAAGAAGAGGCAACCCTAGTTCTTCGTTTACAACATAGAATTCCCACGCTCTCTCTGTCTCTCTCATCATCGTACATTCCAATTTTCTCTCTAAAGTGATCGTCCACTTTGTGACCTAGAAAGGATTTCGTCGTCGCTACGTCGTCGTACTACCACTTTGGCAGCTTATGGATCTTTATCTTCCTCAGTGCTTCCTGTATGTGAAGAACTCGGATTTCATATGACAAAATCAGAAGATCCATTTCTTGTATCATCATCTTGGATTGTGAGAAGCATGTGTTTCATCAACGTGCTCACAAGCATCTCCTCTGTCGGGTTGAACTTGAGACAAGTGGTCTCTTTGTTTAGAGGCTTTGATCACAACCATGCTTCAAGAGATATTTCAATATCTACTTTATGGCTGAGATGAAATGATTCATGAAGTGTTTTTAGATCATGTGGTTTTATTGTTTATTTTTTTAAAAAAATTGTTGCCTCGAGAAACTAGTGCGACTAGTCGTTCCCCATCGCATATGATGTGATCTTCACGCTTTTGTATTGTGCTTAAGGTTCTTTCCATACTCATCAAAGATATCTATTTTTTTTAAAAAAAATATTGACTTTAAAATTTAATTAACATAAAAATAAATTAGAAACTACCTGAAAAATGAAAAGATAGGAGTTGCTAAGTAATGGCCTGACAGTTCAGGCTCACTGTCGCTGATGCGACTACTCGGATCCTCTCGTTGATCAAAAATTAGCCCACGCAAGAAATTGAGAAATTAAGAGCAAGAGTTAAAATTTAATATAAACTACTAAAAATGTATAGGGGCAAACGAGTAGGGGTTGAACACAGGAAGCAAAGGAACAAAGTATGCTAGATAGAACTTAAAGCACTAATTATCTCTACAAACACTTAGCCAAAATGCAAATTTTTATGGGTTTTTAATTTATAGTTAATATTTTATTTTTGATTTTTGATTTTATATTTGATTTTATTTTTATTATTTTATATGTTATTTTTATATTTTATATTTTTTATATTTTTGTAATAGATATAAAAAGCTATATAGAATATATGTATAATATAGGTATGAGAGATATAGCATATATATATATATATAAATAGGTAAAATGGTAAAAATTCAAGAAATAAAATGTTTGTGGGTTTTATATAATTTTTACTATTTTTATTATTTTATAAAATATTTTATAATTTTTATATATTTTTAAACGTAAAAATACTAAAAACAAGGAATAAAATAAACACCTGAAGTTAAATTGCAGATAAGAAATATATAGTAGTAACCAAAATTATCCAAATTAATTTTTATAAAACATAATAACATAAAGAAAATCCAGAAATAGAAACTATATATTTGTGATTTTTTAATATTTTTTATATTTTTATAAAGGTTTTAGGGGTTTTCATTTTTTATGAGTTTGTTTTTATAATTTTTTTGTGATTTTTGGTCTGAAGTTGTAATGAACATCAATAAATAAAAATGTAATTGTTGGAATTTTTCAAACAGGTTTTATAATTTTTATGTATTTTCTTTTACAAATAGGGACAAAAGACACATTTTTTAGTTTTTTTTGTAAATATAAATAGCTTTAAAATGCAAAACAAAAATACTGACGAGAAAGAGCAATGCAATATGAAGCTACTGATATTTTTTGAGGATTTTTCAAGTTTTATAAATGCATGAAATAAATAGAAACAATAAAGAGAAACTACACTACTAGCAAGGGTATAATTGTAAATAGTAGGAAAATTAGGGGCCAAACTACAAATTCACAAAAAATATAAAACTACAAAAAAAGTTCTTGGATCAAAAGCAAATACCAAGACCTGCAGGGGGTCCTCAACAAAATAGCCATGCACCTCACGTGCACAGGCACGTAAGGTGACGTGGATGAGGACCCATGTGTAATAACAAGAAATTACGGTGGTCTTAGTGAAAAAGTTACAAAATTAATTAAACAATAGATGAATGTTTATATACTAACAATTAAATACAAAAACTAGCTGGGCTAAAGACGCAAAATACCCAGCACTGGCACGGATCCAAGGGCGCAGGCTCCTTCACTTAACATGTGGCATCTCCGTGATGCACGATACCTCTTCAATATCCACATCTTCGATTAGATCCAAGCGTTGATCTGATGGTTGAGAGGGGGGTTAATCTTACGGCCGATGTACTCCACGACGAACAAGCGAAGATCCAACGACGCAGAGGCGTGGAGGAAGAATGACCGACGAACTTGGTCATGATGAACTTGAAACTCTAGAATATTCATGTTCAGTGCTACATCCGCCCTTCCGATGATATGAAATGCCTCCCGAGGTTCCTCCCTATCGACTTGATGCTTCAAAATGCTATGGATAACTCTAGTGACGGCCAACAGTTGAGATGAACCTGGGAGGTGTCCTTCTTACAAAACGCCCCCAAATGGGGCCTAAAGCACCACAAACCTACATGGTTAGCACCAACAAAGAAAGAACGAGGAGGGTGAAATGGATGGTATGTGAAGTGGGTGGCGCCCCTCCGGCGAACGGTGGAGGAGGAGGAGCGAATATCCCGTTCTTTGCAAGAACGAGGTGGACGAGGAGATGGGGCATGGAGAAGCGTCATGGAGGAGTGACGGGGTGTTGGATACGATAGATATGGGTGGAGCACTAAGAATAAGGTTCACGTCGAAAACACGATTTAGGGCTAGGGAATGGATTAAAAGCTAGACTAAATGATCTAGGTGAACTTATGAGTAAATCTACACTATAAGGCAAGAATAAAATACGCTTACCAGTTCGAGAACCGGGAAGGGATTCTTGGTGGCGGTGCTCTAGCAGAGAAGGTGGACCGACTCGATTCAACGCCTACGTAGATCCCTGGAGGTAGGAATCGACTCCTGCTGTCACCCGGAGGACCTTTGACGACCTAGGGTTAATCTTTAAGAATGGAAGAGTGATCAAATTTGAAAAGGGAGAGAGAGGAGGTTTTTGTACAAGGTGGGGGAGCGACTCAAGAAAACGAGGTGTGTTGCTTCATGCCGTGATACACGACCCAAGATAATGTCTAGGCGTGTATCCAATCGAGGAGCAAAAGTCGGAAAAGAGTTGACTTGAAAAAATGAAAGGAACGGACTCCAAAATTGCTCGAATCGAGCAAAAATCGAGTTCTGAAAAGAGGCAGAGGGCGGGTCAGAGAGCTCGGATCCTCCTGGTTGGTCCACGTGGACCAACAAGGAAAAAGCCCTGGAAAATTATTTCAAAAATAAATTAAAAATAATAAATGACTTTATTAGTTTTAGGTTATAAAATAAAAATATTTGTTATTTTATGAATTATTTTATGATGATATTTATTTATTTTTTCGAGGTTTACATTTAAAAGTTACCTTCTAAGGGCTATTTATAGGTCCATTCATCTATGTTTTATGTCTATTATTTTTTATTTTTATTTTATTAATTTATTTTATTAATTTTTATATTTATAACTTAGTTTTATACACTTAAATTTAGTTTATATTTATTTTTCTGGAATAGTATTCATAATTAAATAAATAGATATATTAATTTTATAGGTATAGATATTGGTAATTCGTCTTTGTATTTTGTACATGTATTTTATTTTTTTGTTTTCTTGATGTTTTTATTCTAATTTTACTATGCACATATATTATAAATAATTATGACAAAATTATAAAAATATAAAATTAGATAAATAATGTATAACGAATAAAATGAATATTTTAATCGATACAAGTATAGAATCAGGGCCCAAACCCTAACATTCAAGTTCTAACTCAAAAAATATGAAACTACCATGAAAAAATAGCTTATTAAAAGTTATATACAATTAAAGGTTATTCTGATAAATTTTGAGTTTTTATTTGAGAGATATGGGTCTGGGAATTGGGTTTTGAAACTTTATTCAGTATATTTTATCTATATATTATTTTTGTGTGAAATTAATTTTATATTTTTCTATATTTTATTATCTACAACTTTCATGTGTTCCTTTATGTGAAGTAAAAAAAGTGGAACTAAAATTAGGTCGCAAAAATGAATAAAAATGAATGAAATAAAAGGGATTTTTATTTTTTGGCCCTTATCTCCCGCTACTTTATTCCTTGTAAACCTAGTCATCGAGATGCCTAGGTCTCGGGATTTCATGTCATAAAATACTTTAAGCATTTTATTATTTTTTCTTTATTCTATATTTTTGGCTTTAAAAAATGCTTTTTGCACACTATTTACACAATGATGCATGAATGATAAAATGCATGAATTAAGCATATTTACACGTATTTACCAGGGTTTTTAAGGCAAAATGATATAATAAAGATCATGAAATGGAGATTCATCATCCCCCTATACTTGCCTTTGCTAGTCCCTAGCAGACACTTATGTAATAAGTGTAGAAAAGAAAAACAAAGAAAAGAAAATGAAGAAAGATGAATTATATTTAATTATCAAACTTGCCTTCACAAAATCAATGTTTGGAGCTTAAGTCAGACCTATGGAATTTTAGTGCGGGCGAAACCTTAATGGGAATCAGATTTGAAATCCAACAATCTTCGAGAATCCCAAAACTCTGTTCAAGTCTCCTCAATATCTAGGTCTGAATATTTTAACTCATACACAAACCCTTATGACTATGAATCTGACTCGTTTAGTGTAAGTGATGGTGGCTCTCCCCAACTAAAATGACAAAGAGACTGACTTCTCAAGCATGACAACCCATTGATACCCCAATCCAATAACTCCTTCCTCGAGGAGCGAGGTACTCCCTTCTAAGTTCAAGTGACAACCGACTCAAGAGGAAGGGGTGAAGAGAAGAATGGATGGTAGCCAATTTAACTACCTATCCTAGCATGCAAGACCAGTGTAGTCAAGTCATCCAGCTGCAGGATCACATGATTTGACTTTGAAGCTCATGCTCTCTTATTGACTATACAAATATGTACACTCCGATAGGCATTTTATTTCTATACAGGCTTGTACAATTATTTTTGGAGTTGCTTCTTTTTTTGAAAATACTATTTACAATAGCATTTACATAAGGAGTTTTTCCTCTTGAGCCAGTAGACTATCCCTCTTTTGAAGCTTTATTGCAACCCACACAATCCTGTCTTCAAAATTCATCATCAACGGATGGGTTGGGTTTCACTTCCCTCCCTAGAGGAGGACAAATGTTTCCACTTGTGTGCATCTGATACTAGCAAATCCAATCCTCACATCACTCCAACAGAGTGGAGCTATGTGAAAGGTGCAAGTGTCCATGTTAGGTTGTTATTAACAAGAGTCGTGCGTGTGCTCTGAAATACTCTACTCAGGAAATCAAGAATCCATTGAACCAACTCTCAAGATCCTCAAAGAATAAAGTCAATTAGACCTGAAGTACCTCAATTCCAGCTCCTATAATGTTCTAGTTATTAGGTAGATTTTAAGGTCCAACCAAGCTCCAATCTTTGGATTTTATTTAGACTTGTTCAGTTTTAAACTCAATCCGAAAAATGCTAATGTTATGCAAATGCTATGCAAAATACATAAAATCTTTTTGTAATGCAATTTTCAAAGCTCTGAATTTTTTATGGATTTTAAAAAAAGATGATGCATATGCCTTTTTTATATTTTTCAAAAAGATTTTTCAAATGTTTGTTTTTTTGTTTTTACTTTTGCAAATGTTTTTGAGAATTTTTGAAAACAAAAGATTTTGACTAAAACTAGGTACAAATATTTACACGAGGATGCCTCTTATATTGACAAGAATAAGATTTTTAAGAATTTACAAAGGGTAAGCGGTTTATTTTATAGGTATATATACAATTTAATAAAAAAAATTAGGGCTATGTTTATATTTCTCAAACTTTCTGAAAAATCATTTTACAAAAAATTTTGAAAGATTATAGTCTCAGAAAAATTTTAGAAAGATTTTTTTTCAAATATATGCATATATTTGAACATCATTCTGCTAAGGTTTTTCAAACAGTATATAGGGGTGTCAAAAAATTCTCAAGTTCGATATTCGCTCAGGTTCAGCTCCTTAAAAGTTCGATTCAGATTCAGTTCGGAAATAAACAAACCAAATCTGAACACAAGTTAGGTTCGATTACATAAACGAACTAAACCTAAAAATCACAGGTTCGCTCAGGTTCGATTCGTTAAAAAGCTCGATAAACATACACATATACATATCTACAAATCATTATCAGTAGAAGTGGACTTTATTTTAAGATAAGTGGATTTTTTCTAAGGATAAGTGACATTTGTCTAGAGATAACTGAATATTTACGTGATAAGTAGTTTTTATCTCAGTAAAAACTATCAAAAATAAATAGCCACATTGTGGTTACAATATCCATCATCTATGTGTCTAGTACTTTTCCCTTCTTTATCTTCAAATCAACTGAACAAGTATAAACATTACTTGTCGGATATCTACACATTATTCTTATTCCTTATCCCCATCTGAACATATATAAAAATATATTATAATTATGTTTTCTTCAAAGAGAAGAATCCTTATTAGCCTATTTTTTTAAAATATGAAGATGAGTTAGATAAAGAAAAAACTAAATGAATATTTATTGTAATTGCAGACACACATATGTTTCCATTTCTCTTCTCTTCACCCCTTCTTACTAGAGAATTCTTAAGTTCGTTATTCGTTTAGGCTCGATCTGTTTAAAAAGAGGTTCGATTCGGATTCGGTTCGAAAATAAACGAACCGAACCTGAACACAAGTTTAGGCTCGATTAAATAAAGGAACCAAACCTAAAAAATATAGGTTCGCTCAGGTTCGGTCCGTTTACACCCTATATATATGAAATATTTTTGTCAACCATTTTCCAGACATTTACAAATAGTTTTTTCAAACTTTTTTTTCACACAAAGAAAAAAAATTTACGAAACAAAATGTTTTTACAAAGGTTGAAAATATTTAACAAATTATTTCAAAAGATTTTGCAAAAGGATTTTCAAACTAATTTTCAAACATTTTGCAAAAAACATTTTCTCCTGATTTATTAATCATTAAGTACAACACGAATTTGAGTAATAATAGACTTTTTTAAGAGTTTTTAATGACTTTTGTAGGTGTAATTAGCCATAATCATTAAGAAAAATACGAAAGTATGAGTTATGGCTATAGTATATACAGAGTATATATGACCCCCCTATACTTAGCTTGAGGTATGTTCTCATACATCAAAGAGAAGGAGACGACATAACTCGTACTGAGTATAGATAAATCTAAAGAATAAAGAACGAATGAAGGAATGAATGAACAAATAGGTAGTTGACTGTCCCCCCTTTACTTAGGATCAAGTAATCCTAAGTATAAAAGATTGTACACAAAGTAGGGAGGGTAAAGGGGTGGGAATGAACATATCATACTCAGACTGTCTCCCCTATACCTAGGGTAAGATATCCATAAATATAAATAAGAAGAGGAGAGAGTGGAGAGGATCGAAGAATAAAAGCAATCGATGTGCACACCTCCCTATATATTGGACAAAGTACGTCATAAGTATAGAAGATTGACAAAAAAGGGACGACACCTTTTGATAGAAAAGAAAATAGAAAAGGAAAAGAAGAAAAGAAGAAAAGAGATCAGAAGATAAAGCAGTAGATATGAGAACAACTCATAATGTTCAACCTCCCTACACTTAGGATAAAGTGCATCCTAAGTGTAGAAATGATGACGGGAATGACACTTTTTTTGGTAGAATAAGAGGGAAAAGAAGAAAAGAAGACAAGCAGAAAAGTCATTCAAAATGTTTTGATTTGCTTTGCCTTTGATCGCTGCTGCAGAAGCATTTAGCTCATCTTCATCAATTACTTGAATGGAGTCAACGACAGACAGAAATGCATCATATTCAAGATAAGGCTTCAAAAGTTTTCCATTGACTATAAATGGTTGTGTGTCAGCTAACAAACTAGATATCAGTACGCTTCCATTGTAACGCACATGCCTCACTATAAATGGCCCAGCATTTGTTTTTCAGTTTACCTAGAAAGATCTTTAATTTCGCATCAAACAACCACAGACCTGGCTTGAAGGATTTGTGGTGGATATGCTTGTCATACAAAGTTTTGACATTCTCCTTGTACATCAGGATGTTGTTGTATGCATAGTCTCTGAATTCCAATAATCTCTATTCAGATCCATTTTTCGATTCTTCCCGGCTTTCTCAGAATCCAAATTACATGTGTTGATGGCCCATAAAGGATTGTGAATTAGCTCAACCGTCAGATGACATGGCTTGCCATACACAAGGTGGTAGGGAGACATTCCCAAGGGTGACTTTTACGCGGTTTTGTAAGCCCGAAGAACTGAATCAAGCAACTGAGACCAATTTTTGCGATCCGAATGCACAAGCTTCTCTAAAATTGTCTTGATCTCCCTATTTGAACACTCAGCTAAGCCATTGGACAGTGAGTGGTAAGGTGAAGCAACACGATGTTCTATGTCGAATTCCTGAGTTAGCTTCTTCACCTCTCTGTTTATGAAATAACTACCCCCGTCAGATATTAGAATCTTGGAAATCCCAAACCGTGCAATGATGTGATCTCCCAAGAATCGACAAAAAGTCTGATTGTCGGCGATTCAGGTGGGAATAGCCTCCATCTGGAAACTCACATAGTCGATAGCAAGCAGAATATATTCATAGACCTGACTGTTGGGAAATGGGTCGATAAAGTCGATGCCCAATGCATCAAAGATGTCATATGTCTGAATGAACTTTGAAGGCATCATGTCTCTCATTCCTATGGTTCCACCCATCTTTTGGAAGTCAGTTTAACACTTGACATAATCTTCTGCATCTTTGAATAATGTGGGCCACCAAAGGCCACTTTGAAGAACCTTTGTTGTCGTTCGTATGCCTAAATAATGTCCTTCGTAGTTTTGATCATGGCACAATTCGAGGACACTTGGAACTTCCTCCTAAGGGGATACACCTACTCCAGATGCAGTATGCCCCCTTACAGAATAGATATGGAAGAAATGGATTTTAGACAAAAAATTGTCCACTTTTAGCTTTGGCAAATCTTGCAGAGTTCTATTGGGCATAAGATAATTAACAATATCAACATACCAGGGGAGGGAGGTAACTGACAGAATTGCTTCATTTGGGAAGTTTCTGTTATCGGTTGTAAGTTCATATCAGGAGATTCATGCTCGAGAAGTTTGGATAAATGGTCAGCCACCACATTCTTCACTCCAGGTTTATCTCTGATTTCAAGGTCAAATTTCTGGAGGAGAAGGATTCACTGGATAAGACATGGTTTGGCATCCTTCTTCTATTTTAAATACTGGATGGTCGAATGATCTACGTAGATAATCACTTTGGACCCGAGGAGATATGATCTAAATTTTTCCAAGGTGAATATTATCGCTAGCAGCTCCTTTTCCATGACTGTGTAATTTCATTGGGCTTCATCGAGCGTTCGACTAGCGTAGTGAATTGCAAATAGGACATTGTCTTTCCTTTGTCCGAGCACAACACCGATGGTATAATCTGACACATCTGTCATTATCTCAAACGGTTGTGTCTCAATCGATGGTTGTAAGATAGGGGCCTGAGTGATAAGTGCTTTCAATTTCTTAAAGGCAACGAGCATGCGGTCATCCACAATGAATTCATTCTCCTCATCGAGCAACTCGGTCAATGGTTTGGCCAACTTGCTGAAATCTTCGATAAATCGCCGATAGAAACCGACACGACCCAAGAATGACCTGACCTACTTGATGGTTGTAGGTGGTTCAAGTTTTGAAATTACCTCCACCTTGGTTGGGTCAACTTCCATTCCACGTTTAGAAACAACGTGACCCAACACAATTCATTCAGTGACCATGAAGTTGCTCTTCTCCCACAAGAACACCAGATTCACTTCGCAACACCTTCGTAAGAATCGGTCTGAATAATCAAGGCATTGAAGAAAGGAGTCCCCGTAGATCGAAAAATCATCCATAAAGACCTCAAGAAAAATGCCCATCATAACAGTGGAAACTACGAGCATACACCTCTGAAATATGGCTGAGGCATTGCATAGTCTGAACTGCATCCTTCTGAAGGTGTACGTACCAAAGGGACATGTGAACGTGATCTTCTCTTGGTCTTTAAGAGCTATAGAAACTTGATTATACCAAGAGTGTCCATCCAAGAAGCAGAAATATTTTTTCACATCCAATCTATCAAGAATCTGGTTGATGAAGGGTAAGGGAAAGTAGTCCTTCTTGGTGGAGATATTAAGTCTTTTGTAGTCTACACACACTCGCCAAGAAGTGGGTACTCTGGTCACGATCTCCTCTCCTTTGTCGTTCTTCACGATGGTGATCCCTGATTTCTTTGGCACTACATGTAGATGGCTCACCCATTTGCTGTTGGAGATAGGATAAACGAATCTCGCATTGCACCATTTCTGAATTTCTTTCATAAAAACCTCCCGCAAATTTGGATTTAATCTTCTCTGAAATTCTCGGGAGGGTTTGCAATCTTCCTCAAGGAAGATGCAATATGAGCACAAGGATGGGTTGATGCCATGGAGATCTGAAGTCTTCTACCCTATTGCCTTGCAGTTGCGTTAAGAACCTCTATCAGACAAGATTCTTGATCTTCAGTCATATGCTCATTGATAATGACCATATATATGTTCAGTTAACCAGCAACGAAGGCATATTTCATGTTGGAGGGCAATTGCTTCAGCTCTGACAAAGTCGGAGCGGCTTCAGTGGTAACTTCAGGTATTAGAGCGGGTGGTGGTTCTTTCACCTATTTGGAGCCCACCATGAATTGTTTATCTTCAATATAATAAAGTTCGCAAAAATTTTGAATGATTTCCTCCTCATCGCAAGGTTCGTCCGTATTCTGTTCTTGGTCTTAATGGCACTGATGAATCCCCATTCATTACTCTTTATTCTTTTTATTTTAGATAAATATATTGGCAAAACATCATGTATATAGTTGTAAATACAATAAGTTACCAATAAGCATACATTTATTAATAATTAATAATTAGCATGCATTTGTGCAAAAATAAAAGAATAAAGAACAAAAGAAAAAGAGGGAAATTTTTAAAATAAATTTTGAGTGACCTGAACCCAAGAGAGGGTCCAAACTGGACCTAATCGACAAATAAAATAAGTAGAGAGAGATAGGGCCACTCTATCTTGTACATACTCCCTTCCATGTATATACACATATCATTTTATTTTCACAAAAATAGAAATAAAGAGGTATTTTAACCCCATATATATATTCCTAAAAATAAAATTAAAATTACAAAAAAAACAAAAAAAATAATTTCTCTCTCTCTTTCTCTCACCTTGTACGTAATACATGTATACATATATCCTCTACCTATATATTTTACATATGTACATAAATAATAAAAATAAAATAAAAAATATTTCATACTCCAAATTTTATGTTGTAAGTAAATAAAATATAGAATTGGGGTATTTGTACAAAAATAATAAAATAAAAATAAAAATACATAAGTATTTTATACATGTATACAATGTAATATAATGTATATACTTTTTTATAAAAATAATTAAAAATAAAAAAAAGAGTTTGAAAAATAATAAACACTTTTCATGTTGAACATTTTTTAAAATAAAACCATTTCTTATTTTTAATTTATTTTGCAAATATTTTTGACCAAGCTAATTTCCGATTGGTCCAGGAGGGATGTTGACTCCGGTTAACTCCCCCTCCCGGACCCTCTTGTGCGTGGATCTGATTCGCACCCATACTTCTCCCATTTTTCCCGATCGGACCCTGTTCGTTCATGCCCCGATTTCGGCGCCCTCTTCAACCTGGTGGATCAGTGACCCTCGCAGATCCCTAGGAAGAGGCAGATCGCCCTCGGTTCGCGCGCCCTTGCCCAATCTTTCCAACAACCTCGGATGCCCTATATATTCTTCATTCCATTTCCCATAGCCATAGCTCACGCTGCACACTCTCCTTCTACCCTAGACTTCTTCCCCTTGGTGAATGCAACCGGACGGAGCCTTGGTGGTCGGAGAAGGCTGCTGCAGCTGACGCTCGAGTTTCGTGGTCGGAGTTCCGCCGCGACGAGCCTCCCCCGCCTTCCGCAGCGAGGTCGAGGCGAAGACCCAGTTCAACTTCACCCCCTGGAGCTAAGGATTCAGATAGGACCCTCAGGTAGCTTCCATTTCGATCCTAGTTCCATTTATTTTGATTCTTCCATCCACTGCTTTGCCAGCTCCGACCCGTCGGTCGGAGCATCACCAGCCACCTTTATTCGCTTCGATCGACAGCCCCACTCACCGTAACACTTCCCCGCAGCTTGATCATCCTAGGCTTGTCTTGGATTGCCAAGATTAGGCCCGAGGTTCCTTCTACCACTTCGTCGGAACCTCCACACCCATTCGTCGTTGCTTCATGCTATTTTAGGTCAAATAACCCCGACTGAAGTGTCCCTCCGAGTTGAAGCTTTTCTCTGCAGATCATAGCGCGTACAGAAACGCCCCAGGTCACATCCGTCCCATCGCCAGAGCTCGCCCAGGTCACTTACCTGTTCTTGGAGATCCGACTGTCGGCGAGTCAATCGGACCCGTCCACCCGACGCGGAGGAGCCTTGCAGTCGATCACCGTCGTCCCATCGTTCATCGGATTGTCGGATCACCGCCGGTGCTCTGGTGAACTTCGCCCAGGCGGAATTCATCCAGCATCCTTCTCTGCCCTTGGATCATCGTCGTCGCCCAGATCGCAACACCGTCATCCAGAGCCTGCCTTTGTCAGCCCGTTAGATCTGACATATAATGACCTCCGTACGTCCATGTTTGCGCCCTCAAGACTGCCGTTGGATTCGCCACCTGTCAGTGCCAGAGCCGCACGTCGCCATCCAGTCAGAGTGCGCCACCTGTCCCCCCACGTACGACGTACGAGCGGCTGGGTAATTTGCTCCGCTTCCCCTGCATTTATTTCCCTTTATTATTTAGTCTGTAAAATAAAAGAACACATAGGGTAATTTGCACTTTTGATCCTACAGTTTTTTGTATTTATATTTTAGTCCTTCATGAATGGTTGCACGTGCATCGTCACATGTATTTATGGGATATTTGCATGTATGGTCCTGGATTTAGTGAATGTTATGCTTTGATGTTATAGTTTCATTATTTGCACTTGTACCTCTGTGCGTGCGGATATTGGACATGTGCTGAAATGTGTATGAAAATTGTAGTAGGGGCACTATATTTCTATGTGTGTTATCGTCTAGCCGATGGAACATGTTTTCTTTGCAAACTAGTCCCTATGTACTGTGTGCTTTATTTTAGTTTGAATAAATAGCAGGTTTCATCCAAAATTCATAAAAGTTTGATACATGGCTCCTGCCATGGTGTAGAAATTTAAGTGATTTTTTTGTTATATTTGGTTTCCATTTAGTATTTTTAAAAATTCAAAAACCTTAAAAATTGCTACAATTGTCTTTAAAAATCCAGAAAAAATATCAAAAGCCCTTGAAAAATTCCAAAAATATTCTTGTGTGTTTTCTTTGAGTTGTTCTTGCTTCAGTCCAATTTTTGTCACCTTTGCATTTATAAAATCAATAAAAATTGAAAAACATTAAAAACCTTATAAAAATCATTAAAAATTCATAAAAAAATAAAAGAAGTGTTTTCTTCTTCTGTATCTTGTTGTTTACTTGTAGTTTCACATAAAATTATTGCTCGAATTTTATAGGCTTTTTATGTATTTTTAACTTGCCTTTAGATTCAGGTTGCACGCTGTTTGGCATTTTTGCCCTTTATAATTTTTAAAAAATTAACTAAAATATTTCAAAAACATCTGAATATTTCAAAAACCCAAAAATATTTTTATTTGAATTTTCTGAGCATTTTTGAAGATTTAAATAATTGTTGGCTTGTGAGTTTTTGAGTGTTTTTATACTTTTCCTTAATTTTAAAAATTACGAAAAAATTGAAAAAACTAAAATCCACCAAAATTATTTGTTTCTAGATTCTTGATTACTTTGTAGCCCATCACATTCCGTGCTCCTTGTGTTCGACCCTGGTAGCTATACCAGATAAAATAAATTAGCGAGATTGCTATTTGTGCTTGATTGCTTGATTTTCGTGTTTGGTGGTCTTTGTTTTCTTGATTGATTTCACGGTTCGGGTTGCAACGACCTTATTTACACCTTAACTTGAGTAGTTGAGGCTTATCATCAGAATGGCGCCGTTGCAGGGGAGCACAACTTAGTAGTCGATTTCCGTTTTGTGTGATTTCTTGCTTACTGTTTCTTATATATTTTTGTAATAAATGTGGACTGACATACTTTTGTTTCGACTTTCCTTCGAGGGCCCGACGATTGAGGGTGGCTTTCTTCGGAGAGAGGAAGCACCCGCGGGACTTGGAGGCGGTTCGTTTCTGCATCGAGACGCAGGAGAGCGTATGAGAGCCAGAGCAAAAGTTCGGGAGCTATAGTTTAGTTTTAGACTTAGACTCTTTTTGCACTATTATTGTAATAATACAGGACAGACACTCTCAGACTTGGTGAATGCTTCAGGGTCTGTTTCATCGAGTATCGGTGTGCTCATGGGATCTCACCGTGGTTTTTTGCCGATTTTGGTTTTCTATCACCTTTACTACTTATCTGATTTTCGAAGGTTTTGGCCCCTAGATCTAGGATTTTCTGTGTTTGTGACGTAATTAATTAAGACCCAACCCAAATTATATACATGTTCCTATAGATCGATAATTGGACCTAATTAATTAACTCACAAAGAAAAAGCTAGTTTAATTAGGCTCGAGTCCACGTTCCGTGAGGAACCACATACAACGCGTGCAGGATCCGTTGGGACGGACACCGAGTGGTTCCCAAGATCGGACTCAGGACTTAGTCTGATTAGCTAGATACTATGCTTATCGTGTAGAAATTTCTTCATCTAAGGCTGATTTCTTCTTGCATCATATATGTAGTTTAATTTCAGTTTTTATTTTATGCATGGATCACCCTGCATGTAGAGAGCTGGCGTCAGGTACGCATTTCTTACTCTGCATGCATCATTGTATTTGATCGCACATCGGCTTTTTCGCCTTCTCCCCCTGTTTTGGACTTAAAATAACCAAGAGAACTGAAAAAAAAAAGAAAAAATATAAAATTGGGACTGCTAAACTCACTTGATCTTAAAAGACACCTCATTTAAAAAATTGTCTTGGGAAAGGAACACCCTCATAGTATGGTTTGGATGAGCGAGAGAGTGACCCACACACTAGACTAGAGCCATATCCGATCTCTTAGCAGACTATCGACCGGGAGAGTCTGTTAGGAGCATTGGATTCCTACCTGCTCGCTTAATCGCTCTGAAAGATGGTCTTATCACCTAATAAAATTGACAAGATAACCGACCGAGCCTTTACGGTCTTCAGCTCCGCGTCGAGTAGGTGAATTGGGGGTTTGCTTTCTGATCTTGTGAATTTCCACATCTCATCCGCATTCACTTGCCACATCAAGATGATGTGCAGGAGATCCCTTAGGCAGCCTCTTGCTACACTGCTTTTGAGCACTCCAGTTCGTTCATCTAGGTTGGTTCGTGAGAGCCCGCTCTCCGAACCCGAGTTTGATTCTGCCCTGTTTTCCCTTGACCACCCTTCTACCAGTCCTGAGGTGCTCGAGCAGAGACCACAATAGACAGATGATTTATCGGTACCTAAGTTTGGGTCTTTTCCCTTTGTAGAGACCATGGCCAATAGCGAGGAGTGCGCCGATGGATCCAGTGGAGCTCAGACATACGTACTTGATCAGGGTGCCATCAACTCTACCCTATTATCCTCTCTGGAGACCATGCAGCGTCAGATCAGAGACCAGGGGGCTTTCATGATGGATATGCGCAGAGAGATGGAGCAGCTGAGAGCCGCTAGAGAGGATCGTAGAGCTGGTGGAGGTAGAGGACTAGATATGCCTGAGGGAGGAGACCCAGAGCATCTAGAACAACCAGCAGCACCTACACGACCGATGAGGGAGTTGCACAACCCTGGTGTAACTCTTACCCACAGATGGATAGTGTTGCCGGCCATTATGGGAGACTTCAAGTTCCCACCTCAGATGATTCAGCTTCTTCCCCGCTTCCATGGACTTGCCACTGAGGAGTCTCATCTCCATCTCCAGGAGTTTGAGATGATTTGCAGTATTGTCTACGATCGCCTTGTGGACAAGGAAACCATTTGGATGATGACCTTCCCTTTCTCCCTCATAGACAGAGCAACCAACTGGCTGAAGCACCTAGGGAGATTTGTCACTACATGGGAACAACTCCAGAATGAGTACTTGAACAAGTACTATCCACTCAACCGGACCAATGCAGCCAGGGTCTTGATCAGCAACTTCTCCATGCTCCCCAACGAGCAGTTTCACGAGGCATGGGATAGATTCAGGGATCTCACAGACCGGTGTCCCCACCATGATATATCCAAGCCCAATATCATCCAGAGTTTCTTTTGCGGGCTTACATAGGAGCTGCAGGGGCTAGTTAATGCATCCTGGGGTTCATATTTTGCCAAGGATAAGGATCAGGTCCATGCCATCTATGAGGAGATGGCCGAGAACTACATGGTGATGTCCCAGACCCGATTGCACACTCAGGGGAAGCCCCAGCCACAGGTCGTGTCCTATCAGAGGATAGCACGGGTTGATGCCGATCCATCTACATCATCAGCAGCCACAACACAGGTAGAGTCGATGGCCGCTGATATGGGGATTATCAGCGAGAAGTTGGACAGAATAGAGTTAATTGAAAAGAAGCAGTTCCAGGGCATGTCGCAGATCGATCAGATGGCACAGACATTGAGTGACCTGAAGACTCAGATCATGTGTATCCAAGAGGCACAAATGGCTTATCAGCCCCGTCTCAGGTCACGGGTAGATCCCAGCAACAGTGGCAGCTCATCCTAGCACTCGAGCCAGCCTCGACAGGTTCACCATGTTCAGGTGGAGTCATACTGGCATCCACAACAATACTACCAGCCACCACCATCTTAGGACACTCAGATGGTGGTCTACCAGTTGGATCAACCCCTAGCACTCCTTCCCCCACTTACGTAAGAGCAGAAGCCATTGATGGATGTCAATGGGATCTGGTATGACCAACCTCAGCCTGGGATCCGACGAGACCAATCGGATTCCGTTGGTCGGCCGGAGGTACCAGTTCCCAGCAGAAGCCTCCAGTTCAACATGGCCAGTAAGACCGGCAGTCACACAAGCGACCCTAGTTCCAGCAACAGCAACAGCCACATCCACAGTCCCACAAGTAGCAAGGTTCTCATCCCTATCAGCAGGGACAGTCTTGGAGGCAGCAGCAGTAGCCTCAGCAGTATCATTCTCACTACCCCTCTCACTCCCAATAGTAGCAACCTCAGTTTCAGAGAGGCCACCCGTCAGGTTCTCATGGGCCCGCCTATGAGAAACCCGCTTTGGATGATCTAGCCTGCCTCATGTTCGAGTAGCAGGCCACCTTCAGATGGGAGATGGATGAGTTCAGACATGCGATGAGAGAGATTGTGAGACGGAAGGCTGCCATACCTGCACAGATTGAGCCAAACCCGAACAACCTGAAGAGGAAGTCTTAGCAGGTAGAGTTTATAGAGGTTACGACTCCTAGTGATTCACTTGGTGATATATCTTCATATCATTTTGATGCTGACTTTGTTACACTTAGGAGCGGTAGGATTCCAGTCGGCGGTGCCTCATCTGAGTGACGACCACTCGCAACTTCATGAGCGCCAAATGAGGAGGAGAGTGGTGCTGATGCCGCTCGTGATGATGATGATGACGGTGGTGCTGACGCCACCAAGGATGTTGATCCAGCCGACGGTACTGAGGTCGTCCCTTCACCAGATTCAGGAGGAGGTGGTGCTGATGCCACCAGATTTGATGTTGAGCTAGCGTGCGCTACTGATGCCGTAAGTACTGATGCCGAGGGTGGTGTTGATGCCACCATTTCTATTCCTGTCGCATTCCCATCTATTACTGTATCTCAGGACTATTCTGGAAATAAAAGAAAGGGTTCTTCATTTGTGAGTCCATCTGTGAACTTGGAGGTGCTTGTATGGATTCTATTTTATCACAGCAGTAGTGAACTGAACCTAGCCCTCCATTTGAGGAGGGCCCAGCCATCCCCTTTTCCCAAGCACTCCGCTTGGCTAAGGGGACCAAAAAAGAAAATCCAAAAAAATCGCAGCAGCTAGAGTTCAGCCAACAGATGATCGACAGATTCCAGATACAGCTGACTCTACAAAAGGCCTTGGAGCACATCCCCCTCTTCCAAAGGAACCTTAGAGAGAGGACCACCATTCACATGAAGAGGATGAACCACCACTCAAAGATTCATGTGCTCAATCGTGCCACCTGCTTCGCTATACCGAACTGTCTGCCAGCCAAGAGGCCAGATGCAGGAGCCCCTTATGTCAGATGCATATACATGAGTAAAGTTTTGATCGGACTCTATTTGATAGCAGATCTTCTGTCAACCTTCTTCTAGTAGCCTTACTCGACCTCTTCGAGTTTGGCCCTCTTTGATAAAGCAGGACGGTCCTTCAGTTTGTTGATCGATCTATCAAGAGGCTGAAGGGGTTGCTGAAGGATGTGGTCATCACAATTCAGGGCCGAAAATTCCCTGTGGACTTCATCGTGTTGGACATGGAGATCCCTGAGTCTGTGACCGATACCCCCATCATTTTAGAACGCATGTTCTTGACTACAGCCAAGGTAGTGTCCGATCATGATAGCGGGAAGGTATACTTTCACGTCGAGGGAAAAAGTATACAAATAGAGATGATTGACGAGACTAGAGCACGAGATTCAGCATGCTCAGAGCCACTTACAGATTCAGAGCATATGATAGAGGCAGAGCGAGACATCCACCGGGAGTGTGATTTTGTGATCACAGGTGATGAGGTAGTTTGGGTAGACCATATTTCACAAACTATCCTCTCACCTTCAGATCCCACTGATGCACATATTCCAGTAGAGGAGATCTTGGAGAGTGTATTCCTGGCAGAGGATACATTTGAGGTAGCAGATCGCGTTTCGGATAACGAGGCAGTTGATTTGTCTTTTGATTCAGATTCAGATCTCTCGGAGTCAGATATTGATTGGGCAGAGTTTGATTATATGATTCCATGTCTGACTTCCACAGAGCCGGCAACTAGGGTGGAGATTGATCCCATTCAGAGCATAGACACATCAGCATAGCAGTCCACCAGATTTTATAATTCAGCGAGAGTTCTCCCATGCGGATTTGGTTGCGTTCACTCAGACCTTTCAGAGACAAGATCCACCAGCTCCCACTTGTCTAGAGAGGAAGACCTTACTGCAGTCGCTGAAGTATATGTTCCATGCGGGTGACCATGAGATGCACTCAGTTATTATATGAGCAGATTTGACTGGAGAGCAAGAATCTCGTTTGATGGAGGTTCTTGAAAAGAACCGCAAGGCAATAGGATGGAGCGTAGCCGATCTCCAGGGGATAAGTCCGACCCTATGCTTCCACCATATCTATCTCGAAGAGGACAAAGCCGTCGCGTGAGTTCCAGCGGTGATTGAACCCGAACCATCAAGAGGTTGTCATGAAGGAAATCTAGAAATGGTAGAGCGCCGATTTTATCTACCCCATCTCCGACTCCATGTTGGTCAGTCTGTTACATGTGGTGCCCAAGAAGACGGGCATCACTACAGTTGTGAGTGAGTCTGGAGAGGATATCGCTACCTGGGTACCCACTTCTTGGAGGATGTGTGTGGACTACTGACGATTGAACCAGGCCACCAAGAAGGATCATTTCCCGCTGCCTTTTATTGACCAGATTATAGAGAGGCTAGTCAGTAAGAGTCATTACTGCTTTCTTGACGGGTACTCTGGATATAATCTGGTGGCCATTGCGCCAGAAGACCAGTACAAGACCACATTCACCTGTTCCTTTGGGACGTATGCTTTCAGACGTATGCCCTTTGGTCTATGTAATGCCCTAGCAACATTCCAGATGTGCATGTTGTCCATCTTTACGGACATGGTGGGTGAGTACTTGGAGGTCTTCATGGATGACTTTTCGGTCTATGGCGATGGGCTTGATTCTTGTCTTGAGTGCCTAGAACACATCCTTCAGCGATGCATCGCAGTCCATCTTGTGCTATCGTGGGAGAATAGTCACTTCATGGTGACTCAAGGGATGGTGCTTGTTCAAATCATCAACAACAAGGGGAGGAGGTTGATCCAGCCAAGGTGGATATCATCAGAAAACTCGATCCACTGTCCAACTTGTGATAGTTATGGTCATTTATGGCACACGTCGGTTTCTACCGATGACTCATTCATGATTTCAGTAGAATTACCCGACCGTTGACTGATTTGCTGACCAAAGACACCGAGTTCATTGTCAATGATAAGTGTCTTGTGTCATTTGAGACTCTCAAGAGTCTAGTTACTGAGGCTCCTGTCCTCCAGCCGCCTGATTGGTCTCTCCCATTCGAGATCATGACGGATGCCTCCGATTTTGCCATAGGGGCCATGCTTGGACAGAGGAGGGATAGAGCACTATTTGCCATTCACTACGCTAGCCCTACATTGGACGCCGTACAGCGGAAATACACCATCAATGAGAAGGAGATGCTAGCCGTAGTTTTTGCCCTAGATAAGCTCAGATCATACATCATTGGATCTAGAGTGACCATTTTTACAGATCATACCACCATCAGGTACCTCATGGCAAAGAAGGATGCTAAAGCGAGATTGACTATATGGATCCTTCTGCTCCAGGAGTTTGATATTTAGATTAAGGATAAGCCTATAGTCAAGAATGTGGTGGTGGATAATCTCTCCCGATTAGAGCATCTTGAGGATTCTGAGCAGATTGATCCTATCACAGAGACCTTCCCACATGAGGTGATCCTTGCTATCGCCTCGCTCCCATGGTACACCGACATTGTGAACTATCTTTTTGCCAAGAAAGTTCCACAAGGTTGGCCCAGAAAGAGACTTGAGACATTCCTAGCGAAGGTCATGTCTTACCTTTGGGAGGATCCCATTCTTTACCATGAAGGAGGGGATAGTGCCTGGCGACGGTGCATTCGTCAGGAGGAGCACCATAGTGTCCTCACTTATTGCCACAAGGTGGAGGTAGGAGTACATCACTCTGGGAGGAGAACGGCACAGAAAGTGCTCCTATCTAGCCTTTGGTGGCTTACTCTCTTCAAGGATTCTGATGAATTCGTGAAGAGGTGTACTGACTATCAGAGGATGGGCACTTGTGGACAGCGTGATATGATGCTGATGCATCCCATTCACTTCTGTGAGGTTTTTGACACATGGGGCATCGATTTCATGGGTTCATTCCCTAAGAGTCAGGGATTCGAGTACATTCTATTAGTCGTTGATTATGTGAGTCATTGGGTTGAGGCCATCCCCACTCGAAACGTAGATGCTAGGACTGTATGCAAATTTTTGAGGAAAAACAACATTTCACGGTTCAGGGTACCTCGAGTTTTGATATCTGACGGGGGGTCTTATTTCATCAACGACAAGGTAACGACCATTGCTAGCGAGTTCAGCATTGACCATCGAGTAGCCACTCCAAACCACCCTCAAACCAATGGTCTTGCTGAAGTGTCGAATAGGGATATGAAGACTATATTGCAGAAGGTCGTCCGCCCTAACCGAAAGGATTGATCACGGCTTTTGGACTCGGTTTTGTGGGCATATAGGACGTCCTTCAAGTCTCCTTTGGGTATATCTCCTTTTCGCCTCGTTTATGGAAGGCCCTTCCATTTACATGTTGATCTTAGGCACAAGTCACTTTGGATTGTCACAGATATACTTTTGGATCCAGTGAGTATAGGAGATCAGAGGAGGGCAGAATTGGCAGCCCTGGAGGAGCTTAGAGATGAAGCCTTTTCGAGCAGCCTACATTATAAGGAGCGAGTGAAGGAGTGGCATAATTCTCATATCAGCGACAAGCAGTTTGAGCCAGATCAGAGAGTATGGTTGTTCGATGCCAGGCTTAGATTATTTCCAGGGAAGTTGCAGATCAAGTGGAAGGGACCATACTTGGTCCAAAAGGTACGTGACAATGGGAGTATTGAAACTAGCTTTCTCGTTGGACGAGAAGGAAGTTGGGTTGTGGATTCTGATGCTTCTGTTCATGTATGCAATTCTTTGCATTTGTTTCAGGAAACTAGGAATCTGGACCAAGGGGAGATAGTCATCCAGATGGGATTTGATGCAAGTGTTGTAGCAGTCGCCATCGGGATTTGCAGACTATCATTATCTAGTGGTCGAGTCCTAGTACTTAAAGAGTGTCTTTATGTACCTGAAGTTAGAAGGAATCTAATATCTGTATCTAAGCTAGTTAGAAATGGATATTCCTTCACTTTCTGTAATAAATTAATCTTAAACCATTGTGATAAATATATTGCGGATGGTATTTTGACTTCTGATGTACTCTATGAATTATGCATTGATGAATGTGTCATGAGTGTTACTACCACTAATGATGGAAACCCCAAAAGATCTAGGGAGGATGGAAATCATTCGAATATGATTTGGCATCAAAGGCTTGGTCATTTATCTATTGATAGGATCAATAGATTGATAAAGGATGGACATTTAGTTTTTTTACATGTTCAATCTTTACCTACCTGCGAACATTGCATTCGAGGTAAAATGACTAGAACACCTTTCCGTAACAAGGTTACGAGATGTGAAGGTATTCTGGACCTAATACATACTGATGTATGTGGTCTCTCCAGTATCGCGACTAGAAATGGATATCGATATTATTTGACGTTTATTGATGATCGTTCGTGGTACGGGTTTATCTTCCCAATACGTCATAAATCTGAAACCTTTGAAAAGTTCAAAGAGTTTAAGGTTATTGTTGAGAACCAAACCGAGAGGAAGATCAAACGGATTCGATCTGACTGAGGTGGCGAGCACCTCTCAGATGAATTCAAGGAATATCTTAAAGAGAATAGAATTGTCTCCAATCTCACACCCCTTGGAACTCCCCAACTTAATGGTGTTGCTGAAAGACGCAACAGGACCATCATGGACATGGTTCGTTCAATGATGAGCAGAGCACGTTTACCTCTTAGTTTCTGGGGATATGCAGTAGAGACTGCAATATATATCCTGAACAAGATTCCTAGGAAATCTGTACCCAAGACTCCTCATGAGCTCTGGTATGGTACCAAGCCAAGAGTTAAACACTTGAGGGTTTGGGGTTGCTTGTTCCATGCAAAGAACGTGGACGCAAGTAAGCTAGAATCTCGCACTCGTGAGTGCTTCTTCATTGGGTATGTTAAAGATGGTATTGGATACCAGCTTTATGACCCTAAGACCCAAAAGATTTTTCTCTCTAGGCATGTGAAATTTCTAGAGGATGATTTCCTTAAAGGTCAAGACAGAAATGAAGTGGAGGAACTCATTGAATTTCCTGAGGATTTATGAGATTCCTGAACCAGAAACTGAAGTGATAAATAAAGATGAAACAACCATACCACTTCGAAGGAGTTCAAGGGTGGTTGCACCACCTGAAAGGTATGAATTCCATGTGTCAGGTCAGACTGACAATGATCCTTCTTCATTTGATGAAGCACTCGCGGATCATGATATGTATAGATGGATGCTAGCAATGAAGTCAGAAATTGACTCCATGCATAAGAATGGTGTATGGACCCTAGAGGATCCTTCTAAAGGGGTAAAACCCATTGGGTGTAAATGGATATTCAAGAGAAAAAGGGGACTGATGGGAAATTAGAGACTTTCAAAGCACGGCTCGTAGCCAAGGGCTGTTTACAGAGAGAAGGCATCGACTATGATGAGGCGTTCACTCCTGTGGCTATGATTAAGTCCATCAAGACACTGCTAGCTATAGATGCATCTCTTGACTACGACATCTGGAAGATGGACTTCAAGACAACTTTCCTCAATGGATACCTCTAGGAGGTATCTATATGGAGCAGCCCTAGGGCTTCCTAGTTGAGGATGGAAAAGTATGCAAGCTGAAGAAATCCTTCTATGGGCTCAAACAAGCTTCTCGTAGCTGGAACATCAGATTTGACGAAACCATAAAGAGTTATGATTTTGTGCAAAATCTTGATGAACCTTGTGGGTACAAGAAGCTTAGTGGGAGCACCATTGTGTTCATCGTGCTTTACATAGATGATATCCTTATCATTGGGAATGATACAGGAATGATGACCAGTGTGAAGATTTGGCTATCACATACCTTCGAGATGAAAGATCTTGGAGAAGCCTCTTACATCTTAGGCCTGAAGTTGTTCAAAAACCGAGAAAAGAGGATATTGGGACTATCACAACATGGGTACATTAAGAAGATTCTTGAACGATTCCATATGGATAGTTCTAAGAAAGGATTCCTCCCCTTAAGACGTGGTATCCATCTATCTAAAGGGATGGCTCCTCAAAGTGTTGAGGAAAAGAAGGCCATGGTTGGATGCCCCTACACATCAGCTGTAGGAGGCTTAATGTATGCTATGATGTCTACTAGGCTAGACATCTGCCATGCAGTGGGAGTGGTAAGTCGTTACCAATCCTGCTATGGAGAGCAACACTGGAATGCAGTAAAGAACATATTCAAATATCCAAGACGGACACAAGATTACGTCCTGGTCTATGGGGATGGTGATCTCCAAGTCTTAAGATATACAGATTCAGACTTCCAGTCGAATGTTGATGATCGAAAGTCGACATCAGGGTTTGTTTTCCTGTTGAACGGTGGTGCTGTGAGCTGGAGAATTAAGAAGCAAGACACTATGGCAGATTCAACAACAAAAGCCGAATACATTGTCGCATCGGATGCTGCAAAAGAGGCAATGTGGTTGCGCAAGTTCATCTTGGAGCTTGGCGAAGTTTCCTCTGATACTGCCATCCCGTTACTCTGCGATAACACGGGAGCCATTGCCCAGGCAAAGGAAACCAGATGACATCAAAAGAGCAAGCACGTGGAAAGGAAATACTACATCATTCTGGAGATTCAAAAGCGTGGTGATATCATCATCACCAAGGTGGCCTCTGCCGACAACATTGTTGATCCTCTTACCAAACCTCTGACACAGAAGGGTTTTGACCAGCATGTAAGTAGTATGGGTTTATGGATTGTATCTGAATGGTTCTGAGGGCTAGTGGGAGATTGTTAGACATATGAGCCCCGGGCGAACCATTCTTACAATAAATGTTATAGTAATATATATATGTTTATCAATAAAAGTTATTGATGTTTCACTCCCTTTCTGAAATTAAATGAATGAATGCACTATAAGGTCCCTCCGTACAATTAGGGTTATGTACCATGGCCATCTTAATGATCATATAGTTGTTGATTCATTAAATGAATCATAGAGGCTGGTGTTTGGATGAATATCTAAAGAGTTAGATAGAGGACTCATCAAGCACCGTCAAATGATTATTAAGAGATGATCTCCATCCTGAGTAGGAGATGGCAATCCTTTCTCACAAAGGCTGATATCTGACCGACCTCTTGATGCAGGTCCTCTACATAGGAATGGTGATTCGGAGGTGTCAGATTAGTTAGGTCAATGGGTTGACTTAACGAGATCGAGATAACCTAAGTCCTATGTTGAATGTTGTCACAGCATAGGCACACATCCTCTGACCGGAGACAGATGTATTACTATATGTCTGAGTGTGTACATTTGGTAGACCAATGGATTGATGACCTAACCAAGGTCTATACATCGGCGCGTTGGTGTGCATGTGAGGGCATATGAGTAACACGATCTCTCAAAGGGATCATACAGGTTCACTTATGAACCGGAAGACATGATCTCACTCATGAGGTATTGGGACCGATCAAATTCCATGCATAGTCGTCGTGCTTTAGATGCATGACATGAATTTAAAGGTATGATATATGCTTTGAGAAATCATATGATCGATACCGATTCCCAATGACCATGATTGAGAAACTTGGTGATCAAACCCGGAAGAAGACAGTGTAAAATTGATCTTGATCTTCAGGATGATCATAGGTCTTCCAGTATGCAGGATGTATAGGTATTGGGAATACCTGAGGGTGATGTGATCATAAACGATTGTATAACCATGACGCTTCCATTCTGAGGGAGTGATGAAATAGGTCTGGATTTTAGTGACTCTTCTCAGTAGAGAAGCAATCTGATCTTGGTCCACGTGTTGGACATTAGTCTGAATGAGATTCAGATGCAATGAGAAGATTAGATTCGCGGTCTTAATTTAATCAAGCATCTGTGTAAGGTTCGTAAGATCTGGATTTGAGATGAGATCTCAACATCCACTTCACTATACGTGGAACAATACAATCGCCATGTCCTTATCTCCAAGTATTTGCGGAGAAAGCACATTATTCTTGAAGGAGTTCAAGAATAATTCATTTGATGAATTATGTATCCAAGAACCAAGAGAATGATAATTAAATGAGATTTAATTATAAAGAACAATATGAATGAGATTCATATTATGAGAATGATTATAAAAGATAATTAAATGGGATTTGATTATCAAGGATTACATAATATGGATAGTACTATCCATGATGTATGTATATATATATTATAACTGTGATTTATAATATATTAGACAGAGAAGCTTTGTAAATAACATTTGTTAATTATTAATGTGAATTGGATTCACATTAAGTAATTAATTGGAAATGTAATTTACAAATTAGTTTGGGTTTTGAGTATGATTCACATATTTTTCAATGGCATGATTGAAATATTCACAAATTAATTTGAAATTAATTTGGTGGATAATTTTCTGATAAAGGTTATTACAAATTTATTAAGGATTAATGGATAAAAATAAAGAGGAGATAAATCACCACAAATAGGTGGCGTCACCTATAGGTGACGCCCCCTATTTTTGGGGGTGATTAATGATCTCCTCCTTTTTTATCTTTTTATCTCTTGATAATTAATTAATGTTAAATTAAATTATGTTGATGATAATACAACATATGTTTTATTTTAAATAAATTAATGTTGTTGGTTTTTCTAGCCAACAACAATCATGACCACTGATTATTGCATGGATCAACCTAGCCCTTGGATCTATGTGTGCCATGGATTGAGATCCATTGGATCCCAAACTAATATATAAGGAGCGCAACCCTAGACCTTTCAAGGTACATAATCAAGAGTTGTACAAGACTACTACTCTCTCTCTCATTATCGCCTACTCTCTCTCTCTCCCTTCAAGGTGGTCGTCCATCTTGTACATTGAGAAAGAGAGCTTCTCGCCTTCGCCTTCAACTGCTCGAGGATCTCCATCTTCTTTGAGGCTGCTTACTCTAAAGGAAGACGACAGATTTCGTTGGACGAAATCAGGGGACTCGAAGGTTGGATCTTCATCGAGGATTACGGGGGGAATGCGTCTCATCATCGCGTCCGCAAGTGCCATCTTCGTGGATCGGACTTGAGACAGGAGGATCTCTTGCTTTAGAGATCTCGTGATCGCAACCATGCTTCAAGAGGTATTTCTAATACTTTGTGGTTTGATAAAACGATACAAGAAATGTTCTGTGATCATGTGGTTTCATCACTTGATTAAAAAAATTTTAATTTCCGCTGCATCTAGCGACTAGTGCGACTAGCTGCCCCGATCGCATGATATGTGATCAACACGCTTCCGTGATGTGCTTAAGGATTCCTCGTATCCTTCAAGGGTTTACCTTACCCTAAGTATATGGGGGTGTTGGACTCGTGAGTATTCTGTTGATTTTTTTTACCTCTGTTTTGCTGCCTATACATAGAGATCTTTCGCCCTAAGTATAGGGGAGGTAGACCCTGTACATTCTTCTACTCGTATTCCCCTTCATGTACAGTTTGCTATACTTAGGATTACTTCATATTAAGTATAGGGGAAACACCGAGTTCTCTTCATTCTATTCTTTGATTCGTCGTTGTAGTATACCAATCCTTTTCACTTCCCTATACTAAGCACGAGTTATGTCTTCTTCATCACTCCTGGTCCACTCTGAGGACATCGTTCGAGCTAAGTATAGGGAGGTGTCGTATATATTTTATATATACTTTAGCCATAACTCGTACTTTGTGTGAGTGTGTTAATAAATAAAATGGCAATAATTCTTTTATCCAAAAACCATAAAAATTTAAAATTTTTCCTTGTACATAAAAAATCTCTATTGCACATATATAGCTATTTATAAAAATTATTTTTGTACAAATGTTTGTAAAAATGATTTGTGTAAAGAGTTTGTAAATATTTTGATATCAAAATTATGTATATAGTACAAAATTTTTGTAAAATGTTTGAAAAACAAAAGTTTGCAAAAACCCTTGTGTAAGTGTTTGTAAATATTTTGCAAAAACTTCGTGCATTCATTCATTCAAACATTTTTCAAAAATTTTGCACATTTTCAAAAACTTGCATAAAAACAATTTTTTATATATTTGTATAGTTTTTCTGAATCATAGTTGACATTTAAACTGGCCTGGAATTAAATTGAAAAATAGAGCTCGATTAAGACCTTAATCCACCTAAGTCTAAGAGGAACCTTATAGGGCTTAGGATTAAGACTTTTCAAGTCCATTTGGGGCTTAATTCTTTGAGTCCACTAGGCTATGATCATATGTCATCTTGATGAGCCTAAGTAGTACACTTAACAACGCACACATGACTCTCAGAGACAATGGCTTTACTTGCACCAGCACATTACACATAGCTCTCCACGGATGAGGTGGTGAGGAGGCAGTTTCCTTTGGCTTGGGGTAGCATATGAGGGTAGTACTTCTAGGCGGAACCTCTCTTCTTCTTTTAGTGAAGGAAATGCATCTCAACTTGGTCTGGTGGTGTTGAGGTCTAAAGACAGGAGTTGTGGGTTGCAATAAAGCTTCAAAAGAGGGATAGTCTACTGGCTCAAGAGGAAAAACTCCTTATGTATATATGTTGCACCATGTAGATATGTTGTACATATGCACATCGAAAAAAAATGTGCAAAGAAAGAAAAACTCCAAAAAAGTGGTGGGTCTGATTGAAAATAAAATATCCATTGGAGTGTATATAGTCAAATAAAGCAAAGCTTATGTTACACACGCTCATCTCATGAAGCTTATAGCGGGAGACGTAGCTACACTGGTTGGGCTCCCAAGGATACATGGCTATACTGGTCATGGTCCATTCTCTTCTTCCTCCTCTTCTTGAGCCGGTTGAACTTAAACTTAGAAGGGAATACCCCGCTCCTCGAGGAAAGAGCTGCTAGACTAGGGCATTAGAGTTACCTTGTTAAGGAGGGTTGTCACTTTGTCATTTCTGAGGTGGGGAGCTACATATCACTTACACAGTACAAGGAAAGATTCATGGTCATCAGAGTTTGTGTATGTAGACTTGTTCTGATCTGGAATATTGAGGAGTCTTGACCATAGATCGGTGGAACTTAGAGGTTGTTGAGTTTTAAGCTTAAGTTCAAATAAGGTTCCAACAAATTTATAATCCAAAGGTCTGACTGAGCTCCATACTTCAATTAAATGGAGGCAAGTTTAACAATCAACCTTGATTTCCTTTCTTTTTCTTTTCTTTTTCTTTTCACTTCTTTTTCAAATAAGTTTTGCCAAGGGACTAGCAAAAGTAAAGTATAGGGGGGTGATGAATCCCCATTCATCACTCTTTATTCTTTTATTCAAAGTAAAGTATTGGAGCACTTTCTGTGTCGTTCTCCTCCCAGAGTGATGTCCTCCTGCCTCCAGCTTGTGGCCATAGGTGAGGACGCTAAGGTGCTCCTCCTGAGGAATGCACCGTCGCTAGACACTATCCCCTCCTTCATGGTAAAGGATGGGATCCTCCCAGTGGTAAGACTTGGCCTTCGCTAGGAAGGTCTCAAGTCTCTGTATGGGACAACCTTGTGGAACTTTCTTGGCAACAAGATAGTTCACAATGTCGGCGTACCATGGGAGCGAGGTGATAGCAAGGATCGCCTCATCTGGGAAGGTCTCTGTGATAGGATCAATTTTCTCAGAATCCTTAAGATGCTCTAATCGGGAGAGATGATCCGCCACCACATTCTTGACTCCAGTCTTATCCTTAATCTCAATATCAAACTCCTGGAGTAGAAGGATCCATCTAGTCAATCTCACTTTGGCATCCTTCTTTGCCATGAGGTACCTGATGGCGGTATGATCTGTAAAAATGGTCACTCTTGATCTGAACTTATCTACGGTAAAAACTATGGCTAGCATCTCCTTCTCAGTGACGGTGTAGTTTCTATGTGCAGCATCCAATGTACGACTAGCGTAGTGAATGGCAAATGGTGCTCCATCCCTCCTCCGTCCCAACATGGCCTCCACGGCAAAATTGGAAGCAGCCGTCATGATCTCGAATGGGAGAGACCAATCAGGTGGTTGGAGGATAGGAGCCTCAACAAGGATACTCTTGAGAGTCTCAAATGACGCAAGACACTTATCATTGCCAATGAACTCGGTGTCTTTGGTCAGCAAATCAGTCAACGACCGGGCAATCCTGCTGAAATCATGAATGAATCGTCAGTAGAAATTGACGTGCCCCAGAAAAGATCGTAATTGTAACAAGTTGGACGGTGTATCGAGTTTTCTAATGATATCCACCTTGTCCAGATCAACCTCCATGCCCTTGTTGGAGATGATATGACCAAGCACCGTCCCTTGAGTCACCATCAAGTGACTCTTCTCCCATGATAGCCAAGATTAGGCCCAAGGTTCCTTCTTCCACTTCACCGGAACCTCCACACCAATTCATCGTCGCTTCACACTATTTTAGGTCAAATAACCCCTTCCGGAGTGTCCCTATGAGTTGAAGCTTTCCTCTGTAGGTCATAGCGTGTGCAGACATGCCCCAGGTTGCATCTGCCCCACTTTGTCGGTGCTCGCCCAGGTCCCTTACCCGTTCCCAAAGATCCGACCATCGGCGAGTCAATCAGACCCGTCCACTCGACGCGGAGGAGCCTTGCGAGTCGATCACCGTCATCCAATAGTTCATCGGAGTGCCGGATCACCGCCGGTGCTCTGGTGAACTTCACCCAGGCGGAGTTTGTCTAGCATCCTTCTCTACCATTAGATCATCGTCATCGCTCAGATCGCATCAGTGACGTCCAGAGCCTGTCTTTGTCAGGCTGTTAGATCTAACATCTAACAGCCTCCATATGCCCACGTTCATGCCCTCAGCACCGCCTTTGGATTCGCCACATGTCAGCACCAGAGCCGCACGTCGCCATACAGGTAAAGCGCGCCATGTGCGCCCCACATGCGATGCACAAGCGACTACGTAATTTGCTCTGCTTCCCTACAGTTATTTCCCTTTATTATTTAGTTTGTAAAATAAAAAGTACACAGTAGGGTAATTAGCACTTTTGATCATGCAGTTTTTCGTATTTATATTTTAGTCCTTCTTCAATGGTTGCACGTGCATTGTCACATGTATTTATGGGATATTTGCATGTATGGTCCTGGATTTAGTGAATGTTATGCTTTAATGTTATAGTTTCATTATTTGCACTTATACCCCTATTCTTTCGGATATTGGACATGTGTTGAAATGTGTGTGAAAATTGCACTAGGTGCCCTACAGTTTCTATGTGTGTTATCGTTTAGCCCCTGGAACATGTTTTCTTTGCAAACTAGTCCATGTGTACTATGTGCTTTATTTTAGTTTGAATAAATAGCAAATTTCATCCAAAATTTATAAAATTTTGACACATGGCTCCTGCCATGGTGTAGAAATTTGCTTTTTTGTTGTATTTGGTTTCAATTTAGTATTTTTAAAATTTAAAAACCTTAAAAATTGCTAATGTTTTTCTTTAAAAATCCACTAAAAATATCAAAAGCCCTTGAAAAATTCCAAAAATATTCTTGTATGTTTGCTTTGAGTTGTTCTTGCTTCAGTCCAATTTTTGTTGCCTTTGCATTTATAAAATCAATAAAAAATCGTAAACATTAAAAACCTTATAAAAATCATTTAAAAATTCATAAAAAATCAAAAAATTGTTTTTCATTTTCAGTAGCTAGTTGTTTCTTAGTTTCACATAAATTCTTTCCTCGAATTTTATAGGCATTTTAAGTATTTTTAACTTGCCTTTAGATTCGGGCTGCACATTGTTTGGCATTTTTGCCCTTGTTTCATTTTTAGAAAATTAAATAAAATCAGAAAAAATCAAGAAAAATAACAAAAACATCTGAATATTTTAAAATCCCAAAAATATTTTTATTTGAATTTTCTAAGCATTTTTTAGTCTTTAAATAATTGTTGGTTTGTGAGTTTTTGAGTGTTTTTATACTTTTCCTTAATTATAAAAAATACAAAAAAAATTGAAAAACCTAAAATCTACCAAAATTATTTGTTTCTAGATTCTTGATTACTTCGTAGCCCATCGCATTCTGTGATCCTTGTGTTCGATCTTGGTAGCTATACCAGGTAAAATAAATTAGCGAGACTGCTATTTGTGCTTGATTGCTTGATTTTCGTGTTTGGTGGTCTTTATTTTTTTGATTGACTTAGCCTCATTGTTCAGGTTGCAACGACCTTATTTACACCTTAACCCGAGTAGCTGAGGCGTGTCATCAGGCACATCATCCACATAGGAATCTCATCCAACGTATCAGCAGGGACCTCATTCAGGTTAACAGGGGAAATTCGACTACATGCTCCAATCCTTCCTCGGGGCAGAGAAATTCATGGGCCTAATTATCATCAATGAAGTGGATGGTATCTTGGATTTCTGTCAGAAAGTCACAGTCTTTAGAATGATTGATTACCCTCATACATTCTGCAGATGTACTCACCGTAGGGCTTGCATCGGACATGGTCTCTATCCTCTTTTTGCTATCTCTAGTGCCGAAGATGATCTCTCCAATACCATAGTTCACCACTGCATTGGTTGTTCGTAAGAACGACTGTCCGAGTATGATCGAGGTAAGGATCAAAGGTGTGGAGATGTCCATATCTAGCACGACAAAATCAGTAGGTAACTACATTCCCTGGATCGTGATGATTACATCCTCAAACAAACCTCTGGGCCGCTTGACGGATTAGTCCGCAAATTGTAGAATCATCTTCATAGGTTTAAGTGGTCCTAACCCAAATTCTATGAGTAGTGAAGCAGACATAAGATTGACAGACGACCCCCTATCGAGCAAGGTACGTTTAAACTCCTGGTTAAACATCTAACAGCGAACGAGTGGTGCTCCCTTATCTGGCTTCTTATCCGGGAGGTTGCTGATAGCATTGACTGTGGCCATCATGAGAATTTGCTTTTTAGACTTGCCACCCTGTCTTCTGGAGTTATGTGGATGAGTTCTGCATCTGGTTATACATGCATCTTTCAATCCATTCTTTACAACGGGCATGTACTCAAGAGCCTTCATCAAGGGCATGTTCAAGACCAAATTCTAAATTATCTCAACGATAGTAGGATCAGACAAAGCCTTTTCAAGTTTTCATTTTTTTGTGTTTTTTCATTACTTCTGGAAAAGGAATATTTACAGAAACTTGAACTATGTCACTCAAAACTGACTCCATGTCATTATTTACGTGTAGATGGCAAAAAGGTATATAATCTTCTACAATGTGTGGACCAAAAATTGCAGGCTCAGCTTCTGGGGCTAGTGTTGGCTTCGTTGTAGGTTCATGATTCGTCAAGGCTGGAATTAGTTTTGTGCTTTGTGCATGCGTTTTGAATCCTGGCTTGTCTCCACCGAGGCTACTATTATCTTTTTGTATTTTCTTCATTTTTTGTGGTTTTTCTGTTGATGATGCTGCTCCAAAAATATTTCTTGACCCTTACGTTAACTGGACTGATGATTCCCCGTCATATGCAAGATTCTTTCCCTTCATCGTCGCCGATGGCTGGAGTGTCCTACAGCTCCTAAGAGTAACAACATTAGATAAAAAGCAATTTAGTTCACCTTAATTGGATTGCACACTACTGGCTACCTTCTCCTTGCATTGGAAATTGTTCGGGTTAGCTTCGACTCGGGTAGGAATGGTTGTTATCGCAACCATCAGGTCGTCGATCTTCTGGTTCATCTCAGCCATGTTTTTCATTAATTGTTCAAGGAAAGCAAGGGTTGGGTTGACCGGTACAATCTCAGTGGGTTCCTCCTGTTGGGATCTCGGATGCTGATATGGTGGGTGAGACTGTGGTTAGTATCCCTATGAAAACTGGTGAGGAGGAGGATTGGATGAATACTTTGAGTTGTGTTTATGAGATTAGGCAGTTAATTACTGATGGTATTCTTGATTGTGATATCTGGACTATTGTGGACCATTCTGATTGTTCTTTCTCCACGTGTTCCCTTGAGACGGAGGCTGGTGCTGATATGGGGGCTGGAATGGTCTCCCACCCTTCTGTTGCTGGTGATAGGGCATGTTGCCCATGTTATGACCCAGAGAATGTCCCTGAGGACGGGTTAGTCGTACCTCATTATTCCAGACACCATTAATTTCTTGAATTAGCGGCGGAGGTAGATGTAATTGCTCGGGAAAAGCTGGCTGGGGCTCTGGCCTATATACAACCATCTGTGTTTGGGACTGCGGGGGCTGCTTCAGAACCTGCATGTAATACACATGTTGAATATGTTGGGGTTGCGGTGGTGTCAGCTGAGGCGCGTGATTCAGTAAAGGCTCCTTTTTCTGAGTGACATCTCAGTTTTGGTATACATGGAGTTACACATGTTGGCATTCAAGGATCAGACGAGCTGCACCAACTACTGGGATATCAGGTAAAGCTTTTACAAGCCTGTGCCCTCCTCTCTATCACTGATAATTTTTCGAGGTCCTGCGACCTCTTCTCTATGATATGTACCTTGGACAGATGGATCCCTATAATACTCAGGTTGGAGCTTTCATCCTTGTATTCAGCATGAGTGACAATGTTCACTGTCTTGCCAATAGCGACTGGCATCTTCATATAAGCGCGTGACGAGGATTGAGCATCTTCTCCTTCAAGCATTTCTTCAAGAACATCACAAACAACGTCCTCGTCCTTGTTAAAGTGAGAAACACTGCAAGTGGCATCAATGAGCTTTTGGCTCTCAAGTGTCAGCCCGCCAAAAAAATGTTGTACGAGACTAGTCTTTGGAATATCGTGGTGGGGACACTTTTCCTGGAGATCTTTGAATCTTTCCCACGCTTCATACACTTCTCGTAGGGTTGCTAGCAAAAATTGGAGATGCGAGTGCACATTTGATTCAGACGATCGAAGGGTAAAATTTGGAGAAATGTGACTTCAATTCCTCCCAGGTCGTGACTACCTTCCCTGAGTGTTTGACCCAATACAAGGCCCTGTCCTGCAAGCTGAAGGGAAAAGCAGTCATCTTGACTACCCCCAATGGAATATTGAGGTAGTGGGCATTAGTACAGATGCGACATAACTTCTTAAGGTGGATATGGTCCCTTAGTGGTGTTTCCATGAAATGTGGGAAGCAGGGACATGAACTATGGCTTCAGCTCGAAGTGGGTGTGGATTTGTGGAATTAGGATCCACTCAGTGATATGTCATGCTCCCAGATTGTATGTCTGTTTCAAAGTAGGCTTTGGCGGCAGTGGTTCTGCATCCATTCTGTCAAAGTCGGGTCCTCCCACTGAAAGTTCATCTCCAGTACCTCCAAAGTTAAACTCTTGATCTGGATTCGGCTCATCCTCTCTTTGGACATCTCTTGCATCAGCCCTCCTCCTCATATCATTCAGCATATATTGAAGGTGGTCTGAGCCAGGGCTTGATTTGTCAATTGTTGATGAATTGCTTGTATTGATGCAAGCAGCTGGCTATTGACCTCATTTTGTGTGGTATATTTCCATTCCCTCGAATTAACTTCTTCTTCAGGTTGGGGTTGTGGTCCCTTTCCCCTTCCACTGGCCATCTCAGATTCTACTTGGATTTCTGGCTCAAAATCGTGTTCTTGGTCTGCACATGGAAGAATGCCTCGACCAATCTGAATTGCAGCATTAGATGGAGAGAAGTATTATGTGTTAAGGTCAACACATAACTTTGTTAAGGATGACGATGTATAAGGAGTGAAATCAATGTCCATCCAAAATGGATATAGTTCAGGACAAAGAGTGATCCTGATTTATTGATGAAGGCAGGGGGTCTAGAGACTGGTTCGAGGAGTTCGAAATGGGTTCTCAGAAATCACCTCGAATTATTGGAGAAGGTGAGCGTATGGAACTGATGTGGGTGTCGACGGAGTCTCGGCCAAACTGCCCATTCATCACCATCTTGGAGGTCAGGGGATGATCAATGTAGATGAAATATATAGAGGTTAACAAGAAACAAAAGGAGTGTAAAACAGTATAATGGCTCACAACAAGGGTCAACAGGGAAGAAAGTAAAATTGCGCAATTGCGCAATTGCACGATGTTTTTGATCTTGACCTTAGTAAAATTAATCAATCAAACCTCAAAATAATGGATTCACCAACTCGATCTGTGAAGAGGTGAAGATTTGACAATTACCTTTGTTGGTTTTAGATTTGAATTCAGGCAATTTATCTTTCAACGCTTCCTTGGAGTGTTACGCCTATTGGAGAGAGGACTACCGAAAAAGTATCTCGTACTTGTCCTACTCCTTTGTAACCTATAGTCTGCACTTTTTAAGGTCCTTGTAACCCTTCATGGATCCCTACTCAGCCAAAGAAAGAGAGGGAGGAAGCTGATACGCAAAACCAATACTTCGGATCTCGCTCGCAATGGAATCACCCGTGAGCTTGCAAGAACCTACCCGGACGCAAGACGATGAGATAGACATCCCCTGAAGGTGTGGCCTATGCTCGATACTTCAGACAAGGTCGGTGCTCTACGAAACATAGAGCATCGTTGCTAACCAAGCTGTACTCATCCATGTACGATAGAAGCGCCAATACTTCGGAAATCCAAGTGATACACAAGGAAGCCATAGACTGGGTTTTGGGCTCTAATCCTTACAAAGTCGTTCTCTCACTTGCAAGGAGACCTTCCAACAGGAATTTATAAACCTATACTATATGCTGATATGCACACGGAAATCGTCCTAAGCAGGCAATTTCTAGCATGAAGAATCAAATGCAAAACACGAAGAGTAAAACCTGAAGTTCGATCTTGGATCCTCCTCGGTGCCCACCATAATGGGTCCTGCAAAAATTGTATGGAGGTCTCTCACCATGCGCAGTTTAAAGCTAAGTGTCAAAGCAATTAATTAATTTCTAAGTCCAAACATGAAGACTATAGGTACATGCAATATAGTTAGGTGTTTGGCCTTTGATTACACGATCAAGCAAGCCTAAAAGCTAAGGGCTCATTCCACAAAACAAATATAAAAAAGGCAGAAAGCACAAATCACGGGAAACAAAGTGAAAGAAAACGATAAAAACTCGGAAATTCGTGGTGAGCCCCCAAGTGAACAAACACTTGGAAATTTGGCCCTAGTGTCCAAAGTCCAAAGTACTTGTATTATTAGAAATTAATAGTCAAATAAATCTCTCGCTCACCAAAAAAGGAAAATCCTAAACTATCCTCTCTTTCTCAAGAGCCTTGGCTCTCTCTCTTGCCGTCTAGGGTAGAATAGCCGACTTAGCTTCCCAAGGTTGCGTAGAATCACCTAGGCGATCCTCCGCGGTCCATGGTCCCTCGCAAGAAGACAAGAAAGAGACGTCGGACAATTCAAAATTAATACTCAAGCAAAGAGAGATAATAAAAAATGGCTAAGCAAGTGAAGAGATAAAATCTACTCTACAAGCCAATGCTCCCCGGCAATGGAGCCATTTGGAAAATGAAAAGATGGGAGTGGCTAAGTAATGGCCTGACAATTTAGGCTCATTATCGTTGAGGCGACTACTCGGATCCTCTCATTGATCAACAATTAACCCACACAAGTAATTGAGCAATTAAGAGCAAGAGTTAACATTTATTATACCCTACTAAGAATGTATAGTGGCAAACAAGTAAGGGTCGAACACAGGAAGCAAAGGAACAGAGTAGTCTAGATAGAACTCAAAGCGCCAATTATCTCTACAAACACTTAGCCAAGTTGCAATTTTTGTGGATTTTTAATTTTATATTTTTAATTTTATTTTTGACTTTAGATTTTTATATTTGAATTTAATTTTCTATTTTTATATTTTCTTTTTATATTTTATATTTTTTAGTAGATATGAAAAGCCATATAGAATATACATATACAATATAGGTAAGAGAGATATAGTATATATATATGTAAAAATAGTCGATATATAGGAAATAAAATATTTTTGGGCTTTATTTAATTATTTACTATTTTTGTGATTTATTAAGATATTTTGCTAATTTTTATATATTTTTAAACGCAAAATACTTAAAATAAGGAATAAAGTAAACACCCAAAATTAAATTGGAGGTAAGAAATATCAAACAGTAACCAAAATTCTCCAAATTAAACTTTAAATAAAGATAAAAATATAAATCATATTCAAAAACAAAAACTATATTTTTGTGATTTTTAATTATTTTTTATATTTTTATAAAGTTTTTAGGGGTTTTTGAATTTTATGAGTTTTCTTTTATATTTTTTAGTGATTTTTGGTCTGAAGTTGTAAAATACTAAATAAATACAAAATATATTTTTTTTGGAATTTTTCAAAAAGGTTTCATAAATTTTATGTATTTTCTTTTACAAAAGGGACAAAAAGACATGTTTTTTATTTTTTATAAATAATAAATAGATTCAAAATGCAAAAAATATAGCGTGAAAGTGCAATGCAATATGAAGCTATAATTTTTTAGGATTTTTCAAGTTTTATATATGCACGAAATAAATAGAAACGATAATGAGAAACTACAAAACTAGCAATGGTATAATTGTAAATAGTAAGAACTACAAATTCACCAAAAATTTTACACTACAATAAAATGTTCTTGGATCGGAAGCAAATACCAAGGCCCACAGCGAGTCCTCAGCAAAATAGCCACGCACCTCACGTGCACAGGCACGTGATGTGACGTGGCCAAGGACCCATGTGTAATAACAAAAAAGTACGATGTTCTTAGTGCAAAAGTTAGAAACTTAATTAAACAGAAGATGAAAGTTTATCTACTAATAATTAAATACAAACAGGATGGGCTAAAGATGCAAATTACTCAGCATTGCCACAGATCCAAGGGCGCGGGCTCCTTTACTGAACACGTGGTGCCTCCAGATGCACAGTACCCCTTCAATATCCACGGCTTGGATTAGATCCAAGTGTTGATCTTATGGCTGGGGGGGGTTAATCTAACGGCCATTGTACTCCACAACGAACAGGTGAAGATCCAAAAACGTGGAGGCATGGAGGAAGAACGACTGACAAACTCGGTATGGATGAACTTGAAATTCCAGAATATTCATGCTCGATACCGCATCCGCCTTTCCAATGATACCAAATGCCTCCTAGGGTTCGTCCCCCGTCGACTTGATGCTTCAAAATGCTCTCAAGAACTCCAGTGATAGCCAGCAACGGAGATGAACCTGGGAGGTGTTCTTCTGATAAAACGCCCCCCAGATGGAGCCTAAAGCATCAGGAACCTGCAGGGTTAGAACCAACAAAGAAAGATGAAGGTTCCTCGAGCTTTTGGAGGTGAAAAGGATGGTAGTCGAAGCGGGTGGTGCCCCTCCAGCAAACGGTGGAGGACGAGGAGCGAGTATCCCATTCATTGCAAGAACGAAGTGGATGAGGAGTGCCTGGGGCATGGAGAAACATTGGGGAGGAGTGACGGGGTGTCAGATACGACCATACAGGCGGAGCACTGAGATCAAGGTTTAACGTCAAGACACGATTTACGGCTAGAGAAATAGATTAAAAGTTAGACTAAATGCTCTAGGTGAACTTATGAGTACATCTACACTACAAGGCAAGAAATAAAAGTCCCTTACCGACTGGAGAACCGAGAAGGGATTTTCGGTGAGCAGAGATGGTGGACCGACTCGATTCAATGCCCATGCAGATCCCTGGAGGTAGAAATCGATTCTTGTTGTCACCAAGAGGCCCTTTGACGACCTTGGGTAAATCTTTGAGGGTGGAAGAGCAATCAAATTCAAAAAGGGAGAAAGGGGAGGTTTTTTTACAAGGTGAGTGAGCGACTCAAAAAAACGAGGTGTGCTGCTCGATGTCATGATACAAGACCCAAGTCAATGCCTCTGTGTGTATCACCTACAATCAAGAAGGAAAAGTCGTCAAAGAGTTGACTTGAAAGAGTGAAAGAAACGATCTATAAAATTGCTCGAAATCAGGAAAAAATCGAGTTCTGACAAGAGGTAGAGGACGGGTCATAGAATTGACCGATGGTCAACTATCAGACCCTCCTGGTTGGTCTACGTGGACCAATTAGGAAAAAGCCCTGGAAAACTATTTCAAAAATCAATTAAAAATAATAAATTATTTTATTAGTTTTAGGTTATAAAATAAAACTATTAGTTAATTTCTAATTTTTTTATGATGATTTTTATTTATTTTTTCGCGGTTACCAATTAAAAGTTACCTTTTAAGGGCTATTTATAGTATATTTATCTATGTATTTTTGTCTTTTATTTATTTTATTTTGTATTTTATTTTACTAATTTATTTTACTATTTTATATACTTATAACTTAAATTTATACACTTTGATATAATTTTATTTTATTTTTTATGGAATAATATTTATAATGAAATAAATAGATGTATTAATTTTATAGGTATAGATATTGGTAATTCATCTATGTATTTTATACAAGTATTTTATTTTTATGTTTTCTTGATATTTTTATTCTTATTTTAGCACGTACATATATTATAAATATTTTTTAGAAAATTATAACAATATAAAATTAGAAAATTAATTATAATAAATAAAATGAATATTTTAATTGGTACAAGTATACAATAGGGGTCCAAACCCTAACTTTCAAAGTGTAACTCCAAAAAATATGAAACCATCTTCATTAAACAACTTATTAAAAGTTATATACAATTAAAGATGATTTTGATATATTTTAAGTTTTTATTTGAGAAATCTGGGTCTGGGAAATTGGGTTTTGGAACTTTATTCTAAGTATATCTTTTTATATGTAATTATTTTTGTGTGAAATCAATTTTGTATTTTTTATATTTTATTATCTACTACTTTCATGCTCAAAGTTTTTTTATTTGAAGTATAAAAAGTAGAACTAAAAATAGGTCCCAAAAATGAGTAAAAATGAATGAAATAAAATGAATTTTTATTTATTTTTGGCCCTTATCTCCCCCTACTTTATTCCTTGTCGACCTAGTCATCGAGATGCGTAGGTCTTGGGGTTTCGGATCATAAAATAATAATATTCTATTATTCGTTTATTTTTTTATTTATTATATAATTTTGTCTTTAAAAATTGCTTTTTATACACTATTTACACAATGATGCATTAGTGATAAGAATTAAGCATATTTACACGTATTTAATAGGGTTTTTAAGGCCAAAATGATAGAATAAAGATGATGAAATGGAGATTCATTACTACCTTAAACACTTCAAGCGGCCAATAATTATATTGTTCAATGCAATCCTCCGGAGGAATGAATTTCAGATAAAGTCGATATTCTTCCTCAAGAGATTGGGTGAAATAAAATATTAAAATGGATAAAAATATTTATTAAAAATTCTTATGAAAGGAATTATGAAAATAATCCAACCCGTTGACAACCATCTCTCCAATATCTATGCATCTTCACCACACAAGAGAGGATACTGGAACGAACTAATGGATTATCATAACATTCAAAATGCTACTTAATAATATAAAATATGAAAATTCAAAATAAAAATAAAAATAAAATAAACATACTCACTGCAGATACACATAAAATTCGATATTTTCTCTCCTAATGCATATTATGGCAATCTCTAATATAACATAGGACAAGCATTTGGACGAGCAACCTAAAATGACTAGTGAATTCAGGACAATCAATGCATGTCCCCTAATAGTGACTTGCACACTTATTCTCTCCCCAAAAGGCAATCATCCTAAAGATGCACAAACAATTAGTCTTTAACCATTCTCTTTAAATAAAATATAAATCTTTAAAATGATAGTGAAAGAAAGAAAACATACATTCATAAGAGGCTCGTATCGCTCGACTAGGCCCCACCATGGTCAATACCCAGATCTGCAACATCGGCAACCCCTGCGAGATCAACATCATCTCCAACACCCTCGACTCAACCTCAAATCCCCTATCATCATGTGGGTCCATAGGCAGTAAGATGTACTTGAACCATATCTAAAAGAATTGAGACAAACCAATTAATGTTATTCAGTTTGAAAACCATAACTAAATAGCATTTTGAAACCAGTTAACAAAATTTAAAACTTGTAGTCAATCATTAACATTTGATAAATGAACTCTTCTACGTATTGTCATTTTCTCCACTTTCAATATCATAATGACCCAAAGTAACTGTTTTAATCAGAATAACATATTCATGATATTCATTATCACGAAGATAAAAAACATGATCAACGTGACAAGCAAGGACAAACAACTCTTTGTTATGTAGTACGCCACTCCTTTTATTAAGACTAATATAACCAAGCTGAGGATCCAACTTAAAATTAACTTCGCTAAATACATTGAACCAATCACATTTGAACAACACAATGCGATGATTATGATTGAATGACATTTCAACGATCTCTTTTATGAAGTCATAGTAATAGTGACATCTTGATCTTAAAGAAATCTTTACAAAAACATCGATCAAATGATCATCATCATTTGTGTTTGCTTTAAACATATACTCACTGATGATATATCGATGGTGAAATGAGAGAAAGAGAGCGATCATAATGGTAAGGTATCAAAATCAAATATCCATCATGGATCACCACTGTACTTTAGAATGGAGACCTTATTCGTAAACCATGAGACAAAATTCAAATCATCGTTGCCATCAAAAATCATTAAAATTTCCTCGTAAAAACTGTCAATATCTAGAACTTGTTTTACAATGTAAAGGTGTGCAAGTTCATAGTCAATTGCATTCATTGACTCTGTAGTTGTATTTATAATAGGTCTTCTTTGTATTTCAAATATGAATAAGTGAGAATAATCATACTCATTGTAGCTAACAACATATAAGTTTAGGATTTAGAATGGATTGCATTGTGATTGTTCTTGATTCAAGAGGTAAAGAACAAGAATGAATATTTAGGCTCTTTGGGTAGGAACTACAGGATAGGTGTGAATTTGATAATTTATGATTCTAGGATTTGGAAAGGATCTTTTACATAGGAGTGAAAGGTCTAGAAATCAACCACCGAACATGAAATGCAAAAACCTACCCCCAAATGTAAAGAATTATGATCAATTCAATGATTGCACTGGAAATCGATTGACATAGAGATAAGACTATAAACCACGCAAACTTGGCTCTCTAATGTTCATAGAAGACTGCAAATGAGCAACGATAATGTAATGAATCGTAGATTCATCACCCACTTGCATTGAACATGCCCTCCAATCTTTGCTTTGTTGGAGAGTGTATAATCAAATGCACCATAATATTGAAAACATTGGAAGGGAATACTTTCTACATCAAGCATATTGTTGTAATCACCTTCTCATCCAACATATCAAGCAACTACGGATCGAGAAATATCTTTAAAAACAAACCAATATTTGCATTCAGGGTATGCAATGTTTTTTGATCTAATATAAATACTTGCATTCAAGAAAGGTGTAATTTCTATGCAAAGTTGATCTTATGTGAATATGATCTAATAGTAAAACAAGGATAAATTTTTTCACCTTCAGATTCTAATATGTGATTGACATATGAACTCTTCGGTAGTTTCACAAAAGGCATCAATCAATTTCGTGGTTGATACAAATTATGTTGATATATCTTGAATCCTAACCATCTGACCCATGTTGAAGAATCGTCATATGCACCCTCTCTTGTCATACAAATATCCCAATTGTTTCAAGGATCCGTCTCTAGGATCCGTCTCTATGGGAGTCGTATATAAACTCCCTAGGGTTAGGTCTCTCAGTATCCTTTGTATTTTCTTCTTCTCTATATAGTGAAAATCAATTGCCGTTGCCAAAGGATGTTGTCCAGTTATGGATGATCCTCATATTTGTGTCTTTATACTTGCGTGATTAATCTTGTTTGTGCATGCTTCCATGATTCACAACAAATTAGGTATGAAAATATTCCATGTGATTTCTCACATTTAAAAGGAAAAAGTCAGGAAAAACATATGAACAAATTATGAAAAATCTGTCTTCTCAAGAGGTTGTTATAATGTCTTGCAACTCCTTAATGAATGACTGGTAATTAAGGTGAATCAGATTCTTATTTAATATACTGAGAGTTCTAGTGGCATAAAGATGCCTTCTCTCATTCCAAATGATAATGCGGATGCTACAAGAGGCCATTAGATCAGCAGCGACCAAAGCAACATACCTGTCGGTGCTTCTTCATCCACATCTGGGCAAATTCATGACAACGAAGACGCATAAGCAAATACAATTACAATCCAAGAGAAGAATTCCTTTATAATATAAGCAATTCATGTTTTTAAATAAAAATATTTCCATTCTAGCTGATGATATATTGACTAAAACATTGTTGTGAATGTTTGTGTATAATTCTCAATGTCTATGGAATTTTCCACGGTGTTCATTCGAAATCTCGACTGCACCCCGTCATAAGCATATCGTAGAGGTCCCCACTGCATGTGAGTTGTTCAGAGCATTCTATTTCATCAATAAGGCATCCAGAACTATTATTTCATGAATAAGGCATCTAAAACGATTATGCTAAATCAGTTGATCTCACTGGTTTAAGGAAATAATCGTTGACTGCCTACGTCTATCTCTACATTTTCCAAAATTATGGAAATAATATTTGACACAATGTAATTATGGAAATAATATTCTGGTTCGTAGGTCCCTCACTTCGTGCATGACTTTTTTGGATGTACAAGGGAGGAGTTGGGCACAATGCTATCTGAGTTGCCCTCCCATGATTGCATCTTGCAGGGTAAGGATCATTTTGCTTGGGAGGGGGAGAGATTCTCAGTGAAAAAGGTATACATGGTGTTCAGAAGGAGAAGTGACGACTTGGAAACCGACTTGAAGCAGGATATGAAGATTATCTGGGCATGCAGAATCCCTTGTAGGGTAAAGATTTTTCTGTGGTACTTCAGAAGGGGAAGGATTTGGGATAAGTCGTATTAAGTTTGGAAGGAGATAGATGCAGCTTGGTTACTACATGGTGGCACGGCTGATTTATGGAGATCGATTAGGTTGGTGGTGATGAACTCGACAGATGACGTTTCTTTGCCATTTGCAGCTCTTTGGGCTATCTGGGTGGAAGAAATGATCTGAATTTTAAGAAACAGGGGTTCTATTATGAAAATGTAATTGCTTCATGTCTTTCCCTTTATCGATTCTGGTCCTCAAGGTAATGTATATCTTTATAATTCAATAAATTAAAAGTTTTTGGTGGTGAGTCCCAACTCGAGATTTCACCCTCTTTCCTTCAAAAAATCTCTACATTTTCCGATCTGGAAGGAACAATTGGGTGCTGGTAATGACTGTTGGAACATTATTCAGGCTTCAGCTTATGGGATAAGAGTCTATGAGAACATTAATCATCCCGAGTGGGTTTTATGCACTTCGATGGTGTACAATCATATCTCTAACATGCTAGTTCCACTGAAGGTAGCTCAGAATGTTACATGTAGATTGTGTTTCAATCTATGTGAAAAATAAACTCCAGTACTGTAAAGAGAACTTGAAAATTCTACGCAGGACCCTCGTTCATATGATTTCCGTGCACTTCTGAGGGAATGGTTGGTGGAGGTAATATCTGATCTATATCAATCTCCATCAGGTAGGTGAACTCATAGCGGTTGATACATTCCAATCATTTGATACATATAACTTCTTTCCGCTGCCCTGTGATCCTCTATCACTTCTGCGAACTTCAATAGCATATCCAAGTGCACATCACCCATCTTCTTACATGGAATTCACTCGGTACTTGGTGTCTCTGGTAGTGTGGTGCATTTTATGTTCTATATAGTTGTTTAATTGAAGCTTCAAAGTTGAGAAGGAATAAGATGTGTTGCTTTCGGTTTATGAAAAGTGTTAAACTCACAGATTTGCTCAAACGGGTTGCTTTGGGTTCGATCCTGAGCACAACCGATGGATCTTGAATCTGAACAATGCAGTGATCAAGGCAACCTTTTTTTTTGTTAGTGATTTATGAATATGCATATCTGTAATCGCATGATGAGCATGCTTCTTGCAAGTGATAAGTTGCAGCCATGATCTGATCAACAAGTGCAAAAGTGAAAACCTATTGCTTAAACTGATGTTATTCCAAACAGGCAGTAGCGTACCTAAAGTTTTCAATCCTTGAGTACGTGTGAGGTCGGTTGTCATGCATGACTTTACCTAAATCCTTTATAGGATACACTAATTCACATATTTCCATTGATATAGCTATATTTCACTATGAACAATAGTACTTTTTGTTCAATGCTATGTAAACGATCTTGTGAGGGGATACACCTAACCTTGAGTATAACCGTATTTCTCCCCCACTCATTTCAAGTGACATGAAAAACAAAGGAAACAAAAGCCATATTTGTTGCCACTTGCCACCCATGGTCAGACTAGGAATAGGATTTTTTTGTTGATGACTACTTTTAGCTTTGTTCACAAAATTTAAAGTATTTACAGGAATAAGGCAAACATATCCAAATAAAATTAAATTTTAACTAATAGTAATACTAAAATGCAGAGAAAATCACTACTAAATGGTGGATTGATTGTTCTGCACCAAGAATGTCGAATTGCCTATAAAATAAAAATAAATAACAATAAATAATCTTGAGAAGAATGCAACCTATGATAAAATGAAATTAAAAAATCAGATATCGAGATGAAAATACATTGGTACATGCATATAAAGCCACACCTCCGTAGCAACAGTGCCAAAAATATAATTATTTGAATAGGATACCGTTGAAATTCATTGTTATTGTTGTTGTTATTGCAACTCTAAATTACGGATGATCAATTTTTAGATTTTATATATTACTCGGTATTTATGGTGTATTTAAAAACCAGTGCTTGGTGTGTGTGCGCAAGATACCTATAATTATGCTATTACTATCTAATTAATTATTTAATATCTTGAAGTTATATTTTTTTATTTATTTTGCAAGGCAAATATAAATCAACCGGAGGGAGGATGTCTTTCTATTTCCCTCAATATAAAAAATTGTAATAAAAAAAAGAAAATAACTCTACGATACTTTTAGGATTTCTTTACGTTTTTGAATAAAATAGTATTGCGTGGGTTTTTCAAGGATAATATAAAAATCCAAACAACTCAAATTGAAATATTTTCTTTTAATTTTTTTTGCATGAATTAGACAATAAGAACTACAATTAGAAATTTTGCTTGTATTTTCAGAAGTTTTTAGATGTAGTTATGAATTATTAAATCTAATCATGTAATTACAATAATCAAAATATTAAAAACAGAAAACAAACTCAATTATTTCTTACTAAATTTTAGTGTAGATCTAAACATGTTCCACATTATTTCTCTGTGTTCCGCTTCCGCGATCGCATGCAATAGTGATGAAAGAATTTTGACATAATTTATAGAAGATCTTCCAGCGTCGAGCACAATACGGAGGAAGCAATATTCATCTGATAGATTTAATCTTTAAATGGTAGATTTTTGTGGGTTAACTGAAAGCCCCAAGATTTGGATAGAGGTTTTAAGCGTAAAGTTCAAACATCGATATCGTATTTCATAAGGATAACAATGTCGGATCCAAAAGGATGTTGGTGATGGTTTGACTGCTGGTTGAAAATTTAAATCGTTGATTTTGCTAAGTTTTGAAACATACCATCAAAATGTTCATATTGTTTATGATCAGGATATTGCGAGCCACATATATTTTTCACTGTAGATGAAAAGACTATATAATGTTCTAAGAAGCCTCCCGCGATTGACCAGCATCAATTTCTAGCCATCTTCCACCACAACGTGACGATGCAAATAAAAATAATAATTCTCTTGAGGTTCTACGTAGAACATTATAATTTAATCGATTTAAGCTGTTTTAGAACATAGATTTACTCTTAGTTCAACGTGATCTTTTGAAACAATAAATATCAATTACCTAACAAATTACGCAAGCTACTTTTGGGGTTATCATATATCGATGTTTACTTTATATATGCGTGCATGGAAGCATGGTATTATTTTATTGGTTGACTTGGCATGTATATTAAGTACGGATTCTATAGTAATAATAAAAAGATTTTTGTACTTCTAAAAAATAGGAGACATAATAGGCAAAAATGATTGATGAATACCCATTCATCACTCTTTATTCTTCTATTTTAGCTACAAAAACCCTTTGCAAATACATGTAGATATGTGTAAATACAAATAATTACCAAAAGCATGCATTGTGTAAAAACCTATAATTAGCATGTTTTTGTGCACAAAATAAAAGAATAAAGAGCAAAAAGAAAAAGAGGGAAATATTTAGAAGAAATATTGAGCAACCTAACCCAAGGGAGGGCTCAGCATGGGCCTGACCGCATAAAAGCCAAAGTAGAGGGAGATAGGAGCTCACATGTATATATTTGTAAATAAATAAATAAACTTTATATTTTCCTCACCCAAAAATATACTTGTACATATTGTGTATATATTCTATTAAAAACAAAATAAAAAGATAAAAATCAAAAAGTCAAAAATACCCTTCCCTCACCATGTGTATAATCCATCACCTTGTATTTATTTAACCCTATAAATAAATTCATTTATTTTCTAAACTTTTTGTAATTATTCTATATTACATATTGTAAATAAAATAAATAAAAAGAAACAAAACAAAAATCAAATAAAAATCACAAAATGAAAAATACAAAAATACATTGTATAAATACCATGTATATAAGTGTATTCAATTATTTATTTCACCCTTGTATATATATAATAAAAATAAAATAAAAATATTCTTTTATTCCATATTTTATCTTGTAAATAAATAAAATACAAAATGGGCATAAAAACACATAAAAATAACAAATAAAAAATCAAAAATAAAAATCCATATAGTGTATATATACCTATATATCGAGCTAACCTATTTTTATTTCCAAAAATTAATTAAAAATCACCAAAAAATAGAAAAAAATAAAAGAAAAATATTTCATGTTTTAAGTTTTTCCTAATTCGACCTATTTCTACCCTAAAAAAATAAAATAAAAATCGCCACACGTGGCCGCTCCTGATTGGGCCACGGGGGAATGTTGACCCCGGTCAACTCCCCCGCGCCTCCTTCCTTTTCTGGCCGTCGCGCGCCGCGCCTCCTTCCCCGAATTTTCCCACGCGACTCCAGCTGTCATCCACTCAACCCCCGCGCCCATATTCCTAGCCGCACATCCCTCTCCCTCGCCGGATCTTCCGCCATCAAAATCACGCCTTCCATTGCTGTCGCCACTCAACCCTAATCGCCCGGTCACACTATATATCCATCACCTCCGCCGCCCTCGCGCCGCATCTTTGGACCCTCCCCTTCTTCCCCGTGACCTCCATTGGCTCCGCAAGAGTGACAGCGTGCGTCAGCCCTTGTTGCAGTGAGGCGAGGAGGTGATTCCTCTGATCCGGCGTAACCTCGCCGTTCTTGCTCCGCCGCCGGCGTCGAGCACCGAGCTTCAGGCCTTGACGTCCTTCGAAGCTACGACCCGGAGATAGCCCATCTCCAGCCCAGTCTACTTCAGCCATCAGGTACCCTTAATTCCTTCTAGTTTAGTGTAATTTAGGATTTCCCCCAATTCCGACCTCCGACGCACATCCTCGATTCCGGCCACCTCACGTATCATCTCGACATTCCGATCATCCCATCACCTTCGCAAGCCCCTCACGCACCTTCTTCACCCCTCCACACAACCCAGATCGCACAGGATCTGGGAGTCGAGCTCCACCGCCGTCGCTTCGCCGGAGCTCCTCCGCCACGCCGCACCGTTCATCTTCACGCCGCCTAACCGGGTCGAGGCACTTTGCCCTCGACCCGCGAGTCTTCTGGTCTCCTTTGCAGGTTCAAACGAGGGCGTCTGAGGCCCTTCGCCATTCAGCCAGGAGACCCAGCTCCGCCGGCCTTGCTCGAGCTCCTCGGAGCTTGGTTTAACCGTCGGAGACCATCAGCAGACGCGGGAGCCTCCCACGATTCTTCGCCGACCTTCAGGAGGCTCATCGGAGGTCCCTAGCGCACGTACGAGCCCGGCGAGTCTCGCCGGGGACCTGTTCTTCGAGGACCCTCCATCGCCGTTCGATCGTCTTCACCGCTCCAGTTCAGATCCGCACCGTCCATCCTTGGAGCTGCTTCCACCGTTGATCCATCTGAGGAGCGCATCGGAGCCATCCGTAGCAGAGGAGAGAGATCCGAGCCCAGCACCGTCGGATCAGCCACGTGGATCTCTCTCGACCATCCGATCTGAGCCTGGTTCCCTTCACAGAACCACGTCGCATCTCCACCGTTCGATCATACACGTGGACGCACACCAGCCGTCAGATCAGGCCAGCGTTTCAAGAGTAAAGGCGCGTTTGCATCTCCACCGTCTGATCATCCACGCGTCACCATCGGGCCGTCGCTATTTAATAAAGGGGTAAATTTCATAGGCCCCCCTCTCTTTGTCGTGTTTCTTTTTAGTCCTGTAATTTTGAATTCTAGTTGTTTATTTGCTGGGTTATTTGCATCAAGGACCTCGCACTTAATTTTAATTGCACTTATACCCCTGCCAGTAGAGACCCACGTGCTTGGGCACGTGTTTTGTTGGGTTATTTGCATGATATGCCTTGTAGTTCTGGATGTTTTGAATTGAATGAAATGTTTTGTTTATTTGCAAATATACCCCTGTGAGCATTTAATTTGCACATGTGCGAATTATTTTGGGAATTTTGCAACCATACCCCTGGGCTTTTGATACGAGTTATCAAATAGCCCTAGGACTTGGTTTTTCTTACATTTAGGTCCCTGTGTGCCCCAGACACGTGCTTGGCACGTGATTTCTTGGGTAATTTGCACCAGGACCCCAGAACTTTTGGGTATTTGCACTTAGGTCCCTGTGCACAGTGCCCCACCTTTATTTTTGAATAAAATATCAAACGAACTCCAAATCCAATGAAATTTTGACACATGGCTCCTGCCATGGTGTAGGAATTTCTATGATTTTTGGGGACATTTTGGATTTCATTTATTATTTTTAAAAATTCAAAAACACTCATTTTCTCCACTGTTTGACTTTAAAAATACCAAAAAAATACAAAATCACCTTTAAAAATTCTAAAAAAATTAGACATTGTTGTTTACTGATTGTTTGATTTTCTAGCCAATTTTGGTTACTGTCCATTGCTTGAAAACCCTAAAAATTGAAAAACCACTAAAAACTCATAAAAATTGTAGAAAATAAATTAAAAATCCAAAAACAATAATTAGGGTGCCTAAATTTTCCTTATTCTTCATAGAATATAGGAAAAATGCTTCTAGGGCTTTTTGAGATCCAAAATTATTTTATTTTGTGGTCTTAAGCCTTGCTGGACAGTACCCTATATTCTTTGCATTGTTTGATTTTTAATAATTAATTTACCCATTAGAAAAATCTCAAAAATTCACCAAAAACAGTAAAAAACATTTAAAACCTAAAAATCAATTTTCTGGAATTTTTGCATCATTTCTTGTGTGTTGTATAAATTGTTGAAGTTGCATTGTATTTGCTTTCTCTCATTTTCTCATTAATTAAAAAATCTAAAAAAAAAAAATACAAAAACAAATAAAAACCAAAAAGAAGATTCTTCTGGACTCTTGACTACATCGTAGGCCGCAAGGCCAATCTGTGCTCCTTGTGTTCGACCCTGGGAGCTATACCAGGTTAATCTTATAGCAGACCGCTCTTTCTTGTGTTTTGATTGATTGATCTCTTTGAGTGGTTATTTTTCTGGATTGCTCCGTGTTTGTGATTGAGGTCGCAACGACCATTTCTTTACCTTTACCTCGATCGCATTTCTCGACGATCAGAATGGCGCCGTTGCCGGGGAGCACGGCTTTGTAGTCGGTTTTCATTCTTGTATATTTGTCTCTCTATATTATTGTTGTTTTCTGACCATTCTCTCTCTCTGATTTTTGTGCGAGGTACTACGTGGAGAATTTGGAGTGCACTTTTTGAGGACCCGCACGGGAAGAAGAGCAGGAAGAGAGAGAGAGGAGAAGCAATTTTATTTCAGAGAGAGAGAATACATTATTCTTGTTGTAATAATTTAGGACTTGGACTCTGAACTTTGGACACTTGTAACTTAGCGGGTCTGTTTCGCCGAGCACCGGTGTGCTCGGGGGACCCATTCGGATTTTCGCGGCTTTTATCGTGGTTTTCATAGCTAGCTGCCTTTTCCGGTGTTTACGCGGTTTTCCTCGAGCCCCTAGATTTAGGAATTTCTGTTGATTGTGACGTAGATTTCTGAGGCCCAAACACTTAATAGAATATCTGTTCCCATAGAACGTAATTGGACCTTAATAAAATTCATTGAAAAAGTTAGTTTAATTGGATTTGAGACCACGTGCCGTGAGGAGTCACATACAGCGCTGGCAGGACCCGTTGTGGCGGGCACCGAGTGACTCCCAAGATCGGACTCCGGACTCAATTCGATTAGCTAACTATTGTTCTTCACGATCAATAGAAGTTGCTCATCTAGGATCCGGTTTTTCCCGCTGCACCATTTAGGTAGTTTATTTCTGTCTTTAAATTCTGCGCGGATCACTTGCATGTAGAGTGCTGGAGACAAGGTACGCATTTCTTTCTCTGCATGCATCATTGATTTCTTCGCGCATCGGCTTTTTCGCCTTCTCCCTCTGTTTTTGGATTAATAATCATCAGGAGAATCGGGAAAACCGTTAGGCCGCTTGTATTTATTTTTTGAAAAATATTTAAAAAGAAAAACAAAAAAATTGGGACTGGATAACATTATTGACCCTAAAAGACACTCACAATTAAAAATTTGTCTTGGGGAGAGCAACCCCCTCATTGTTTGGTTTGATTGTGCGAGAGAGTGACCCGAACACTAGGTAAAGCCCTCCGGTGCTCATCTCGACTGATTACCGACTCTTCTGTGCGGGACAGTCGGTTGAGAGAGTATCGGGTATCCTAGCAGGTCACGATTAAGCGCTCTGATATTTTGTATGTTCACCAAATAAAATTGACAAGATAAATTGACCGATCTTTCACGGTCTTCACAGTGTGTTGCGTTGGTGAACCGGGGGTTTGCTTGTGATCATATTTTCTCCAGATCCCATCCGCCCAACTCGCCAAGATCAAGATGATGGGTAGACGATCTCTTAGGCAGCCTTTGGCTGCACCGCTTTCAGGCGAGTCTACTACATTATCTAGGTTGGCCCGTGAGAGTCGAGACCAGCTCTCCGGGCCCGAGTTCGAATCCACCCTGTTCCCCCTCGATCCCCTTTCTTCTGTTCCTGAGAGACATGAGCCCGAGGAGAGACGAATTCATTTGACTGAACCTGAGTTGGGCTCTTCTGATTTTGCAGACATCCCTATGGCTGGAGCCGGTAGTTCAGACGATCGCCAGCCCGAACACTTTGTCTTAGACCAGGGGGCGATTAACTCCACCCTGATCGCGTCCTTAGAGACAGTCCAGAACCAGTTACGCGATCAGGGAGCTTTCATGATCGAGATGAGGAGGGAGTTGGAGAGACTCCGAAGAGAGCGAGAAGAGCCGAGCGAGCCGGAGGACATTCCTGACGCTGATGCAGAGGCAGCAGCCGCAGCAGCAGCCGCCGCAGCAGCGGCAGCCGCCGCCGCAGCACGACCGATGCGGGAGCTTCACAACCCTGGATCTACACTGATGCACCAATGGGTGGTGATTCCTGCTATCGTGGGGGATTTCAAGTTCCCTCCGAACACCCTGCAGATGCTTCCGCATTTTCACGGACTCGCCACTGAGGAACCCCACCTCCATCTCCAGGAGTTTCTGATGATCTGCAGCACTGTCCACGACCGTCGTGTGGACCAAGATACGATTCGAATGATGGCCTTCCCTTTTTCACTGGCAGATAGAGCAGCCTCCTGGCTGAAACATCTAGGGAAGTTTGTGTACACCTGGGATCAACTCCGCACCGAGTACTTGAACAAGTACTATCCACTCGGGCGGACGAATGCAGCGAGGGCCCTGATCAACAACTTCTCCATGCTCCCTAACGAGCAATTTCATGAGGCATGGGAGAGGTTCAGAGAGCTTCTGGATAGATGCCCACACCACGACATTTCGAAGCCGAACCTAGTTCAGAGCTTCTTTAGTGGGCTGACACCAGAACTTCAGGGTCTGGTGAATGCTTCTTGCGGCGGGTCCTACTTTGCTAAGGACCACAACCAAGTCTGGGCCATCTTTGAGGAGATGTCCGAGAATTACATGGTGATGTCCCAGACTCGGTTGTACACACAGAGAGTTCAGCCGCCAGGACCCGTGCAGTATCAGCGGATAGCACGGGTTGATGCAGGTCCTTCCAGTTCGTCCACAGTTGCAGCCGCACAGGCAGAGTCTGCCGCTGCGGACATGGGGATAATCAGCGAGAAGTTGGACCGCATGGAAATCATCGAGAAGAAGCAGTGCCAGGGCATAACTCAGATGGAGGAAATGGCACAAACTCTGAGCGACATGAAGACCCAGCTCTTGTGTCTTCAGGAGGCACAGACGGCTCCTCAGCCCCGTCTTCTGTCGCGAGGCGATTCCGGCGGCAGCCGCAGCTCGTCCCAGCGCTCCAGCTCCTCGCAGCAGCCTAGACAAGTTCACCTTGTACAGGCGGAGCCATACCAGCAGCAGCAGCCTTCTTACCAGGCACCACCATCTCCAGACTTGCAGATGGTGGTATATCAGCCGGATCAGCCTCTGGATGTACTCCCACCAGCCCCATACGATGCAGAGCCGTTGATGGACGTCAACGGGATTTGGTATGACCGTCCTCAACCTGGAATCCGACGAGACCATCCCGGATTCAGGTGGGGGAATGGGGGTAACCAACCCCAGCAGCAGTCAGCCGGTCAGGGAGGGCAGTACTCCCAGCAGAGAGATCACCAGCAGCCCCCAGCACACCAGCCATCATCTTTCGTATCTCGTCCCTATCAGCAGCAGGGACAGAATTGGAGACGTGAGCAGCATGCTCACCAGCAGCAGCATCCATCCTCTTACCCCTCTCAGCCACAGCAGCACCAGGTCCAGCAGCCTCATTTCCAGAGAGGCAACCCGTCGGGCTCCCATGAGAGCCCCGCCATGGATGATTTAGCCCGCCTCTTCACAGAGCAGCAGGCTACATTTAGACGGGAGATGGACGAGTTCCGCCAGGAGATGCGGGACCTGATGAGAGGGAAGGCCGCCATCCCTGCACAGATCGAGCCGAATCCAAATAATTTGAAGAGGAAATCTGAGCAGGTAGTTCACACTGAGCCTACGACTTCTAGTGACTCATTTGATGTTATCTCGTCGGATTTATTTGATGCTGATTTTGTCACACTTAGGAGCGGTAGAGGACCAGCAGGAGGCGCCTCATCTGAGCGACAACGCGAGGATCCATCTAGAGCGCCAGATGAGGAAGAGGAGAGCGGTACTGAAGCCGCACATCATGATGACGGTGGTACTGATGCCACCCGAGATGCTGACTCCACTGGCGGTACTGAGGCCGCCATTTCACCATGTCGAGGAGGTGGTACTGACGCCACCAGGAGAGCCGAGCCAGCCAGCGGTACTGAGGCCGCAAGACGTCTAGTTATAGAGCCGACTAGAGGTGGTACTGATGCCACCAACATTTATTCTGGTAGAAATGTTATCTTTCCTCGAATAAATGTATCTCAGAACTCAAATTTGAATAAAGGAAAAGGTTTAGTTTACTCTGATCCCACTGTTGTGAATGATGTTTGTGAGGATCCTGTCATTGAATCATCTAGACCTATTCCTAGTCCTTCATCTGAGAAGGACCCTGTGATCCCCTTTCCTAGAGCCCTTGAGTTAGGGAAAGGGAAGAAAAAAGAAAAAGACCCAAAAAAGAGAGAGCAGGAGGAGTTCAGCCATAGCATGATAGACCGATTTCACATACAGCTGACCCTCAATGAGGCTTTGCAGCACATCCCTCTTCTTCAGCGGTCCTTGAGAGATAGGACCACAGTCAGGAGGACGAAGAGGAACAAGACCGCAGAAATTCATGTGCTAACAAAAGCCACGTGTTACGCGATCCAGAACCATCTGCCGACTAAGAGGCCAGATTTAGGGGCCCCGTATGTCAGATGTCAGATTGGTGAGCAGAGGTTCGACCGCACTCTATTAGATAGCGGATCGTCGATCAACCTTCTTCCGGCAGCCCTTCTCCACCATTTAGAGTTGGGCACTCTTAGACAGAGCAGGACATACCTTCAGTTTGCTGATCGGTCTGTCAAGAGGCCAAAGGGGTTGTTGCGAGACGTTGTCGTCACGATTCAGGGTTTGCAATTCCCCGTGGACTTCGTAGTGTTGGACATGGAGACCCCTGACTCGTTGACCGATTCCCCCATCATCCTCGGTCGCCCATTCTTGGCCACAGCCAAGGCGGTGACTGATCATGATAGCGGGAAGGTGTACTTTCGCGTCCAGGGCGAGAGTATACAAATAGAGACGGTTAAGGACCACAGAGCCAGATCCAGATCCCGCTCACATGGCAGTACGGATTCAGAGCAGCTGACAGACGCAGAGCCAGACATCCACCAGGACTGTGATTTTGTGATCACAGATGATGAGGCTATTTGGGCAGATCCTGTAGCACAGACCATCCTCTCATATTCAGATACAGCTGATGCAGAGATGATAGCAGAGGATAGTCTGGAGAGCACAATCCTGGTACAGGATACTAGTGAGTCAGCAGAGTCGGACCTTGATCGCGACACGATTTCTAGTGATGGTGGTACTGAGGCCACCCTGCTCTATGGTGGTGCTGATGCCACCTTGTTCTCCAGTGGTACTGATGCCACCGAGTCTGATATAGATCCCTCGGATTCAGAATCTGATTGGGCAGATTGTAATGATCAGATGCCAGATCTGGATCCACTTGAGCCTACAGAGGAGGAGGTAGAGGCAGAGCAGACCAGAGACAATGTAGAGGACCCGCCTTCTCCAGATCCAGTCTGTGAGAGTTCGTTATCATTTTCCCAGGCAAATTTGGCAGAATTGTCCGCATACACACATCTTCTTCAGAAGCCAGATTTGCCAGCACCTAGCTGTCCAGAGCTAAAGCCGCTCCCTACTTCGCTGAAGTATCGATTCCTTGCGGGAGAGTCTGAGATGTACCCAGTTATCATCTCTGCAGATCTGACTGGAGAACAAGAATCCCGTCTGATGGAGGTTCTTGAAAAGAACCGCAAGGCAATTGGATGGAGCGTAGCAGATCTCCATGGGATTAGCCCCTCATTGTGCTCCCACCATATCTATCTCGAGGAAGGGGCAAAGCCGTCGCGTGAGTTCCAGCGGCGACTGAACCCTAACCTAAGAGAGGTTGTTATGAAGGAAATATCAAAATGGTGGAGTGCAGATTTTATTTATCCCATTTCCGACTCCAAGTGGGTCAGCCCCTTGCATGTGGTGCCCAAGAAGACGGGCATCACGACTGTGATCAGTGAGTCGGGAGAGGAGATTGCTACACGAGTACCCACCTCTTGGCGGGTCTGTGTTGACTACAGGAGACTCAACCAGGCCACCAAGAAGGACCATTTCCCCCTGCCTTTTATTGACCAGATCATTGAGAGACTGGCAGGGAAGAGCCATTATTGCTTCCTTGATGGGTACTCGGGCTACAACCAAGTGGCCATCGCTCCTGAGGATCAGGAGAAGACCACCTTTACCTGTCCCTTCGGTACTTACGCCTTCCGACGCATGCCATTCGGGCTATGTAACGCCCCTGCGACTTTCCAGAGATGCATGCTGTCAATCTTTTCGGACATGGTAGGGGAGTGTTTGGAGGTCTTCATGGACGACTTCTCGGTTTACGGCGACGGTTTCGATTCCTGTCTTGATTGCCTAGACCGAGTACTTCAGCGATGTATTGATACCCGCTTGGTTCTGTCTTGGGAGAAGAGTCACTTCATGGTGACTCAAGGGACGGTGCTTGGTCACATCATCTCCAACAGAGGCATGGAGGTTGATCCGGCCAAGGTCGATGTCATTCGGAAACTCACACCGCCGTCCAATCTGAAGCAGTTACGGTCATTTCTGGGGCACGTTGGTTTTTATAGGAGATTCATTCATGATTTCAGCAAGATTGCCCGACCGTTGACTGATCTCTTGACAAAAGACACCGAGTTCCTTGTCGATGACAAGTGTCTTTCGTCCTTTGAAACTCTCCAGCAGTGTGTAATTGAGGCTCCTGTCCTTCAGCCGCCTGATTGGTCTCTCCCATTCGAGATCATGACGGACGCCTCTGATTTTGCCGTAGGGGCAGTGCTAGGACAGAGGAGGGATGGAGTTCCGTTTGCGATACACTATGCTAGCCGCACATTGGATTCCGCCCAGCGGAATTATACAGTCACAGAGAAGGAGATGCTAGCAGTAGTGTTTGCCCTAGATAAATTCAGATCATATATCATTGGATCCCGAGTGACCTTGTACACAGATCACACCGCCATCAGATACCTCATGGCAAAGAAGGATGCCAAGGCCAGACTTACTAGATGGATCCTTCTACTCCAGGAGTTCGACATTGAGATCAAGGATAAACCTGGAGTCAAGAATGTGGTGGCGGACCATTTATCCCGATTAGAGCAGCCTGAGGATTCAGAGCAGATTGATCCGATCAGAGATACCTTCCCAGACGAGGCGATCCTTGCTATCACCTCACTCCCATGGTACGCCGATATTGTGAACTTTCTCGTTGCTGGGAAAGTCCCACAAGATTGGCCCAAGCAGAAGATTGAGACCTTCCTTGCGAAGGCCAAGTCCTACCACTGGGAGGATCCCATCCTTTACCACGAAGGAGGGGATAGCATCTGGCGTCGGTGTATTCCTCAGGAGGAGCATCATAGTGTCCTCACTTACTGCCACAAGCTTGAGGCAGGAGGACATCATTCTGGGAGGAGAACGGCACAGAAAGTGCTCCAATCCGGCTTGTGGTGGCCTACACTCTTCAAGGACTCTGATGAGTTCGTGAAGCGGTGTACTGACTGTCAGAGGATGGGCACTTGTGGACAGCGTGATATGATGCCGATGCAGCCCATTCACTTCTGTGAGGTTTTTGACGCATGGGGCATCGATTTCATGGGTCCATTCCCTAAGAGTCAGGGATTCGAGTACATTCTGTTAGCCGTAGATTATGTTAGTCGTTGGGTTGAGGCTATCCCCGCCCGAGCCGCAGATGCAAAGACAGTTTGCAAATTTTTGAAGAGGAACATCATCACGCGGTTCGGGGTTCCACGAGTTCTGATTTCTGATGGGGGATCTCATTTCATCAACGACCAGGTGAAGGCACTTGCTAACGAGTTCGGCATAGATCATCGTGTTGCTACACCGTATCATCCACAGACGAATGGTCTAGCTGAAGTGTCGAATAGGGAGATCAAGAATATTTTGCAGAAAGTCGTCCGCCCTGACCGAAAGAATTGGTCACAGCTTTTGGACTCGGTCTTGTGGGCATATCGGACTTCTTTCAAGACTCCATTGGGTACATCTCCCTTTCGCCTCGTGTATGGCAAGCCCTGTCACCTACCAGTGGAGCTGAGGCACAAGTCACTCTGGGCAGTTACAGACATATTGATGGATCCAAATGGTATAGGAGACCAAAGGAGGGCAGAGTTAGCCGCCTTGGAAGAGCTTAGAGATTCAGCATTCTCAAACAGCCTACAGTATAAGGAGAAAGTCAAAGAGTGGCACGATTCTCATATCAGCCACAAGCATTTTGAGATTGGACAGAAAGTATGGCTGTTTGATGCGAGGCTTAGATTATTTCCAGGGAAGCTACAGAGCAAATGGAAAGGACCTTATTTGGTCAGGAAGGTACATGATAACGGTAGCATTGATATATCTGAGTTATCTTCTGAGAGTACCTTCCGAGTGAACGGCCAGCGGCTCAAACCATTTCTAGATCATGAGCCGCGGGACGTTATTATTGCCGCTATTCATTTTGCGTGAGATGTGGTCTTTTGACTCACATCTTTTGCATCTCACGCCTGATTTTCACTGATCCTCCGCCTGTATAGATCCAGTTGTCCATATCATTCTATTCTTTAGTCCCACATCCCATTTCTCATCTTATGATTATGCTATACTTAGGGTGTACTTTACCCTAAGTATAGGGGGGATGTCGGACCTGTGAGTATTCTTTTCATTCTTTCTGCTCTTGTTTTTGCTGCCTATACTTAGGGATATTTTACCCTAAGTATAGGGGGGGCAGATTCTGTATCTTCTTCACTCGGCTTTCCCTTCATGTACAGCTTTCTATACTTAGGATTAGTTAATCCTAAGTATAGGGGGAGACCACCGAGTTCCTCTCATTCTATTCATTTATTCGTTCTTGTACTTAGCCATTCCTTTTCACTTCCCTTTTACTAAGCACGAGTTATGTCTTCTTCATCGCTCTTGATCACTCTGAGGACATCGTTCGAGCTAAGTATAGGGGGGGTGTGTATATATTTCATATATACTTTAGCCATAACTCGTACTTTGTGTGAGTGTGTTAATAAATAAAACGGCTAAAAATCAAAAAAATTAAAAACTTTCATGTACATAAACCTCTTTTATTCTTGCACATACATAGCTATGTACAAAGTATTTTTGTAAAATGATTTCAAAAATCTTTTGTGTAAAGCTTGTGTAAAATACTTTGTATCAAAATTATGTATATAGTACAAAATTTTTCCAAAATGTTTTGAAAAATCAAAAGTTTGCAAAAAATCTTGGTGTAAATGTTTGTAAATATCTTTTTGCAAAACTTGCACCTCATGCATCATTCATTCATGATTTCAAAACATTTTCGAAAAATTTTTGCATGATTGTAAAATATTTGTAAATAGCATCTTGTGTACATATATGTATATAGTTTTTCCCTGGATGAGAGTTGACATGTAAATTAAGCCTGGAATTAAATTGAGAAATGGAGCTTGAATAAGATCTTAATTCACTTAACTTCAAGAGGAACCTTGTAGGACTTAGGTTTAAGGCTTTTCAGGTCCATAAGGACTTAATTCTTTGAGTCCACTAGGCTATGAGCATATGTCATCTTGATGAGCCTAAGAAGAGCACTTAACAACACACATATGACTCTCAGAGACAATGCTTCACTTGCACCTGCACTTTACACATGGCTCTCCATGGATGAGGTGGTGAGGAGGCAGTTTCCTTTGGCTTGGGGTAGCATATGAGGGTAGTACTTCTAGGCGGAACCTCTCTTCTTCTTATAGTGAAGGAAGTGCACCTCAACTTGGTCTAGTGGTGTTGAAAGCTAAAGACAGAAGCTGTGGGTTGCAATAAAGCTTCAAAAGAGGGATAGTCTACTGGCTCAAGGGGAAATTTCTTATATATGCTGCACCATGTAGATATGTTGTACAGAAGTTGTTGAAAAAAAAAAAAAAAAAAAAAAAAAACTCAAAAAAGTGGTGGGTCGGATTGAAAATTTAATAACCCCACCGGAGTGTAAAAATCTCATGAAGCTTGCAGCGGGAGACTTAGCTACACTGGCTAAGCTTCCAAAACTCTATACTTCTACCCCCTCTTCTTGAGCTGGTTGCACTTGAACTTAGAAGGGAATACCCCGCTTCTCGAGGAAAGAGTTGCTAGACTGAGGCATTAGAGTTACCAGGGTTGAGGGAGGTTGTTTCTTTGTCACTTCTGAGGTGGGGAGCCACATATCACTTACACCGCAAGGGAAAAGATTCATGGTCATTAGAGTTTGTGTATGTAGACTTGTTCTGATCTGGTTTATTGAGGAGTCTTGCCCATAGATTGGTGGAACTTGGAGTCTGTTGAGTTTTAGGCTTAAGTCCAAATAAGGGTTCCGACACATTAATAATCCAAAGATCTGATCGAGCTCCATATTTCAATTTAATGAAGGAAAATTTAATAAGTCAACCTTGATCCTTGTACATCCTCTTTTTCTTTTTCTTTTTCTTTCTTTTTCACTTCTTTTCAATAAGTGTTTGCTAAGGGACTAGCAAAGTTAAGCATAGGGGGGTGATGAATACCCATTCATCACTCTTTATTCTTCTATTTTAGCTACAAAAACCCTTTGCAAATACATGTAGATATGTGTAAATACAAATAATTACCAAAAGCATGCATTGTGTAAAAACCTATAATTAGCATGTTTTTGTGCACAAAATAAAAGAATAAAGAGCAAAAAGAAAAAGAGGGAAATATTTAGAAGAAATATTGAGCAACCTAACCCAAGGGAGGGCTCAGCATGGGCCTGACCGCATAAAAGCCAAAGTAGAGGGAGATAGGAGCTCACATGTATATATTTGTAAATAAATAAATAAACTTTATATTTTCCTCACCCAAAAATATACTTGTACATATTGTGTATATATTCTATTAAAAACAAAATAAAAAGATAAAAATCAAAAAGTCAAAAATACCCTTCCCTCACCATGTGTATAATCCATCACCTTGTATTTATTTAACCCTATAAATAAATTCATTTATTTTCTAAACTTTTTGTAATTATTCTATATTACATATTGTAAATAAAATAAATAAAAAGAAACAAAACAAAAATCAAATAAAAATCACAAAATGAAAAATACAAAAATACATTGTATAAATACCATGTATATAAGTGTATTCAATTATTTATTTCACCCTTGTATATATATAATAAAAATAAAATAAAAATATTCTTTTATTCCATATTTTATCTTGTAAATAAATAAAATACAAAATGGGCATAAAAACACATAAAAATAACAAATAAAAAATCAAAAATAAAAATCCATATAGTGTATATATACCTATATATCGAGCTAACCTATTTTTATTTCCAAAAATTAATTAAAAATCACCAAAAAATAGAAAAAAATAAAAGAAAAATATTTCATGTTTTAAGTTTTTCCTAATTCGACCTATTTCTACCCTAAAAAAATAAAATAAAAATCGCCACACGTGGCCGCTCCTGATTGGGCCACGGGGGAATGTTGACCCCGGTCAACTCCCCCGCGCCTCCTTCCTTTTCTGGCCGTCGCGCGCCGCGCCTCCTTCCCCGAATTTTCCCACGCGACTCCAGCTGTCATCCACTCAACCCCCGCGCCCATATTCCTAGCCGCACATCCCTCTCCCTCGCCGGATCTTCCGCCATCAAAATCACGCCTTCCATTGCTGTCGCCACTCAACCCTAATCGCCCGGTCACACTATATATCCATCACCTCCGCCGCCCTCGCGCCGCATCTTTGGACCCTCCCCTTCTTCCCCGTGACCTCCATTGGCTCCGCAAGAGTGACAGCGTGCGTCAGCCCTTGTTGCAGTGAGGCGAGGAGGTGATTCCTCTGATCCGGCGTAACCTCGCCGTTCTTGCTCCGCCGCCGGCGTCGAGCACCGAGCTTCAGGCCTTGACGTCCTTCGAAGCTACGACCCGGAGATAGCCCATCTCCAGCCCAGTCTACTTCAGCCATCAGGTACCCTTAATTCCTTCTAGTTTAGTGTAATTTAGGATTTCCCCCAATTCCGACCTCCGACGCACATCCTCGATTCCGGCCACCTCACGTATCATCTCGACATTCCGATCATCCCATCACCTTCGCAAGCCCCTCACGCACCTTCTTCACCCCTCCACACAACCCAGATCGCACAGGATCTGGGAGTCGAGCTCCACCGCCGTCGCTTCGCCGGAGCTCCTCCGCCACGCCGCACCGTTCATCTTCACGCCGCCTAACCGGGTCGAGGCACTTTGCCCTCGACCCGCGAGTCTTCTGGTCTCCTTTGCAGGTTCAAACGAGGGCGTCTGAGGCCCTTCGCCATTCAGCCAGGAGACCCAGCTCCGCCGGCCTTGCTCGAGCTCCTCGGAGCTTGGTTTAACCGTCGGAGACCATCAGCAGACGCGGGAGCCTCCCACGATTCTTCGCCGACCTTCAGGAGGCTCATCGGAGGTCCCTAGCGCACGTACGAGCCCGGCGAGTCTCGCCGGGGACCTGTTCTTCGAGGACCCTCCATCGCCGTTCGATCGTCTTCACCGCTCCAGTTCAGATCCGCACCGTCCATCCTTGGAGCTGCTTCCACCGTTGATCCATCTGAGGAGCGCATCGGAGCCATCCGTAGCAGAGGAGAGAGATCCGAGCCCAGCACCGTCGGATCAGCCACGTGGATCTCTCTCGACCATCCGATCTGAGCCTGGTTCCCTTCACAGAACCACGTCGCATCTCCACCGTTCGATCATACACGTGGACGCACACCAGCCGTCAGATCAGGCCAGCGTTTCAAGAGTAAAGGCGCGTTTGCATCTCCACCGTCTGATCATCCACGCGTCACCATCGGGCCGTCGCTATTTAATAAAGGGGTAAATTTCATAGGCCCCCCTCTCTTTGTCGTGTTTCTTTTTAGTCCTGTAATTTTGAATTCTAGTTGTTTATTTGCTGGGTTATTTGCATCAAGGACCTCGCACTTAATTTTAATTGCACTTATACCCCTGCCAGTAGAGACCCACGTGCTTGGGCACGTGTTTTGTTGGGTTATTTGCATGATATGCCTTGTAGTTCTGGATGTTTTGAATTGAATGAAATGTTTTGTTTATTTGCAAATATACCCCTGTGAGCATTTAATTTGCACATGTGCGAATTATTTTGGGAATTTTGCAACCATACCCCTGGGCTTTTGATACGAGTTATCAAATAGCCCTAGGACTTGGTTTTTCTTACATTTAGGTCCCTGTGTGCCCCAGACACGTGCTTGGCACGTGATTTCTTGGGTAATTTGCACCAGGACCCCAGAACTTTTGGGTATTTGCACTTAGGTCCCTGTGCACAGTGCCCCACCTTTATTTTTGAATAAAATATCAAACGAACTCCAAATCCAATGAAATTTTGACACATGGCTCCTGCCATGGTGTAGGAATTTCTATGATTTTTGGGGACATTTTGGATTTCATTTATTATTTTTAAAAATTCAAAAACACTCATTTTCTCCACTGTTTGACTTTAAAAATACCAAAAAAATACAAAATCACCTTTAAAAATTCTAAAAAAATTAGACATTGTTGTTTACTAATTGTTTGATTTTCTAGCCAATTTTGGTTACTGTCCATTGCTTGAAAACCCTAAAAATTGAAAAACCACTAAAAACTCATAAAAATTGTAGAAAATAAATTAAAAATCCAAAAACAATAATTAGGGTGCCTAAATTTTCCTTATTCTTCATAGAATATAGGAAAAATGCTTCTAGGGCTTTTTGAGATCCAAAATTATTTTATTTTGTGGTCTTAAGCCTTGCTGGACAGTACCCTATATTCTTTGCATTGTTTGATTTTTAATAATTAATTTACCCATTAGAAAAATCTCAAAAATTCACCAAAAACAGTAAAAAACATTTAAAACCTAAAAATCAATTTTCTGGAATTTTTGCATCATTTCTTGTGTGTTGTATAAATTGTTGAAGTTGCATTGTATTTGCTTTCTCTCATTTTCTCATTAATTAAAAAATCTAAAAAAAAAAATACAAAAACAAATAAAAACCAAAAAGAAGATTCTTCTGGACTCTTGACTACATCGTAGGCCGCAAGGCCAATCTGTGCTCCTTGTGTTCGACCCTGGGAGCTATACCAGGTTAATCTTATAGCAGACCGCTCTTTCTTGTGTTTTGATTGATTGATCTCTTTGAGTGGTTATTTTTCTGGATTGCTCCGTGTTTGTGATTGAGGTCGCAACGACCATTTCTTTACCTTTACCTCGATCGCATTTCTCGACGATCAATGATGTACTTACGTATAGAGCTAGTTCTCCTTTCACATATAATACGCCTTAAATTCAAGTAATATAATTTCTAGATAGTTTGTGAATTATGGAAGCGGAATACACACTAACGATCAATCACGCAAGTACAAAGACACATGAATTTACAAGGTTCATACTCGTAATTAGACTACATCCTTAGACGATGTCAATTGATTTTCACTATGTGGAAAATGAAGAATACAAAGGATGCTGAGAGCGATAATCGTAGGAAGTTCATATAGTACCCACGTAAGAAGAATACAGTGAGACTCATGTCTTGTTAAAGTATGCTACAGTAAGATGAGGTGCATACGATGATTCTTCAATCCGGATCAGACGGTCAAGATTCGAGACATATCAACATAGCTAGTTAAACGCCAGAACTACCTACATTGTCTTTTATGTTCTTTTTTCTCTGATCATAAACAACAAGAATCTATTTATAATTTGGCAAGTGTCGTAATAATTGATTATATATAGTTATATGTATATCTATCAGCCTCATGAGCTCTAAAAGTCTAACCTAAATCGAAGGAACAGTTGTCCTTCATCGTCATTAGTTTGCAAATTATACGACGGGAGTATGTATGCGGATTGATGGTTTACTTGTGTTTATTAAACGATATCTAATCTGAATTGATTGTGATAGATAACATTACGTGGATGGGAATAATATATTGTTAGTTTTCCTTGAACCACATATTTTCTCCTCACAGTTATCGTCATCATCTTACCCTTCACAGCATATTTCGTTTAACATGCACAAGAGTATCGTGATTAAAATAACACATTAAAATCATACTGATCCAAATTGAATAAATATAATGTAACGTCCCCGGTTTAGGTCCCCGATCCGTTATCGGGGAAAATTGACCTTGACAACTTGTTGAGTTTGGGCCTAAATGGACCCGCTAACAACTACCTAAAATGCTTAAGTCCAAGTTGTCAAGTAGTAATCATCATCACTTATAAACCACATCCACAGTTCGTGAGTTTTAGATGTGGCACTATGTTTTGGGGTATGGGTATTACAATCTCCCCCACTTATATTCGTAACGTCCTCATTGCGACATGACCCATCACTTATTCCCAATGATAGTGCGACATGGCCCATATCTTTCGTGTATATGGAGTTGAGTGCTCCCCCTACGCCACTTGTCGGAGCACCTCCACCTCACTCCATTTCCGGTCCACTTTACTCTATATAACCCCCAAAACACCCTTCATATTTTTTTGAACTTCGTGTGCAATGTTTTGTGGTTCAGAGCCTCAACTGAGGCGATTTTGGAAAAGCACCTAGTTCCCTAGAGGTCTTTTCTTCCTCGAGCCGCCAAGACCCCATCGATGGGTCCAAGAACATTTTGAAGAGATCTGCAGGTGCGGAGGAGCCCCAGCTCCATTTTGAGACCCCTACGAGCATCAAAGAACAACGAAGGAGGGATGAGTAGCCGATTGAAGCTTGCCCACGACCGTGTTCTTCCCTTTACTTCCAAGGGGACCACAACCATTGGATCGTGCTTCATCCCCATGTGTCCCAATTGCCATTTGGATGCGTGGAGTCTTCACCGTTGATCTTCGACCAAAGATCTAATCTCCACCATCAAGTAGGAAGTGTCATCGTGCTACCAGTACACGCCACGTGGACAAGTCCAGCGCATGCTACCATTTTATCAACACTTGGAGGGGGTAATTTGCATCCTATATCCCCGATTTTGTCACGTTTACTTTTTGTTCTGTATTTTTTAAACGCTTTAATATTTTTAGAGAAAATGCAAGACAACTTGGGTCAAGTCCATGTCACATCACATGCGATCCACATGAGGTGGTGATTTTGCAAGTAGGCCCTTGTACCTTTTTGAATTTCATTTTACTCTTAGAACTTTAAATTAGTTTTAATATTTTGGGTAAATTGTATTGTAGCCCCTGTCTTTAATTTTAATTGTAATTTTACCCTTTTTCGAGTACTTGTGTTTTTGTTTATGTTTTCTACTTATTAAAAATATTATCCATTCTCCAAAAATTCTTAAAAAAATAGGATTAAGTGCCTGCTTGTGTACACATTCATGTTATATTTTTATTTTTTGTATTTTAAGACTCTTTCCTATTTCTAAAATTCAAAAAGAACACATTTTACCATGTTTTACTTATAAAATACCAAAAATATAAAAATAATTTGAAAAGTTCCCCAAAATATTTTTTATTGTGATATTTTGTGCCTCCATACCAAAAATCACTAAAAATAGAAAAAGCTCCAATATCCTTTATAAACGTATAAAAATCTAAAAAACTCAAAAATATTCACTATTTTATAATTTTCTTTATATTATGTATTATATATTAAAATTGATTTGGTAAATTTTGGACACTTTTTGCTATTTTTAAGATTAAATATTTTAAGGAAAATTGTGTAACATAACTCCATCGATGGACTCAAATAAGCTTCTATTAGTCGGAATTTCAGATTTAATGAAATTATAAAGGTTATGATTCATATAAAATCGTGATGAATCATGTGAAGCTTAGTGGGAGTGCCACTGTATTCATCATGCTAAATGTAGATAATATCCTGATTATTTGGAATGATATAAGGATGATAATAAGTGTTTTATAATCTAGTTATTTCATATCTTGAGATGAAAGATCTCAAATATAACTCTTAGATCTTAGTTCTGAAGTTGTTCAGAAACAAAAAGAAAAGGGCATTGAAACCATCACATTAGTGGTAACCTCGGACATGTTCCATTTTTTTGGAAAACCCCAAAGAAGTCTTCCTTCCTTTAAGGTACGATACTGGCCTATTCTAAAGGATAACATCTCAAAGAGTTAATGAAGTGAATGCTAAAACCGCTTGCACTTATGCATTGATTTACTAAAAAGCATGGTGTAGATGTGCACAAATGCTAAATGCCTGTCATGTAGTGGGAATAGTAAATTGTTACTAATCCAACTATGGAGATAAAATACTTGACTTCAGTAATAATAATATCTTCAAAGACAACACGACTTTTGAGATATTGATATTAAAGTCTTACCTTCAACAACTTAAGACTTTATGGATAGTGATCTAAAAGGTCTTAACTGCAGATGTCTTATAAGACTTAATATGGGGTCTTAGTCTTTGGAGATGGAGATATGTGGGAATAAGGGTATTCTATAAGGATAATATCTAAATTATATACTGGTTATAACGTTATTGAAGCTATAGAGTCAAAGGCACTATAACTACTTTAACAAGATTGAGTATTAATTGCATAAGATGCAACATTCCCATTGGACATTAGCACTCTTACTAGGAGATATGCAAGTACTATAAAAGGACTTGGTGTCGTCTCTCGGGAACAGAGTGACTAGTTAGATTATCAAGCTATTGTTCTAAATAGTTTATGATTAGCACTTGAATGTGGGTTTAAAGATTAGCCCATCAATGCCTCTTGGGCTAGTGGGAGAATGTTGGATATGCGATCCCACGATGACCCATTATGAAATAAATTTTATTTCACATCATTACCTGACCTGAAATAAAGAATAACTAATTTGCATAATAGGTCCTTTAGTACAATTAGGGTTATGTAGAATTTTCATTTTAATTATCATATAACTATTGATTCAAATGTTGAATCATAAATGTTGATGCTTGGATGATAACTAAAGAGTTCGATTGAGGAATCATCAAGCACCTTCAAGTGATTATTAGGAGAGGATCTCCATCTGGAGAAGAAGATGGCAATTCTTCTGTAAGGTTAATATCTAATCGACCTCTTGATGCATGTACTCTGCATAGGAATAGATATTCAGAGGTGTTAGATAAATTAGGTCAAAGAGTTGACTTAGCGAGATTCATGTAAACAAGACCTATGTCGTGCACTATCACGAAATAGGTACACATCCTCTGACCAGAGACAGTTGTGTTACTATATGTTTGAGTATGTACATTTGGTAGACTGATAGGTTGATGATCTAATCAAAGGTCTATACACTAACGAGCTAGTGTGCATACAAGGGTATATGAGTAATAGGATCTCTCAAAGGGATCACACAGGTTCACTATTTAATCGGAAGGCATGAGCTCACTCAAGAGATGTTGGGATCAAATTCCATGCATGGTCATCTCTCTTTGGAAGCTTGACTAAATTTGTAGGTTTTTTATGTGCTCTTGGATAGTAAATGACTAGTATATGGGTATGATATATGCTTTTGGAAAGTATATGATCAATACCGACTCTCAAGATAAAACCCTAAAGAAGAGTATAAATAAGATCTAAAGCTTCAAGTTTATTCTAGGTCTTCTAGTATGCAAGATATATGGGTATTAGGAATACTCGAGAGTAATGTCATCATAAAAGATTGTATAACCATGACACTTCCATTTTCAGGAAGTGATGAAATAGGTCTGGATTTTATTGACTCATGTTGGACACTTATCTGAATGTGATTAAGATGTAATGAGAAGATTAAATTTACGGCTATGAAAACCCCGAAAATCGAATATGGACTAAAATATAAGTTTTGACTGAGTCTGAGGTTAATTGCAAAATCTGTACTTGTACAGTGACCAAACATTCAAAGTAAGGAGTCCATTGTGTAGTGGCTCGTCGATATCTTTCTATCGAGTCCAAGAACGTAAAAATTCGAGTTTGGGAGCTCAAGTTACGGTCGTTTTAGCGAGATCGGGATAAGTTCAATTTTGGATCCGAATACGGATCCGAACTCGGGTTCAACCCAATAAAATCACCCCCATCTCCCCAAAAAACACCCAAAAACCCTTCCATTTCTACCAACCCCCTTCTTCCTCTCCACCCCATCGCCGGAGCGCCGCCCGTGCTCACCGGAGTCCGTTGGATCAGCGATTCGATACCATGCCAGTGTGGAGAAGAATGAGGTCACTCTCGTGCGTAGTGTTGCATCATCATCAGAGCACGATTGCACAATTCTCCATGGCAGAGTTACCGAGGTTGCGGCTTTTTGGGTACGATGTTCGTTCCTTCTTGTTGCGGTTTCTACAAGATTTTTTCCCTTCCCCCTCTTGGAATCTCCTCCAGTATTCTGATCTCTCGGAGTATCAAGAAGTATTCAAAGCTCTGATCTTGAGGTAATTAGATCTGGCTTCTTGAATAGTGGCTTTAATTTATACAGTTTGGTAATAAATATGCAAGTCCATTGTGTCACAAAGATCTTGAACTTTCATTCTATGATTATTTCTAATGCTCATACAGCTCCTTGATCTTTCTATTGCTACCCTATAGATCATTGAGATTGTTCAACTTCAAGATCTTGTTCACCTTGTAACGTGTGTTCCACATATCTTTCATATTTTTTTTAACAAACCGTATCCATATTTTAGAATCACCATGGAATGGAGGCAAACTTTCGAAAGTGTTTTTGTTTTTGTTAAATCAGGGACTTCTCGTATATATATAAACTAATACATGGAAAGCAAGAAATGGATTTAGGATGAAATCATTTAGCATTACCCTTTCTTATATATTACACAAAATTTCTTGCATCTCTTCTATTTACATGGCCTGATGAACCACTATATCTGATTTATGGCATTAACTGTGTCTTGCAACTCAATCATGATCTAGTAGAGTCGAATACAAATTTGTGGTGTTCCAGTTTCTTACAAAATGACTCTTAACGTTCATGATTGGAAATGTTGGTTCCATTTTCTAAATCATCAACAGTATGTGCATAATCCACATTCAGATGGTATTCATAAATCAGTGAAATACACAAGCTGTGAATACACGCAGTTGCTTTTCATCTCACCCTCATCATCGCTTTGAGTTCTTCTAAATTCACCAACATGTGTTTAGTGTCGAGAATCTTGTTGATTGCATCATTAATATCCCTAAACTCATACTCCATTACTGCGGACTCCGGCTCCGCTATTTTGATTAGTCTTCATATATGAGTGTAAGCACAGAATAAGTACAACTACTTTGGATTAGTTGTGGTTATAAATCAACTTACAAAGTAAATGAAATATTACTCATTGCCATTTTTTTCAAAGAATTGGAAAGTGGTCTAAATATCGTAGCCCGTGTTCCAGTCAAGTGGGATCACAGGAATGACAAACTCCACAGAACTTTTGTTCTTCTCATCATTGTAAGAACTTCCAAACTGTATGCTTGATGCTAATCAAAGGATACTACTTTAATATTAAATGATGTCCGAAAGGTCCAAAGAAATCACTTTATTATAAAGGGGTTTCAGTTTGATCTTACTAGATCCATGAGCCGTGTTAATTGAGAATCATGTGGATCACGAGTGGTACCAATAACTGATTTATGATGGTATTTTGGGCGGGGTTCCATAAAGTACTGGTCTTTTTGTTCACTATGAATGATCATTACACAAAGACCCTCTCATAAGGTAGGGGTCTTTCATATATATTGTCGGATAAGATATGAATAGATGGATGAATTTTCATGATGAATGAGTAGTGGAGTAGTTGTCTCCACGGGTGGGCATGCACCCTTGGGGCTTCGGGTAGAAGCCTAGGTGACCGCGATCCCAACTACTATTGTAGCCGCGATGGTTGGGGACATGTTGCTTGGCACACCGAGGTGCTAGTCTGACGGCGTTGGCCTCAGCACTTGTGTGCTTTAGCTCGGTGCTCGAGCGCGAGCCAAGTAGTCGTGGTTGGTCAGCTAGTGTTTCGCTTGTCACTTGTAGTTAACACTCGTGTATGTGCCAATATAGGCCACATTGACCGGTATTCCAAGTAGGAGCACTAAGAGGGGAGTTCCGAGAAATGTGCTTAAATGAAGTTGGGAGTGGGATATAATTCTCTTTCTCATAAGGAGGATTGGGTTGTCGCGAGGATTCACGGGTTGGAATCTAAATTGTGAATCGGAAGTATCATTGGGAAATAGGGCCAAGTGGATATGTTGGGAACTTTGTTAGGTTATATTATACTCCAACCCTAAGGTGTACTCCTTGCCTTAGTTATAGTGTGAGGTCTCATCATGACCGAAACCACAGACTATCCATAAAGGTCGGTTACTCATATCCATATCTAATAACAATAAATAAAAACTATAATTCTTATGAGATTAGTTACCCAGTTCCTTTCTCTTTCGTACACATTTAAATTATATCTTAATGTTATTTTATACTTGTTTAAATCGTATTGAGCAACTTTGCTCATAACATACCGATGTGTGGATCCGCATGTTCGCAGCAGTGAGCAACTTTGGAGTCACCACTTTTATGTAGCTTCATGACACTTTGTGGTACAATTGTTGGTTATTTTACTATCCTTCTTTACTTGTAACATTTTTATTGAGAGACATGGCATTTAATATGTATGTTGGGACACATCTTTTAAATATGCATACATGTATATTTTGTGAACATGGATGGATAATGGAAGTGCAATGAATGAAATGTGAATGTGAACATGTCATTATTGGAAAGCAAATTTTAAAGTCCAATGTTTATGCTATTTTCCCCTACTTACTATGTATATCATGTGATTTGAATGTGGAATGTATGTGTGTGGAATTGGTTTGCCGAGTACACAGATCCTAGGGGGGACGAGGGCGTCACAACGGCTTTGATTTAATCAAGCATCTATGAGAGATCCTCGAGATCTGGATTTGAGATATGATCTCAATATCCAAGTCACTATACGTGGAACATATAATCTCCCTATCCGTATCTCCAAGTATCTACGGAGAAAGCGCATTATTCTTGAAATAGTCAAGAATAGTTCAAGCATTAAGAAATGGATAACTTAATATGACTTAATTATCACGAATAATATGAATATGATTCATATTACTTAGATTAGTGAGAATGATGATATAAGATAACTAAATATGATTTAATTATTATATATATGAATAATGTGGATAGTATTTACAACTTAAATGTTGATGTGAATTGGATTCACATTGAATAATTAATTGAAAAATGCAATTTACATTTTATTTCGGTGTGAGAATATGTTTCACAAATCTCCAATGGTATGCTTGAAATTTCACAAAATAATTTGGAATTATTTTTATGAAATAATTATAATAAAAGTTGGTGTATATAATGAAGGATTATATGAGATATAATATTTCACATAATAGGAAGGAGGAGACCCCTTCCATAATAGGAGGGTGGACGACCACTCTTGATTTAGGAGTCGAGGTGGCCATCTCCTCCTAATTAGAAGGAGATTTGCCTCCTTCCTAATCATTCTTGGTATATTCATTTGATTGAATTAATTTATACTGATTATTTATTCAGTGTATATTTTATTAAATTAAATTAATTTTTGTTATATTTTTACAACAAAATCATGTCTATTGAAAGAAACACAAATCAATCTCAACCATTGGATTTGTGTTGTTCATGGATTGAGATCCATGAACTCCAAAAATATTATAAAAGAAGAGGTAACCCTAGCTCTTCTTTTACAACATAGAATTCACAAGCTCTCTCTCTCTCTCATCATACATGCCCACTCTCTCTCTCTAAAGTGATTGTCCACTTTGTGTCCCACAAAGGATCGTCGTCGTTGTTATGCCGTCGCACTACCACTTTGTCAGCTTGTGGATTTTTATCTTCCTTAGTGCTTCCTATATGTGACGAACTCAGATTTCATATGAAGAAGTTAGAAAATCCATTGCTTGGATCATCATCTTGGATTGTGAGAAGGATGTGTTTTATCAACGTGCTCGCAAGCGTCTCCTTCGTCGGGTCGAACGTGAGATAAGTGATCTCTTTGTTTAGAAGATTTGATTGCAACCATGCTTCAAGAGATATTCCAATATCTACTTTGTATTTTATATGAAATAATTCATGAAGTCTTTTTAGATCATGTAGTTTCATCATTTATTTTTTTAAAAAAATTTCACTGCCTCGAGAAACTAGTGTGACTACTTACTCCCGATCGCATATGATGTGTTCTTCACGCTTCTGTAATGTGCTGAAGGTTCTTTCCATACCCGTCAAAGATATCTATTTTTTTAAAAAAGTATTGATTTTAAAATTTCAATGACATAAAAATCGATCAGAAACTACCTTAAACACTTCAAACGACAAATAATTATGTTATTCAATGCAATCTTCCGGAGGAATGGATTCTAGATTAAGTCGATATGCTTCCTCAAGAGATTGGAAGAAAAAAATATTTAAAAATAAAATGGATAAAAATATTTATTATAAATTATTATGAAAGAAATTATGAAAACAATCTTACCCGTCGACAACCATATGTCCAATATATATGCATCTTCACCACACTAGAGAGGATACCGGAATGAACTACAGGATTACCATAACACTCAAATTTTTTCTTAATAAAATAAAATATAAAAAAAATAAAAATAAATAAACATACTCACTGCAGTTACAAGTAAAATTCGGTCTTTCCATTCTCGGTGCATACTAAGCCAATCTCTAATATACAAAGAGACAAGCATTCAGACAAGCATTCCCAAATGACTAGAGAATTAAAGACGATCAATGCATGTCCCCCAAGAGTGACTTGCACACTTATCCTCTCTCTAGGAGGCAATCGTCCCAAAGATGCACAAAAAGTTGGTCCTTAATAATGACACATCCTCCCTAAATAAAATATAAATATTTAAAATGATAGTGAAAGAAAGAAAAAATCCATTCATAAGTGCTGAATAAGATTTTTCACAGGTCTAAAGTAATCCACACAAGGCGGGATCACAATGTCGCTGAGGCGACCGACAAGAAATCCTAATTCAAACAACAATTAACCCACGACGATCAAATAAGGAAATGAAGGTGAATGTGGAGTTAAAATTTATTATAACTCTACAAAAAGATGTGTATAGGTGCAAGTATGTGTAGAGGTCGAACACAGGAAGCAAGCAGGATAGAACGAGGCAAAATGCACAAGTGTGTGAATGTGATCAAAAGTCTACTATGCTATTTTTTTGTGGGTTTTTAATTTTTATATTTTTATTTGATTTTTAATTTTATATTTTGATTTTTTATTTTTTATTTTACTTATTTTATATTTTCTTTTTATATTTTATATTTTTTTATTTTCTTTTTCAATATTGGAATATAAACACAATGTAATAAAAGAGAAGATAGAATACTAATAAAAATATGAAAAAATAGACAAACATTCAGAAATAAAATCTTTTTGATATTTTTATAATTTTTTACTGTTTTTGTGTTTTTTGGGTATTTTTCAAACTGTTTTTTATATTTTAAATAGCAAAATGAAGCAAAACAGTGGACAAGCTTCTGACTGGGGGTAAAATGGGAATTAAAAATAGCAAACAGCCACAAAATTTTCCCAAACTAATTTTCAAATAAAGATAATAAAATATAGAACAAACAGGAACTGAGTTTATAATTTTTGGAGATTTTTAGGATTTTATATATTTTTTTGAAGTTTTTATGTATTTTCTAATTTTTAGGTTTTTCTTTTGAGATTTTTAGGGATTTTTGGATTGACATTGAAATAGGTCAAAATATACACTAGGGATTTTTTTGGAATTTTTCGAGGTCTTTTAATATTTTTTTGGTATTTTCTAAGCTAGACAGTGCTGAAATGGGTGTTTTTGATTTTTAATAAATATTAAAATGCAATAATTATGCAAAATAAAAATATGGCGTTAACGTGGAAGCACACAGGAGCTTATGTTAATTTCTGTAGAATTTTTGGGCTGTTAGAAATGCATGCAAAAATTACTAGAAGCATAAGGAAAAGGCATGCTGGCAGGGGCTTTTATGTAATATGTGAAAAGTTCAAGGGCCTCAGCGCAAAAATTCCACAAAGAAATATAACTTAATAAAACTTTTCTGGACGAATATCACATGCACAAAAACGCCAAGGGTAACCTTGCAAAAACGCTGAAGCTCACGCGTTAAGCACGTGAGCCAGGCGAGGGTTAACCTGTATTATTACAAAACCTGGGGGTTATGTTCGCAATTGTCACAGAAGTTTTAAACAGCAGACGAAAGTTTTAAACTAAAATATAAATACAAAAACGGCCGGGGTTGAATCGTAAATTACCCAAGCCTTGGCGCTGACGAACGACAGATCATGTGCCACTCAAGCCACGTGTCGCGCGCACGGGAGCCGATACCCCTTCAGTTATAATGGCTAGGATTAGAAGCTCGGATCAGATCTGATGTTCGAGGGAGGCACGGATCCTACGGCTACTGCAGCATCTGGAGGGGGGTCTTGAATGGACGGCGTGGAGAAGGGCTGGAAGAACAACTCAAGAACTCAGAAAATCCGAGCTTCGAACCGCCTTCCTGACCGCTTCTGACCACCAGGGGAGCACGGAGAGAGTCCCCTAAGGTCCTACGGTGGTCCTCCGACGTCTGGGGGTGTCAAAAGTGCGCGGGTTGCTCCTTTCCTCGCTGTGTCGGAGATGAGACGAGGGAACCAGGTGCCTCCGGCGCGGGCAAAATCGCCCTCCAGGCGAGCGGGAGACTCTTGGCACCTGCAAAAATTTGTTAAGGAGGGCGAGGGAAAAGTGCCTCGCCCCTCCTGGGTATGGCTTGACGCGTAAGTGGCAAAAATGGGATCTGGTGAGATGGAGGAGGAGTGAAACGGCGAGATTAGTGTGGGCTGAAGTGCGAGAACATAATCCTAAGATTATGGGGAGTAAGAAAATGCACGAATGACACAGAAAATATAAGAACCTCAAGCTGAAAATTGGCGAGATGGACCTCGACAGCGGCGAACCACCGGAGGTGATGGAACGACGTCTTCATCTCGTCGGAGGCTTCCCCAAGCAGCTGGAGGTTGGGCTATCACCACCAACCGTCCGGAGCAAGGTCGAGGAGGATTCAAACGGATCAAAGACGGGTTCAAAAGTCCATGGAAGGTGATGGGTTTGTTTTTTAATGATGGCTCTGGAGGCGTGAAGAACGAGGCGTATCTCACGAATCAACGACCCGAAGGTCGAAAAAACACTTGGGCGTGTATGCCCGATCTACGAGGAAGAAAAGTCATTTAGGAACCATCACGAGATCATGCAAGGAGGTGCCTCTAAAAATCTGCAAAAATGCGACAAAAAAAACTTCTGACACAGTCCAGGCTGGGGTCAAAGAGTTGACCGCGGGTCAACTCTCCGGCCCCCCTGGTTGGTCCACGTGGACTAACCAGGAAAAAGGATGAAAAAATGATTTTAAAATTCATTTTAAAATAGTAAATAATATTATTTTATTTAGGTTATAAAATAAAAAGTGTTTATTATTTTATAAATTATTTTATTATGATTTTTAATTATTTTTATGATGCATATTTTTACAAGTTGTTTTTTAAAGCTTATATAGGTATAATGTCTATATATTTTATTAATTGATTTTTATTTTGAGAATTTTAATTTTATTATTTTTATTTACTATTTTATAAAATTATAAAAGACTTTTATACACTTAATGGTATTTTTATTTTAATTTACTGATGGAGTTTGTATATTTAATAAAATAGAAGTATGTATCATATAGATATATTTATAGGTAGAGTACCTATGTATATGATATATACAAGTATTTTTATTTGTAATTCTTTTTTATTTTTACTCTAATTTTAATATATAAATATATTATAAGTATTATTTGCAAAATTATAAAAATATAAAATTATAAAAATAATTAATAAATAATAAATTGAATATTTTAATCTGTACAGATATACAATGAGGGTCCAAAACTCAACTTTCAAACTGTATCTCCGAAAAATACGAAACCACCTCCATTAAATAGATTATTTTATGATATATACAATTAAAGGTGAGTTTTGTACATTTCGAGTTTTTTTTGCAAGATACATGTCTAGAAAGTTGGAGTTTTGAAATCTTATTCAGACCATAACTTCTTATCTGTGTGTTATTTTTCAGTGAAATCATTTTTGTATTTTTATTTATTTAATTATCTACAAATTTTATGTACAAAGTTTCTTTATTTAAGGTATAAAAAGTGGAACCAAAAATAGGTTCCAAAATGAATAATGAATTAAATAAAAGGAATTTTATTGGTATTTTTGGCCCTTATCTCCCCCTACTTTATTCCTTGTCGACCTAGTCATCAAGATGCCTAGGTCTCGAGGTTTCGGGTCATAAAATATTTACAATATTTTATTCTTTTTCTTTTCTTTTCTTTAGTCTATAATTTTGGCTTTAAAAACCGTATTTTATACAATATTTACACACATATACACGAATGCTAAAATGCATGAATTAGCTCTATTTACACGCATTTACTAGGGTTTTTAAGGCCAAAATGATAGAATAAAGATGATGAAACGTGGCTTCATCATCCCCCTATACTTTACCTTTGCTAGTCCCTAGCAAACACTTATGCAGTAAGTGCAGAAAAAGAAAAACAAAGAAAAGAAAAAGAAGAAAATTGAATGAAGTTTAATTATCAAACTTGTCTTTACAAAATCAAAGTTTGGAGCTTAAGTCAGACCTTTGGAATTTAAGTGCGGGCGGAACCTTAATGAGAACCAGATTTGAAATCCAACAGTCCCTGAGAAATCCCAAAACTCTGTTCAAGTCTCCTCAATAGCCAGGTCAGAAATACTTCAACTCATACGCAAACTCTTACTACTATGAATCTGACTCGTACAGTGTAAGTGATGGTGGCTCTCCTCAACTGAAATGACAAAGAGACTGACTTCTCCGATATGACAACCCAATGATTTCCCAATCCAACAACTCATCCCTCAAGGAGCAGGATATTCCCTTCTAAGTTCAAGTGGCAACCAGCCCAAGAGGAGGGGGTGAAGAGAAGAATGGACGGTAGCCAGTGTAGCTACATATCCTAGGATGCAAGACCAGTGTAGTCAAGTCATCCTGCTGCAGGCTCACATGATATGACTTTGAAGCTCAAGCTTGCTTATTTGACTTTATAACATATGTGCACTCCGACAGGTATTTTTATTTTTGTACAGGCATGTCCACATTTTTTTGGAGTTTTTGCTTTTGCAAATTTTTTTGAATACTATATACAGCAGCATTTACATAGGGAGTTTTTCCTCTTGAGCCAGTAGACTATCCCTCTTTTAAAGCTTTATTGCAACCCACAATCTCCTATCCTCGAAACTCATCATTACTGGACGGGTTGGGGTGCACTTCCCTCCCTAGAGGAGGACAAATGTTTCCACCTGTGTGCGTCTCATACCGGCAAATCCAACCTCCTCACCACTCCAACTGAGTTGAACCAAGTGAAAGGTGCAGGTGTCCAAGTTAGGTCATTATCAACAAGAGTCGTGCGTGTGCTCCGAAATACTCTACTTAGGTAATCAAGAATCCATTGAACCAAGTCTCGTGATCCTCAAAGAATTAAGTCAACTAGACCTGAAGTGCCTCAATCCCAGTTCCTATAAGGTTCATGTTACTTAGGTAGATTTTAAGGTCCAACCTAGCTCCAATATTCGGAATTTACTTAGACTCATTCAACTATCAAACTCAATCCGAAATATGCGAATGCTATGCAAATGCGATGCAGAATGCAGAAAATATTTTTGTGATGCAATTTTCAAAGATTTTGAACTTTTTATTGATTTTTGAAAATATGATGATGATGCATATGCAGATGCAATTTTTTTGTCTTTTTGAAAAAGATTTTTCAAGTGTTTTTGGATATTTAATTTTGCAAATGTTTTTAGGATTTTTGAAGACAAAACGATTTTGGCTGAAATCTAGGTTAAAATATTTACACGGGAGTGCTTCTTATATATACAAGAAGTGGATTTTAAGAATTTACTAGGGTAAGTGGTCAGTTTTATACATATAGATATATATAGCGGATTTTGGTGAGATGTAAGTATTCCCCAGACTTATTTGACACAAGTGTTTCACATAATTTTTGAAAACTATAGTCCAAAATAATTTTTACAAATATTTTACAAACATGTGCACACATTTGAAAATCATTTTGCAAAGATATATAGATTTTTCAAAATATTTTTGCAACCATTTTTCAAACCATTTGCAAATCATTTTTCAAACATTTTGCTTCACACAAATAGGAGAATTTTGTAATCAAAATATTTTTACAAAGGTTGATAACATGTAACAAAATGTTTTTCAAATAGTTTTCAAAAGATTTTTCACAAGGGTTTTCACACTATTTTTCAAACATTTTGCAAAAAATATTTTCACCTGATTTATTAATCAGTAAGTACAAAAAGAATTTGAGGAATAATCACCTCTTTTTATTAATATTTTTAATGAATTTTAAAGAATTATTAGCCATATTTATTAGGAAAATATGAAAGTACGAGTTATGGCTAAAGTATATACACAGTATATACGACCCCCCTATACTTAGCTTGAGCTATGTCCTCATAGATCAGAGAGAAAAGAGAAGACATAACTCGTACTGAGTATAGGAAAATCTAAAGGATAAATGAACGAAGAAACAAATGAACGAATGAGAAGTTGACCGTCCCCCCGATACTTAGGATCAAATAATCCTAAGTATAGCAGACTGTACACAAGGCAGGGAGGGTCAGGGGTGGGGAATGAACAGATCGTACTCAGATTATCTCCCCCTATACTTAGGGTAAGATATCCCTAAGTATAGACAAGAAGAGGAGAAAATGGAGAGGATCAAAGAATAGAGAAACTCAGGGTGCACACACCCCTATACTTCCGACAAAGTAGGTCCTAAGTATAGAAGACTGTCTACAGGGGGTGACACCTTTTTGATACAAAAAGAAGATAGAAAAGGAAAAGAAGAAAAGAAGAAAAGAAGAAAAGAATTCAACAGAGAGAATGTACACATCACTCCCCCTATACTTAGGGTAAAAGAAGCCCTAAGTATAGGCAACAACAAGAGTAATGAAATGGAACGACGAATGAACACTCAGCTCGTCCACCCCCTATACTTAGGACAAAGTACGTCCTAAGCAAGGCAAACACGAGGATGGGTGGATGAGCAAGACGGGAGAGAGACTGGGATGAACAAAAGTGAATATACAACAGAGATGGATATATACATGGTCAAGAAGGTTGAAAGTGAACCTTCTTGCGGGACAGCTGAGGAATGGATCTGGTGTGGTGCAGGTCGACATCGGGGTCCACAGTGGACGGAAGTCGATCAGGGTCGACGGGGTGATGGTCCTCAGGGGCCCTAGGGTGTGAAGGCACAGACTGGCGAATGGAAGAAGTACGACTAGGTCCGGCCTTCGGAGTCTCGCTGATGTCAAAGTGGAAAGGGATAAACTCCTCATCATCGGAAGTAGTGTAATCAGAGTCATCCTACGAGGTCTCGTCCAGGTCAATACTAAAAGGAGCGAACTCATCAATGGAAGTAGTCGAACTCTGTTCGTCCTCAATAATCTCAACCGGATCATCTTTCTCATCAAAATGCCTGAATTTCTGAAGAAAAGCAACTAAATCAAATTCGGCCTTTGTCTCATTAGTATCTGAGTGGACAAGAGAGGACCCATGAGTGGAAATAGTCAAAACATGTATGTCCTGTCTAGTCTCTTCATCTGCCCTCTGCTCAATGGTATCGATCGTGTAAATCCCGCGGATGTCATTAACACAGTGCCAAGTCCCAGAAGAAGGAACTCCGAGGTCCATGCTTTCCAAGTCTTCTTCCTTGGAGAGGAATTCTTGGGTCTCAGTGGAATCCAATAAGCAACAAAATTCTCTAATAGTCTCATCGAGGTCATGGTCCTCAGGGTCAACCAGGATAGGTGAAGTCACATCAGGTGCAGGTCTCCGGTCGGCAGTGGGTGCGGTGATCAACACTTCGCTCTCGTCAGCAGGACAGAAGCGAATCTCTCCTGATCCATAATCAATAACGACCCTCACAGAGGCGAGGAATGGTCGTCCCAGGATAATTGGAGAGTGCTCCCCTGTGGAGGTCTCCATGGGCAATACGACAAAATCAACTGTGTAGCTCATGCCCTGAATACAAATGACGGCGTTTTCAAGAATACCCTTCGGCCTCTTGATAGATCCATCAACAAACTGAACTATCATCTTGGTCTTCTTGAGAGGCCCTAAGTGAAGAGACTGTACCAACGAGCAGGGCATAATGCTAATCGAAGCACCGCCATCTAGGAGAGTGTGATCACATGTGAGGTCAGAGATGGTGCAGCTAATGAAAGGTGTGGCAGTATTCCTCTTCCGAGGAATGGGACGGTGTGTGATGGCACGGGCAGTGGCCATGGTCAAGATATGACGCTCAGATCTGCTCCTCCGCTTTCTCTTCTTGGGAAGAGGAGCAGATAAATCAGTCATGGCCTGCTGAAGTGGGGCACGGATGATCTCTTGAATAGTAGCCACCACTTCGGGTTCAGTCAACATTTTTTTGAATTTTTGGACCTCCTCCATACAAGGGAGGAAGTCAGAATCAGCATCTACACGAGGTGTGCCAAGAGCAGACTGTACAGCAGCATCCTCGGGGTCAAAGGTGGGACAAGGTGTGAAAGGCTGTGTGGTCAAATGATTTGGCAAGTGGGCACTCTCCTCACAGTCTGAATCAACCAAAGGTCTCCCAAACTCTTTTTGTGTTTTTAAATTTTTCTCATTTTTTGTATTTTGGGCAATTGCAAGCTTTCACGATAATCCTCAAATGATTCCACATCCTCAAAGAATGGAGCGACATTTTGGTTCTTATTTAAACTGGTAAGGTCGGCAATCCTCGAATTCATATGCTCCATCATCTGATTCAAAGTCTCAAGTGTGGATACCATGAAAGGTGACTCCAACATCTCAGGATTGGGTGTATCATATGTGGGCAGTAGGTGTGGACAAAAGTCACATTCTGGATAAGGATACTCTAGGAAGAGCGGGTTGTCCAAATGTGAGGGTGACGGTGGTGGAAATGATTGGTGAAGGTCAAAGTACGAATCCTGAAACAATGGGTTGGTCGGATATGTACAAAAATCAGGAGCAAAGTCCTCCTGGAAAAAAGGAGGTGGACCGACTGGAGTGAACGAGGGATCCGCAAAGTCTGGATAAAATATGCTCCAGGGGTCCAACTCGGAAACAAAAGACAATGATCGGGAGAGCACGATGGTCAAGTCAAGAGAAGTGGAGAAAAGGTGCAAATGCGCAGAGGCGATCTAGAATACACACAAGCAAGTACAATCAAACTCACGCAAGACAAACCCTCAATTCACCTACTCAACTCGGTAGAGACCAAAAATTCGGTCTTTTAATCTTGTCTATTTTAGAGTTAGGTGAGAAGTCAAGAAGTTGCACAAACACTTAGGGGCTCAATGGGATTTGGGCACTAATCCTTAGTGTGTGTGCGAGCAAGTAAAAGCGAAGACAATGAGGGGATTACTCGCCCCAATACAAGATTTTCTTTTTGGTTGATTTTAGGGTCAAGTAATATTAGCAGTCCCAATTTTATTTGTTATCAATTTTTTTGGATTTTTAATGAGAATGCACGAACCTAACGGGGAGTCAATTCTTCTAAGCACCTAGGTGATCAAAATAAGAGGTAGAGAGTCGGAAAAGCAATGCAAGCGGCAAAACGATGATGTATGCTAAAGCGTAAATGCTCACCTTGCCTCCAGCACTCTATATGCAAAGATGCTCAGCAGAATTGAAACCTATCTATATGCAAATGCAAGCCAATGAAATCGCCCTAACTTTCAGATTTTGCTATTATCGTGAAGAACCACAAGTCGGTCACCGATCTTCAATCCATGAAGTCCGGTCTAGACTCACCCCTCCTCTTCTCGACAAATCAAGTTCAGGAGTAGCGCTTGATGGGGTGGGCTCGCGGCACGTAGGCTCGAAGATGATGAGGCGACTGTTGAAATTTGACTAAGTCCAAACGAGTCTATAGGTACATGCAAGATATTAAGTGTTTGGCCATAGTCTATCGCAAGAAATCCTAAAACTAGGGGCTCAATCACACAAAGTAAGGAAAACAAAACCGAGAAAACGAACATAAAAAAATGCGATGAAAAGCTGACAAAACCGCGGTGAGCCCCCAAGTGAACAATCACTTGGAAATTGGGCCCGAAAGTCCAAAGTCTGAATGTACATGTATTATTACAAATATAGAGTCTCTCTCTCACTTAAATTACAAAACTAGATGCTACACAAAAAATGCTCAAAAAGGTGCTTGTCTTCTCAAATCCTCCAAGCCTCCTTTGATGCTAGGTCGGCAAGCTGACGTCTACTTCACGTGGGTGCGTAGGAGCCTAGGGTAGAGTGCCTCCCTCGATCCGCGGTTCCTCGCACAAAGTCAACAAGAGAGGGTGATTAGACAAGTAAAACAATTATATCAAATAAATGAGCAAATGAATAAGGAAAAAATAGGAAAATAATCACAAAGACAAGCAAAAATCCGAACTACGCGTTGTTGCTCCCCGGCAACGGCGCCATTTGTGAAGCAAGATTTTTCACAGGTCTAAAGTAATCCACACAAGGCGGGATCACAATGTCGCTGAGGCGACCCGCGAGAAATCCTAATTCAAACAACAATTAACCCACGACGATCAAATAAGGAAATGGTGAATGTGGAGTTAAAATTTATTATAACTCTACAACAAGATGTGTATAGGTGCAAGTATGTGTAGAGGTCGAACATAGGAAGCAAGCCGGATAGAACGGGGCAAAATGCACAAGTGTATGAATGTGATCAAAAGTCTACTATGCTATTTTTTGTGGGTTTTTAATTTTTGATATTTTTATAATTTTTACTGTTTTTGTGATTTTTGGGTATTTTTCAAAGTGTTTTTGGTATTTTTAAATAGCAAAATGAAGCAAAACAGTGGACAAGCTACTGGATGGGGGTAAAATGGGAATTAAAAATAGCAAACAGCCACAAAATTTTCCCAAACTAATTTTCAAATAAAGATAATAAAATATAGAACAAACAGGAACTGAGTTTATAATTTTTGGAGTTTTCTAGGATTTTATATATTTTTTGAAGTTTTTAGGTATTTTCTAATTTTTAGGGTTTTTCTTTTGAGATTTTTAGGGATTTTTGGACTGACACTTAAATAGGTCAAAATACACACTAGGGATTTTTTTGGAATTTTTCGAGATCTTTCAATATTTTTTTGGTATTTTCTAAGCTAGACAATGCTGAAATGGGTGTTTTTGATTTTTAATAAATATTAAAATGCAATAATTATGCAAAATAAAAATATGGCGTTAACGTGCAAGCACACAGGAGCTTATGTTAATTTCTGTAGAATTTTCAGGCTGTTAGAAATGCATGCAAAAATTACTAGAAGCATAAGGAAAAGGCATGCTGGCAGGGGCTTTTATGTAATATGCGAAAAGTTCAAGGGCCTCAGCGCAAAAATTCCACAAAGAAATATAACTTAATAAAACTTTTCTGGACTAATATCACATGCACAAAAACGCCAAGGGTAACCTTGCAAAAACGCCGAAGCTCACGCGCTAAGCACGTGAGCCAGGCGAAATTAACCTGTATTATTACAATACCTGGGGGTTATGTTCGCAATTGTCAGAGAAGTTTTAAATAGCAGATGAAAGTTTGAAACTAAAATATAAATACAAAAACGGCCGGGGTTGAATCGTAAATTACCCAAGCCTTGGCGCTGACGAACGACAGATCATGCGCCACTCAAGCCACGTGTCGCGCGCACGGAAGCCGATACCCCTTCAGTTATAACGGCTAGGATTAGAAGCTCGGATCAGATCTGATGGTCGAGGGATGCACGGATCCTACGGCTATTGCAGCATTTGGAGGGGGGTCTTGATCGGACGGCGTGGAGAAGGGCTGGAAGAACAACTCAAGAACTCGAAAAATCCGAGCTTTGAACCACCTTCCTGACCGCTTCCGACCACCTGGGGAGCATAGAGAGAGTCCCCTAAGGTCCTGCGGTGGTCCTCCGGTGTCTGGGGGCGTCAAAAGTGCGTGGGCTACTCCTGGTTTTCCTCGCTGTGTCGGAGACGAGACGAGGGAGCCAGGTGCCTTCGGCGCGGGCAAAATCGCCCTCTAGGCGAGCGGGAGACTCTTGGCACCTGCAAAAATTTGTTAAGGAGGGCGAGGGCAAAGTGCCTCGCCCCTCCTGGGTACGGCTTGATGCGCAAGTGGTAAAACGGGGACTCGACGGAGCTTGATCCGGCGAGATGGAGGCGGAGTGAAACAACGAGATTAGTGTGGGCTGAAGTGCGAGAACATAATCCTAAGATTAAGGGAAGTAAGAAAATGCACGAATGACATCGAAAATATAAGAACCTCAAGCCGAAAATTGGCGAGATGGACCTCGACGGCGGCGAACAACTGGAGGTGATGGAACGACGTCTTCGTCTCATCGGAGGCTTCCCCAAGCAGCTGGAGGTTGGGCTGTCACCACCAACCGTCCTGAGCAAGGTCGAGGAGGATTCAAACGGGTCAAAGACGGGTTCAAAAGTCCATGGAAGGTGATGGGTTTGTTTTTGAAAGATGGCTCTGGAGGCGTGAAGAACGAGGCGTATCTCGCGAATCAACGACCTGAAGGTCGAAAAAACACTTGGGCGTGTATGCCCGATCTACGAGGAAGAAAAGTCATTTAGGAACCATCACGAGATCATGCAAGGAGGCGCCTCGAAAAATCCGCAAAAATGCGACAAAAACAACTTCTGACACAGTCCAGGCTGGGGTCAGAGAGTTGACCACGGGTCAACTCTCCAACCCCCCTGGTTGGTCCACGTGGACCAACCAGGAAAAAGCCTGAAAAAATGATTTTAAAATTCATTTTAAAATAGTAAATAATATTATTTTATTTAGGTTATAAAATAAAAAGTGTTTATTATTTTATAAATTATTTTATTATGATTTTTAATTATTTTTATGAGGCATATTTTTACAAGTTGCTTTTTAAAGCTTATATAGGTATAATGTCTATATATTTTGTTAATTGATTTTTATTTTATGAATTTTAATTTTATTATTTTTATTTAGTATTTTATAAAATTATAAAAGACTTTATACACTTAATGGTATTTTTATTTTAATTTTCTGATGGAGTTTGTATATTTAATAAAATAGAAGTATGTATCATATAGATAAATTATAGGTAGAGTACCTATGTATATGATATATACAAGTATTTTTATTTGTAATTCTTTTGTATTTTTACTCTAATTTTAATATACAAATATATTATAAGTATTATTTGTAAAATTATAAAAATATAAAATTATAAAAATAATTAATAAATAATAAATTGAATATTTTAATCTGTACATATATACAATGAGGGTCCAAAACTCAATTTTCGAGTTTTTTTTGCAAGATACATGTCTGGAAAGTTGGAGTTTTGAAATCTTATTCAGACCATAACTTCTAATCTGTGTGTTATTTTTCAGTGAAATCATTTTTGTATTTTTATTTATTTAATTATCTACAACTTTTATGTACAAAGTTTTTTTATTTAAGGTATAAAAAGTGGAACTAAAAATAGGTCCCAAAATGAATAAAAAATGAATAAAATAAAAGGAATTTTATTGGTATTTTTGGCCCTTATCTCCCCCTACTTTATTCCTTGTCGACCTAGTCATCAAGATGCCTAGCTTTCAGGTTTTCGGGTCATAAAATATTTACAATATTTTATTCTTTTTCTTTTCTTTATTCTATAATTTTGGCTTTAAAAATCGTATTTTATACAATATTTACACACATATACACGAATGCTAAAATGCATGAATTAGCTCTATTTACACGCATTTACTAGGGTTTTTAAGGCCAAAATGATAGAATAAAGATGATGAAACATGGCTTCATCAATAAGACACTTATATCGCTCGACTCGACCCCACCATGATACACAACCAGATCCGCAACATCGACAAGCCCTGCGAGATCAACATCATCTCCAACACCCTCGATCTGATACTCTACCTCAAATCCCCTATCATCATGTAGGTCCATCATCTCCTCCTTCGAAGGACATCGAAAAGCAGTAAAATGCACTTGAACCATATCTAAAACATTGAGACTAATAAATTACAGTTTGTCAGTTTGAAAACCATAACTAAATAACATTTTGAAATGAAGTTAATAAAATTTAAAACTTATAGTTAGTTATAAACATTTGATAAATGAATTCTTCTACGGTATTGTCATTTTCTCCTCTTTCAGTATCATAACGACTAAAAGTAACTATTTCAATCAGAATAACATATTCATGATATTTATTATCAAGAAGATAAAAAAACATGATCAACTTAACAAGCAAGGACAAACAACTCTTTATTAGGTAGTACAACACCTTTTATTAAGACTGATATAACCAAGCCAATGATCGAACTTAAAACCAACTTCACTAAATACATCAAACTAATCACATTTGAACAACACAATGTGATAGTTATGATCGAATGGCATTTCAACGATCTCTTTTATGATGCCATAGTAATAGTGACATCTTGGTATTAGAGAAATCTTTACATAAACATCGATCAAATTATCATCATTATTTGTCTTCGCTTTAAACATATACTCACTGACGATATATCCATGGTGTAATGAGAGAAAGAGAATGATCATTTCTAAGGTATCAAAATCAAATATCCATCATAAATCACCACTGCACTTTAGAATGGATACCTTATTCTTAAACCATGATACAGTTCATATCATCCTTACCATCAAAAATCGTTAAAATTTCCTCATAAAAAAATCAATATCTAGAACTTGTTTTAAAATGTAAAGGTGTGCAAGTTCACAGTCAATTGCATTGAGTAACTCCATAGTTGTATGTATAATAGGCCTTCTTTGTATTTCAAATATGAATAAGAGAGAATAATCATACTTATTATAGCTAACAACATATAAGTTTAGGACTTAGAATGAATTGCATTGTGATTGTCCTTGATTCAAGAGGTAAAGAACGAGAATATTAGGTTCTTTGGGTCAGAACTAGAGAATGGGTGTGAATTGAATAAGATTATGATTCTAGGACTGGGAAAGGATCTTTGACATAGGTTTTGGTTTATGAATCAAAACAGTGAAAGGTCTAGAAACCAACCACCGAACATGAAATGCAAAAACCTACCCCAAATGTAAAGAATTAAGCTTAATTCGATGATTGCACTAGAAATTTATTGACATAGAGATAAGACCGTAAACCACATAAACTTAGTTCTCTAATGTTCACAGAAGACTGCAAAATGAGCAAAAACAATGTAGTGAATCGTAGATTCATCACCCACTCGCACTGAACATGCCCTCCAATCTTCGCTTTGTTGGATGGTGTATAATCAAATGCACCATAATATCGAAAACATTGGAAGGGAAAATCCTACAACAAGTATATTGTAGTAATCACCTCCTCATCCAACGTCTCAAGCAACTGCAGATCGAGAAATATCTTTAAACAACAAACCAATATTTGCATTTAGGATATGCAATGTTTTTTCATCTAATGTAAACACTTGCATTCAAGAAAGGTGTAATTTCTATGCAATGTTGATCTTATGTAAATATGATCTAATATTAAACAAGGATAGATTTTTTTACCTTCATATTCTAATATGTGATTGCCGTATGAACTCTATCGGTAGCTTCACAAAAGGCATCAATTGGTTTCGTGGTTGCTACAAATTGTGTTTATATATCTTGAATCCTAACCATCTGACCCATGTTGAAGAATCGTCATATGCACCTTCTCTTATCGTACCAATACCCTAATTGTTTCAGGGATCCGTCTCTATGGAAGTCGTATATAAACACCCTAAGGTTAGGGCTCTCAGTATCCTCTATATTTTCTTCTTTTCCACATAGTGAAAATCGATTGCTGCCGCCAAAGGATGTAGTCTAGTTATGGGTGATCCTCGTAAATCTGTCTCTTCATACTTGTGTGATTGATCTTGTTTGTGCATGCTTTCACGATTCACAACAAATTGGGTATGAAAATATTTCATGTGATTTCTCACATTTAAAAGGAAAAAGTTAGGAAAAGAGATGACCAAATTATGAAAAATTCTTCTTCTCAAGAGGTTGTTATAATGTCCTGCAACTCTTTAATGAATGATTGATAATTAAGGTGAAGCATTTTTCTTATTTAATATGCCGAGAGTTCTAGTGACATAGAGATGCCTTGTCTCATTCCAAATAATAATGCAGGTGCCAAAGAGGCCATTAGATCAGCAACGACCAAAGCAACTTACCTGTCGGTGCTTCTTCATCCACATCTGGGCGAATTCATGACAACAAAGACGCATAAAAAAAATTAAATTACAATCCAAGAGAAGAATTCCTTTTTAACATCAACAATTCAGGGTTTTTTTCCAAAAAATATTTCCATTCTGGTTAATGATTTATGGACTAAGACATTATTATGAATGTCTTATATAATTCTCAATCTCTATGGAATTTTCCACGACGTTCATTCGAAATATCGACTGCACCCCGTCCTCAGACCTTCCCTCACAAGCATATCGGAGAGGTCCCCACTGCATGTGATTTGTTCAGAGCATTCGATTTCATCAATAAGGCATCCGGAATGATTATGCTAAACCAGTTGATCTCACTGGTTTGTGCTTTTCTTTTCCCTCGATGTATTCTGACAGATATTTCTTTTAGGAGGTACAATTATTTCATATTTCCTAATCGAATCCAAGAAATTGCCCACAAAGAAACAACTACACATATTGTACGTTTACTCACATAGGAGTGATCTTACTTCATAAGTGCAATTATTTACAAGATCATGAAACTGATACTTCCGATGCATTGGAAATAATCTTTGACTGCCTACGTCTATCTCTACATTTTCCGATATGCAAGGAACAATTGGATGCTAGCAGTGACCACTGGGACAGCATTCAGGCTGCAGCTTATGCGATGAGAGTCCATGAGAACATTAATCATCCCGAGTGGGTTTTATGCACTTCGATGGTGTACAACTATATCTATTACATGCTAGTTCCACTAAAGGTAGCTCAGATTGTTACATATAGATCGTGTTTCAATCTATTGAAAATTAAACTCCAGTTACTGTAATGTGAACTAGAAAATTCTACGCAGGACCCTTGTTCATATGATTTCTGTGCACTTATGAGGGAATGGTTGGTGGAGGTAATATCTAATCTATATCAATCTCCATCAGGTAGGTGAACTCATAGTGGTTGATACATTCCAATCATTTGATACATATAACTTCTTTCCGCTGCCCTGTGATCCTTTATCACTTCTTTGAACTTTAATAGCAGATCCAAGTGCACATCACCCATCTTCTTACATGGGATTCACTCGGTACTTTGTGTCTCTGGTAGTGTGGTGGATTTTATGTTCTATATAGTTGTTCAAATTAAGCTTCAAAGTTGAGAAGGAATAAGATGTGTTACTTTCAGTTTATGAAAAGTGTTAAACTCGCAGATTTGCTCAAACTTGTATAACTACTATTACTTTGGGTTCGATACTGAGCTCAACCGATGGATCTTGCATCTAAACAATGCAGTGATCAAGGCAACTTTTTTTGTTAGTGATTTATGAATATGCATATCTGTATTCTCATGATGAGGGTGCTTTTTGCAGGTGATAAGTTGCATCCATGATCTGATCAACAAGTGCAAAAGTGAAAATATATTGCTTAAACTGATGGTCTTCTAAACATGCAGTAGCGTACCTAAAGTTTTCATTAATTAAGTATGTGTGAGGTCAGTTATGATGCATGACTTTACCTAAATCCTTTATAGGATACACTGATTCACATATTTCAATTGATATAGCTATATTTCACTCTGAGCAAGAATACTTTTTGTTGAATGCTATGTAAAAAACGAAAAGATGGGAGTCACTAAATAAGGCTTAACAAATCAGACTCACTGTCGTTCAGGCGACTACTCGAATCCCTTCGTTATTCAACAATTAGCCCACAGAAATAATTAAGCAATTAAGAGCAAGATTTAAAATATATTATGCCCTACTAAGAATGTATAATGACAAACAAGTGGTGGTCAAACACAGGAAGCAAAATAATAGAGCAGACAAGATAGAAATTTATACCAATTATCTCTCAAACATTTAGCCAAGTTGCGGTCTTTTGTGGGTTTTAATTTTATATATTTTATATACTTTATATTTTTTGTATTTTGATTTTTATTTTTTCTAATTTTATATTTTCTTTCTTATATTTTCTTTTTTGTATTTTCTTTTTTTAATATATATGAATCTATATATAAGATATATAACAAGATAGACTAGAGTATTTATAAAAATCAAAAAAATTAAGAAAAATAAAAAATAAAATCTTTTTGGGTTTAGACAACTTTTAACTATTTTTGTGATTTTTAAGAAATTTTGCAAAATGTTATATAATTTGAGTCAAAATACCCAAAATCAAGGTTACAATACATGTTCGAAATTAAAATGGAGACTAAAAATAAAAAAATATCAAAATTATTTAAATTAATTTTAAAATAATAATAATGTAAAGAAAATTAAAAAAAGGAAATATTTTTTGGAGTTTTTATGATTTTATATTTTTTTATAATGGTTTTTAGAGTTTTTCTATTTTTTAGAGTTTTCTTTTATATTTTGAAGGGTTTTTGGCCTGAAGGTTAAAAGTACTTAAATAGAAAAAATATTTTTTTTGGGAATTTTTAGATGGAGTAAATGAGAAGCTTGAGGTTTGGAGACATGCATTGGAGACTAAAGGTTTTCGTATAAGTAGGGCTAAGACGGAATATATGGAATGCACCTTTGATGGAAGCAATGGTGAAGGAATCGAGGTGAAGATTAGTGACGATAACATTCAGAAGAGAGATTCTTTTAGATATCTGGGATCTATTTTACAACATGATGGGGAAATTGATGGAGATGTTACTAATAGAATAAATGCAGGCTGGCTAAAGTGGAGAGGAGCCTCCGCTGTTCTCTGTGATAAGAAAATTCCTTTAAAAATTAAAGGAATGTTTTACAAAGCAGCCGTGAGACCTGCTATGCTTTATGGTTCTGAATGTTGGCCTGTGAACCATAGACATGTGTAGAGAATGGCTGTAGCGGAAATGAAAATGCTAAGATGGATGTGTGGACATACACGTAAAGATCGGATTCGGAATGATGCAATCAGAAAGAAAGTTGGTGTAGCTCCGATCGAGGATAAGATGTAAGAAAACCGCTTAAGATGGTTTGGTCATTTGCAAAGAAGGTCAACTGATGCGCCGGTTAGGAGATGCGAGTGTTGGGATGTTGAGCCGGCTAAGAGAGGGCGAGGTCGGCCCAAGAAGTGTTGGAAAGAGACTATACGAAGGGATCTTAGTTTTTTGGATATAAGTCCGAGATTGACCCAAGATAGATCTGAATGGAGGCAAAGAATCCATGTAGCCGACCCTACTTAATTGTGGGAAAAGGCTTTGTTGTTGTTGTTGTTGAATTAAAGGATTCAAAACTACAAAATAAAAGTTGAGCATTAAAGTACATGCAATAATGAAGATACAACTATTTTTTAGATTTTTTGAGTGAATTGCTATTTAAAATAAATAAATACAACAAAGAGAAACTACAATAGTAGCAAGGCTATGAATGTAAATAATAGAAGCTCCAGGGGCCAAAGTGCAATTTCCTCAAAACTTTATAACTAAATATTCAAATATCTATACTGAATACAAAATCCGAGACCCGCGAGGGCCTCTATGCAAAATAGCCAAGCTCACGTGCACAGGCACGCGAGCCATGCTGGTAGGGACCTAAATGCAATTACAATAAATCTAGGTGTAGAACTGCAATTTTCCCAAAAATATTACTGAATAACAATGTTTAGGTACTAAAGAGCAATGGACAAAACTCTAGGGGGTTAGCTGCAAAATCTCCACCTCACGTGATGTGTCACATCAGGTGACGTGGTGTGGATCAGGAAGTAATTAAAGCAAAATCTAGGGGGATAAATGTAAATATTACAAAATAAATGAAAGGTAGAGGAAAGTTTGAGCATTATATAGTAAATACAAAATGTTGCTGGGGCTAGAAGTGTAAAATACCCCAACAGGTAGGAACGGATGGTGGTTGATCTCCCACTTGTGCGACGTGTCAGCCTTGCGTGCGTCGATACCCTTTCATCCGGATGACCGAGATTAGATCGTCTGGGAGGTGATGACACGAAAAGCCGAGCAAACGAGGTAGATAAGATATATCTCAAATGGTCGTTGTCACCTCAATCGCTCATGTGTCAATCAAGAAAAAGAGACCACCAAATATGATAAAATCACTCAAACATCCAATAGTGGTCTTGCTATTTTATTAACCTGGTATAGCGACCAGGGCCGAACACAAGGAGCACGTGATGGCCTTGCAGCCTACGAAGTAGTCAAAAATAAAAAGAAAGAAAATCAAATGTATTTTCTTGGTGGATTTTTTTTAGCCTTTTTATATTTTTTTTTGGATTTTTAATGTATTAAGAAAATAAGGAAGACAAGAAAGCAAGGCAATTCAATAATTTATTTAAACACTCAAATATCAACCAAAAATTCAAATAAAAATGTTTTTGTGTATTTTATACTTTTTACTGTTTTTAATGAATTTTTGAGATTTTTTCTGATTTTTATTTAATTTTCTAAAAATCAAACAAGGTAAGAAACTGAAGGTACTGTCCAGTCGGGAGTAAAAGGCCAATTTAAAATGTAAAAAGGCCTATTTAGCTCCTAGAGGCAATTTTCCTATAAACTAGAAAGTTTAAGGAAAATTTGGGCACTGGAATTATTGTTTTTGGATTTTTAAAATTGTTATTAGAACTTTTATAAGTATTTAGGTGTTTTTCAATTTTTATTAATTTTATATGATGAAAAATGACCAAATATGGTCAGAAAATCAAGCAAGACAAAACACACAGTAGAGAATTTTTTAGAGTTTTTAGATGAGTTTTAATATTTTTTTGTGATTTTTCAAGTCAGACAGTAAAGAAAATGGCTGTTTTTGATTTTTTTTAAAATATCAAATCAAAACAAAAATGTCTCCAAAATTTTCAGAAAATTTTACAACATGGTAGGAGCCATGTGTCCAATTTTCATAATTCGGATTTGATTTGCTATTTTATTCAAAAATAAAACTTAGGTACTATGCACATGGACCTGAGTGCAAATACCCAAAGTTCTGGGGGGGTCCGGTGCAAAATACCCAGAGAATCACGCGCGCGGCGCGTGCCTGGGGCACTCAGGGACCTATATGCAAAGAAAACAAGTTCCTGGGACTATTTGGTAACAGGTACCAAAAGTTCGAGGGCTTGTTTATAAAATACCCAAAAATAAGCGCACATGCACAAATCAATCCACACACAGGGGTATAAATGCAATTTTCTAAAAATATTTCTTCATTTCATAACCATCCAGAACTACAGGGCTAAGCAAGCAATTATCCCAAAAGGGCACGTGTCGATGCACGTGCTACACTATAAACAGGGGCATATGTGCAAATAAAGTAAAGCTCAGGTCCAAAGTACAAATAAACCAGAATTAAAACAACTACGCTATGTATTTACAGGACTAAACGCTAAATAAACTAAAGAGAAGGGCCTAAGGGTAAATTACCCTTTATTAAGTCGACCGACGGATGGGCGCCACATGGTGGATCGAGCGGCTGGAAATGGGTGGACGCCCAACGCTGGGTCTTCGACGCTGATCGGTCGGTCCGGGCGCTGCCACGTGGAAGATCAAACGATGGACGGTGCGCGGTGGCTGAACCTCGCTGGATCGACGGTGGAGATCGACCCTCAAAGGATCTAACGGTCAGTGTTGCTCTTCGAATGGACGAACGTGATCAGATCTGGAGCCCGGGGTTGATCGAACGGCGGAGAAGGATGGTGGACGAACAGGGCTCCGGCGAACTTCGCCGGGCTCGTGATGGCGCTGGTATCCTCCTGGAGGCTCGCTGAAGATCGGAGAAGGAAGCTGCGGGCCCTCCGCGTCTAATGGAGGTCTCCGATGACCCAACGGAGCTCCGAGGAGCTCTGGAGAGTCGGGCGGAGGTGGAGATGCTGGACCTGATGGTCCAAGCCCTCAGATGGGCTCAGATGTACCTGCAAAAAGCGCCAGCAAACTCGCGGGTCGAGGGCAAACTGCCTCGACCCCGTTAGGCGTGGTGAAAGTGGTCGGTGAGGCGCAGTGGTCCAGCTCCGACAAGGGGGTGGACGGAGGAGCTCGAATCCCCAGCTCCTGTGCGAGCTGGGTTGAACGGGGGTGCGGAGAACGTGCGTGGGAGGAAGGCGGAGGCGATGGTGGATTCCGATGGTCGAACGGGACGGGGAGATGGTCGGAATCGGCGAAAGTCGACGGCGGCATGATTTGGGGGAAAATCGAAATCAGAGAAAAAGAAGAAGGATCTAGGCTACCTGGGTGGTCGAGTCGACTGTGGGCGAGCTTGGGCAGCTCTGGGTCCTTGCCTCGAGGAGCGTCGACGTCCGAGGCTCTGGCTCCTGCTCTGGGCGGAGCACGGCGGAGCTATCCCACCGGATCAGTGGTCTCTCGCTCCCTCTTCGCTGCGACACCTGCTGGAGCAAGCTGTCACTCTCGCCAAGCCGGTGGAGGTCCCTGGGTAGTGAACAAGTGAGCCAAAGATGAGGAATGAAGTGGCAGAGCTCAGCTTATGTATGATGGAAGGTCCGGCTAGAAGTGATCGGGTAGGGCAATGTGGAGCGCGGACCCCGAGGCGGGTGTGACGGCGAGGGTCTCGGATGTGGCAGGAACGAATCGGACCCGGGGTTTAGGTTAGAAGGGATCGGGTTTAGGTGCAAAAATTAATAGAAGTCGGGTCGGGCACCTAATACCCGTGGGAAGTGGTCCTGGAGGGGGAGCTGACCGGGCGGTCAACGTCCCCGTGGACCACTAGGAATCAGCCACGTGTAAAATAATTTGAAATTCAATTAAAAATAGTGAATGGCTGAATTATTAAAAAGTTAAAACATAAAATATTTTTGTTTTAATTTTTTCTATTTTTTGGTAATTTTTAATTAATTTTTCAAAATAAAATGAGGTATTTACACTATATAGCTATACATAGGTATATGTACAATATGTCTTTTTAATTTTTGACTTTTAATTTGTTATTTTTGTGCATTTTTATTCCCATTTTAAATTTTATTTATTTATAGTATAAAATTAGGAATAAAAGGGTATTTTTATTTTATTTTTATTATTTATATACAAGGGTGAAATAAATATATATGTACATGTATCTACATGGTGTATTTACAAGGTATTTTTGGGTTTTTAATTTTGTTATTTTTATTTTGTTTTTGTTTTAATGGTTTTTAATTTATTTATTTACATCATAAAATATAGAATATTTACAAATTTTATGGAATTTGATTTTATTTATTTATAAGGTAGAATAAATATAGGAGTGGCTATGTACATGATGAATATCTACATGTGAATGTTTTTATCTTTCTTTTTAATTTTTCCACTTTTACTTTGATTTTTATATTTATAAATATATACAAGTATTTACAAGACCATTTTAGTCTCTTTTTGGAGGAAAATATTTTCATTATATTTACAAATATATTTACACACATGAGCCCCTATCTCCCTCTACTTTGGCTTTTATGCGGTCAGGCCCATGCTGAGCCCTTCCTTGGGTTAGGTTGCTCAATATTTATTCTAAATATTTCCCTCTTTTTCTTTTTACTCTTTATTCTTTTATTTTTGCACAAAAACATGCTAATTATTAAACTTTATACAATGCATGCTTTTGATAATTATTTGTATTTACATGAATACATGTATTTGCAAAGGTTTTTGTAGCTAAAATATAAGAATAAAGAGTGATGAATGGGTATTCATCACCCCCCTATACTTAACTTTTGCTAGTCCCTTAGCAAACACTTATTTGAAAAAGAAGTGAAAAAGAAAGAAAGAAAAAGAAAAAGAAAAAGAGGAGAATGTACATGGATCAAGGTTGAATATTAAACTTTCCTTCATTAAATTGATTTATGGAGCTCGATCAGATCTTTGGATTATTAATGTGTCGGAACCTTATTTGGACTTAAGCTTAAAACTCAACAGCCTCTAAGTTCCACCAATCTATGGTCAAGACTCCTTAATAAACCAGATCAGAACAAGTCTACATACACAAACTCTAATGACCATGAATCTTTCATGCAGTGTAAGTGATGTGTAGCTCCCCACCTCAGAAGAAACAAAGAAACAACCTCCCCCAACCTGGTAACTCAAATGCCTCGGTCTAGCAACTCTTTCCTCGAGAAGCGGGGTATTCCCTTCTAAGTTCAAGTGCAACCGGCTCAAGAAGAGGGGGAATAAGAGGTATAGACTTTTGGGAGCTCAACCAATGTAGCTAAGTCTCCCGCTACAAGCTTCATGAGATGTAACATGGATACCATAAGCTTCTGCTTTATTTGACTATATACACTCTGGTGGGGTTATTAAATTTTCAATCCGACCCACCACTTTTTTGGAGTTCTTTTTGCATTTTTTTACAGGGCTTCTGTACAACATATCTATATGGTGCAGCATATATACAAGAAATTTTCCTCTTGAGCTAGTAGACCATCCCTCTTTTGAAGCTTTATTGCAACCCACGGCTTCTGTCTTTAGCCTTCATCACCACTAGACCAAGTTGAGGCGCACTTCCTTCACTAGAAGAAGAAGAGAGGTTCCTCCTAGAAGTACTACCCTCATATGCTACCCCAAGCCAAAGGAAACTGCCTCCTCACCACCTCATCCGTGGAGAGCTATGTGTAAGGTGCTGGTGCAAGTCAAGCCATTGTCTCTAAGAGTCATGCGTGTGTTGTTAAGTGCTCTACTTAGGCACATCAAGATGACATATGCTCATAGCCTAGTGGACTCAAATAATTAAGTCCTTATGGACCTGAAAAGCCTTAACCCTAAGCCCTATAAGGTTCCTCTTAGAATTAGGTGGATTAAGATCTTAATCAATCTCCATTTCCCAATTTAATTCCAGGCTTAGTTTAAATGTCAACTATCATCCAGGAAAACTATATACATATATATATACAAAGATGCTATTTACACAAATTTTACAAATATGCAAAATTTTTGAAAAATGTTTTGAAACCATGAATGTATGCATGAATGCAAGTTTTGCCAAATATTTACAAACATTTACACAAGGTTTTTGCAAACTTTTGATTTTCAAAATATTTTGGAAAAATTTTGTACTATATACATAATTTTGATAAGAAACTATTTACACAAGCTTTACACAAAAGATTTTTGAAAACATTTTTACAAAAATAATTTGTACACTAACTATGTATGTGCAATAAAAGAATGATTATTTGCAAGAAAAATTTTTAATTTTTGTGATTTTTACAGTTTTTAGCCATTTTATTTATTGACACACTCACACAAAGTACGAGTTATGGCTAAAGTATATATGAAATATATACACACCCCCCTATACTTAGCTCGAACGATGTCCTCAGAGTCAAGAGCGATGAAGAAGACATAACTCGTGCTTAGTATAGGGAAGTGAAAAGGAATGGTTATATACATAGATGAATCAAAGAATAGAATGAGGAGAACTCGGTGGTTTCCCCCTATACTTAGGATCGAAGAATCCTAAGTATAGCAAGCTGTACATGAAGGGAAATCCGAGTGGAGAATACACAGAGTCTGCCCCCCTATACTTAGGGTAAAATATCCCTAAGTATAGGCAGCAAAACAGGGGTAGAAAGAATGAAAAGAATACCCGCAGGTCCTACATCCCCCCTATACTTAGAGTAAAGTACACCCTAAGTATAGCATAATCATAAGATGAGAAAAGGGATGTGGGACTAAAGAATAGAGTGATATGGACAACTGGATCTATACAGGTCAGAAGAACAGTGATAATCAGGCGTGAGATGCAGTAGATGTGAGTCAAGAGACCACATCTCACGCAAAGTGAATAGGGGCAACATCAACGACCCGCGGCTCATGATCTAGAAATGGCTTGAGCCACTGGCCGTTCACTCAAAAGGTACTCTCAGACGACAACTCGGATATATCAATGCTACCGTTGTCATGTACCTTTCTCACAAGATAAGGTCCCTTCCATTTGCTCTGTAGCTTCCCTGGAAATAGACGAAGCCTAGCATCAAACAACCATACTCTCTGTCCAGGCTCAAAATGCTTGTGGATGATATGAGAATCATACCACTCTTTTACTCTCTCCTTATACTATAGGCTGTTTGAGAAGGTTGTATAACTAAGCTCCTCCAAGGATGCTAACTCTGCCCTCCTCTGATCTCCTACACTATCTGGATCTAAAAGAATATCCGTGACTGCCCAAAGTGACTTGTGCCTCAACTCAACAGGTAAATGGCACGGCTTGCCATAAACTAGGCGAAAGGGAGATGTACCCAATGGTGTATTGAAAGACGTCCTATATGCCCACGAGACCGAGTCCAAAAGCTGTGACCAATCCTTTCGGTCAGGGCGGACGACTTTCTGCAAAATAGTCTTGATCTCCCTGTTCGAGACCTCAGCGAGACCATTCGTCTGTGGATGGTATGGAGTGGCAACTCGATGGTCTATGCCGAACTCACTAGCAAGTGCCTTTACCTGGTCGTTGATGAAATGAGACCCCCCATCTGAAATCAATACTCGAGGTACCCCGAACCGCGTGATGATGTGCTTCCTAAAAAATATGCAAACTGTCCTGGCATCAGCGGCTCTGGCGGGGATAGCCTCAACCCAATGACTAACATAGTCAACGGCCAACAGAATGTACTCAAATCCCTGACTCTTAGGGAATGGACCCATGAAATCGATGCCCCTGCGTCAAAAACCTCACAGAAGTGAATGGGCTGCATCAGCATCATATCACGCTATCCACAAGTGCCCATCCTCTGACAGTCAGTACACCTCTTCACGAACTCATCAGAGTCCTTGAAGAGGGTAGGCCACCACAAGCCGGATTGGAGCACTTTCTGTGCCGTTCTCCTCCCAGAGTGATGTCCGCCTGCCTCAAGCTTGTGGCAGTAAGTGAGGATGCTATGGTTCTCATCCTGAGGAATGCACCTACACCAGACACTATCCCCTCCTTCGTGGTAAAGGATGGGATCCTCCCAGTGGTAAGACTTGGCCTTCGCGAGGAAGGTCTCAAGCCTTTGTCTGGGCCAAGCTTGTGGGACTTTCTTAGCAACAAGAAAGTTCACAATATCAGCATACCACGGGAGTGAGGCGATAGCAAGGATCGCCTCATCTGGGAAGGTCTCACAAATGGGATCAATCTGCTCAGACTCCTCAGGCTGCTCTAAACGGGAGAGATGATCCGCCACCACATTCTTGACTCCAGGCTTATCCTTGATCTCAATGTCGAACTCCTGGAGTAGAAGGATCCATCTAGTCAGTCTGTCCTTGGCATCCTTCTTTGCCATGAGGTATCGGATGGCGGTATGATCTGTGTACAAAGTCACTCTAGATCCAATGATGTAAGATCTGAATTTATCTAGGGCAAACACGACTGCTAGCATCTCCTTCTCTGTGACTGTATAATTCTGCTGGGCGGAATCCAAGGTGCGGCTAGCATATTGGATAGCAAATGGAACTCCATCCCTCCTCTGTCCCAGCACAGCCCACACGGCAAAATCGGAGGCGTCCGTCATGATCTCGAATGGGAGAGACCAATCTGGTGGCTGGAGGACAGGAGCCTCGAGAATACAATGCTTGAGAGTCTCAAATGATGAAAGACACTTGTCATCGACAAGGAACTCGGTGTCTTTCGTCAACAAGACAGTCAGCGGTCGGGCAACCCTACTGAAATCACGAATGAATCGCCGATAGAAACCGACGTGCCCCAGGAAAGACCGTAACTGCCGCAAGTTGGACGGTGGTGTGAGTTTTCTAATGACATCAACCTTGGCCAGATCAACCTCCATGCCCTTGTTGGAGATGATGTGGCCAAGCACCGTCCCTTGAGTCACCATGAAGTGACTCTTCTCCCAAGAAAGAACCAAGCGGACCTCGATACATCGTTGAAGTACTCGGTCTAGGTAGTCAAGACAGGAGTCGAATCCGTCGCCGTAAACCGAGAAATCATCCATGAAGACCTCTAAGCACTCCCCTACCATGTCCGAAAATATCGACAGCATGCATCTCTGAAAAGTCGCAGGGGCATTGCATAGCCCAAATGGCATGCGTCGAAAGGCGTATGTGCCGAAGGGACAGGTAAAGGTGGTCTTCTCCTGATCCTCAAGAGCGATGGCCACCTGGTTGTAGCCCGAGTACCCATCCAGAAAACAATAATGGCTCTTCCCTGCCAGTCTCTCAATAATCTGATCAATAAAGGGCAGGGGAAATGATCCTTCTTGGTGGCCTGGTTGAGTCTCCTGTAGTCAACACAAACCCGCCAAGAAGTGGGTACTCGTGTAGCAATCTCCTCTCCAGACTCGCTAATCACTGTAGTGATGCCCGTCTTCTTGGGCACCACATGCAAAGGGCTGACCAACTTGGAGTCTGAGATGGGATAGATAAAATCGACTCTCCACCATTTCGAAATTTCCTTCATAACAACCTCTCTCAGATTTGGGTTCAGCCGCCGCTGGAATTCACGCGACGGCTTCGCCTCATCCTCGAGATAGATATGGTGGGAGCACAGGGCCGGACTAATCCCATGGAGATCTGCTACGCTCCATCCTATTGCCTTGCAGTTCTTTTCAAGAACCCCCATCAGACGGGATTCCTGCTCTCCAGTAAAATCGGCTGAGATAATGACTGGGTACATCTCATGCTCACCTGCAAGGAATCTATACTTCAACGACGAAGGAAGTGGCTTCTGCTTTGGACAGCTGGGTGCTGGCAAATCTGGCTTCAAAAGAAGTCGCGTGTATGCTGCCAAATCTGCTCGGGAGACTGAGAGCGTACTCTCGTAAACTGGATCTGAAGAAGGCTGCTCAACTGGACTGTCTCTGATATGCTCGGCATCTACCTCCTCCTCAGCTGTAGGCTCAGTGGAAATCAGGTCAGGCATGTAATCATCACAATTTGCCCACTCAGACTCTGACTCCGAGGGATCTGCATCACACAAGGTGGCATCAGTACCACGATCATCACAAAAATCCGTGTCACGGTCAAGAACCTGCCCTGCTGCCTCTAAAGTATCCTGAACCAGGAATGTGCTCTCCAAGCTCTCCTCTACTGTCATCTCTGCATCAACGGTGTCTGAAAATGAGAGGATGGCCTGTGCTGTAGGGTCTGCCCAAACTGCCTTGTCGTCTGTGATCACAAAGTCACAGTCCTGGTGGATGTCTAACCCTGCATCTGTCAGCTGCTCTGTATCTGAAGTGGTTTCTGAGCATAATCTCTCTCTGGCTCTGCTGTCCTCGACCATCTCTATTTGTACACTTTCACCCTCGACGCGAAAGTATACCTTCCCGCTATCATGGTCGGTCACTGCCTTAGCTGTGACCAAGAATGGGTGACCTAGAATGATGGGGGTATCGGTCACAGACTCAGGGATCTCCATGTCCAACACTACGAAGTCCACGGGGAATTGCAGGCCCTGAATAGTGACGACAACGTCTGGCAACAACCCTTTCGGCCTCTTGACAGATCTATCAGCAAACTGAAGGACTGTCCTGCTCTGTCGAAGAGTGCCCAACTCAAAGCGGTCGAGAAGGGCTGCCGGAAGGAGGTTGATCGACGATCCGCTATCTAGTAGAGTGCGGTCGAACCTCTGCTCACTGATATGACATCTGACATAAGGGGCTCCTGAATCTGGCCTCTTGGTCGGCAGATGGTTCTGGATCGCGAAACACGTGGCTTTCGTTAGCACATGGATCTCAGAGTGGTGGTTCCTCCTCTTCCTCCTGACTGTGGTCCTGTCTCTCAATGAACGCTGAAGAAGGGGAATGTGCTGCAAAGCCTCCAGAAGAGTCAGCTGTATGTGGAAACGATCTATCATCTGCTGGTTGAACTCTTCCCGATCTCTCTTTTTTGGATTTTCTGTTTTCTTCCCCTTCCCCATCTGAAGGGCTCTAGGGAAGGGGATCACTGGGTCCTTCTCAGATGAAGGACTAGAAAAGGGTCTAGGCGGTTCGATGACCATATCCACACATACATCATGCACCACAGTGGGACCATGATCAATCCACATTTCATCATCTTTATTCTATCATTTTGGCATCAAAAACCCTAGCAAATGCCTGTAAATGTCATTAATATCATCATCTTAGCACTCATGCATGTGCATCTATTTAGTGTATAAAATACTGTAATTAAGGCCAAAATTATAGAATAAATAAAAGAAAAGAAAAACAATAAAATATTGTAAATATTTTATGACCCGAAACCCCGAGACCTAGGCATCTTGATGAATAGGTTGACCATGAATAAAGTAGGGGGAGATAAGGGCCAAAAACCTATATCTATTAATTCATTCTTTATTCATTTTGAGACCTATTTTTTGTTCCACTTTTTATACATCAAATAAAGGAACCTTGTACATGAAAGTTGTAGATAATTTTATGAATAAAAATACAAAATTGATTTCACTGAAAAATAATGTACAAATAAAAAGTTATGGTCTGAATAAAAATCCAGAATCCCAACTTCCCAGACCTGTATCTCACAAACGACAACTCCAAATGCATCAAACTCACATTTAATTGTATATAGAACAAAATAAGCTATTTAATGGCGGTGGTTTCGCATTTGGCGAAGCTACGGTTCGAAAGTTGAGTTTTGGACCCTCATTGTATAGTTGTACTGATTAAAATATTCAATTTATTCTTTAGTCGTTATTTTTGTATCTTTATATTTTTATAATCTTGTAAACATTACTTATCATAATTATGCACATTAAAATTGGAATAAAAACCTAAATAAAGCTTAAAATAAAATACTTACATATTTGATACATAGGTGTACTACTCATATACATACCTATATAACATACTCTTATAATTTATTAAATATACAAAATAAATCAGAAAAATAAAATAAAAAAATATATTTGTGTATATAAAAGTATTTTATACTTTTAGAAAATACTAAATAAAAATAATAGAATTTAAAATACACAAAAAAATAAAAGAACAAAACATGTAGGTATTATACCTACATAGGCTATAATAAGTAACTTATAAAAATAAACCTCATAAAAATGATTAAAAATCAGAATAAAATACTACATTAAAAAATAAATATTTTTTATGTTTTATCCAAAAATAAATAAATTCATTCTCTATTTTTTATCGAATTTTCAAAGGTTTTTCCAACGATTTTTTTGATTGGTCCACGTGGACCAATCAGCTACCATCGTTGGCTGACCTCGGTCAACTCTCTGACCGAGGTCTGCCCGGGCGTCAGGTGTGTTTTTGTCCTCTTTCGAGGATTTTTCCTGGGCACGTCGCATCTCCTTTTATGATCTGGCCTCCACGACTTTTGTGGCCCGTCAACCCATGATTCACGACCACAACTCTCCTTGGGCTGTGGGTCGCTGCACCTCGCTGCCACCATCGATCTTGGAGCCTCGCCTGTCAACCCTACAAAAGAGTCCCTCCGACTTCAATTCAAATATAATCCTTCTTCCGCCATTTTCACCCTCAAACCCCTAGCCCTTCGTGCTCCTGGTGACAGCAGGCGTCGAATCGAGCCTGGGTTCGAGGTAGTCGGTGTAGAATCGAAGCGATTCGACCCTCGCCGGAGCTCCGCCCGAAGCCATCCACTTCCGTCTCCGGTGAGCTGCTCCCTCTTCTTTTTCCATTTTCTTGTAGCTTTAGCCTAGATTAGGTTAGGTCTTTAGCAGTTTAGCTTTTCGTTTTGTTGAGCGCCGTGAATCTTCAAGAGAAGCCACGGCGGAGCTGAGCTCCGCCCGTCGTTTCCGGCCATTCCAGTTGTCGAACGCCGCCCAAATCACCTACATCCTTCCCCCCTTCACTCCGTCGCTCCGCTCCACCCATCATCTCGCCTCGATCTCGCCTGGATCGAGTCCACTGAGCTCCTATCTCCGCCGTTCACCGGAGCTCATCATCCGAGCCACATCCCGCTTCCATTGCACTATCCGACCCCACCATTTTGCTCGCCTGGTTTTTGTGGATCTAACCTTGCAGGTCCGAGCCCAAGAGAAGGCTCCCTCGACCATCGTAAGCTCCAGGAACAGCCGCCCAGGTCGTCTCCTCCGCCCTACCACTTCACGCCGCCTCCGCTTCGCCGGAGGACACCATCAGACGCGGAAGGCCCCTAGGAACCTTTTGCCCTTGATCCGGGGGTCGGAGCGATCGTGTGTCGGCCGCAATCGCCGATTGAAGCTCGCTGGGGAGGTGTTCTTCGTGAACCCCCCCCCCCCCCCCGCCGTTGGATCAAACGCCAGCTCCAAACGCTACGCCAGCCGTCCGATCGCCTGTTCCTCCCGCCGTTGGATCAGCAGCCCAAGATCTAATGTCAACCATCCATGACGAAGGGGTACCAGCCACTCGATGCTCGCCACGTGTCAAAGTGAATCTCCATCGACTGCACGATCGGGAGCTTGGGTATTTTGCATCTTCAGCCCAAGCATTTTTGTATTTACTTTTTAATCTTAAAACTTTCGTTTGAAGTTTAAAAACTTTGGTAATATTTGCACTTAGGTTCTCGTACTTCTCATATTTGCACTTACGTCCACGCCACGTCATCTCACGTGACAGGGGCGCGTGATTTTTGGGTATTTTGCATGATTGGTCCTGAACTTTTAGTTACTTGCGATTACATCCCTGTGCGTAGTTAATGAAATATGCTTTTGGAAAAATTGCATGTATGCCCAGTCGGTTTTCATTAATTACAATTATGCCCCCGTGAATGACAGAACACGTGCCTCACGCATATCGTTTTGTGGATTTCGCACCTGAGCCCCTGGATGTTTCGATAATTGCATTTATACCCCTGCCAGGCTTAGGATTTTTGTGTGCTTGATCTATTTATTTCTCGCATCATTTAATTGCCAAAAATTCTCAAAAAAATAGGTTTAAGCTCCTGCTAACTTGCACTTTCATGCCATATTTTTGCATTGCATTTTTATTGCATTTTCATATTTATTAAAAATCAAAAACATGCATTTATTTCACTGTTTGCATTAGAAAATCTATAAAAACTATAAAAATGTTTTGAAAAATTCCAACAAAATTATATTTTGTGTGTTTTATCATCTATTAGTGTCAGTCCAAAAACCACTAAAAATTTCAAAAGAAAAAGCTTAAAAATTAGAAAACCCTTAAAAACTTCAAAAACTTCTAAAAATTCGTAGAAAAATCACAAAAATACAAACTCAGTTGCTGTGTATCCCTTATTTCATTATTTGTATCTTAAAATTAATTTGGGAAAGTTTTTTTACAGTTTGGTATTTGTTATTCCCATTTTGATCTTATCCAGCAACCCTATTCACTATTTCCTTTATTTTTCCTATTTAAAAATACCAAAAGCACCTTGAAAAATACCCAAAAATCACAAAAACAGTAGATAACTCTAAAAATACCAAAATGATTTTATCTCTAAATTTTTGGCTATTTTTGCATCCTTTTATAAACATGTTATCTTGTCTTTAATTACTTTGCCTTTATTTTCCAATACTAAAAAAAAGAAACAAAAAAATATAAAATATAAAATTATAAAAATCAGAAAATTAAAAACCAAAATACAAAATTAAAAATTAAATTAAAAACCCACAAAAAAATTAGTTTGGCTAAGTGGATCATAAGACCTAGGTTTGGATCTTTGTCTATATTCTATACCCTTGTTTCCTGTGTTCGACCCCTACTTGCTTGCCACTGTACTTTGTTAGTAGGGTATAATAAATTTTAATCCTTGCTATTGATTGCTCTATTGATTGTGTGGGTTAATTGTTGACAAAACGAAGAGGCTTGAGTAGTTGCATCAGCGACAGTGAGTCTGTGTTGTCAGACCATTATTTAGCGGCTCTCGCTTTTTCGCTTTTTCAAATGGCGCCGTTGCCGGGGAGCATCGGTTTGTAGAGTACCTTTGGGTCTTTTATTTACTTAGCCATTTTTGATTATTCGTCTCTTGTGCATCATTTGTTTTGAACTGTCTGACATCTCTTTTGTTTTCTTGCGAGTGACCGCTGACCGAGGAGGATCGCCTAGGGGATCTTGTGCATCCTTGGGAGGAGGAGCCGGCTATTCTATCCTAGCCGGCAGGAGAGAGCAGGAGAGCTTGAGAGAGAGAGAGACAGTCAGCTTTTCACTTTTTGTGAGAGAGAGATTTGATTAATTGTAATAATACAGGACTTGGACACTTGAACACTTCGGGCCTAATTTTCGGGTGTTTGTTCACCCGGGGGCTCACCGCTGCTTTCTTCGTGTTTTCTCGACTGTCATTTGCAGGCTGGTCCCGCAGCTTTTATATGACCCCTAAGGTATCTTCTTCTTCTCTTTCTTTTTCCACTCGTCGACTTTCGCAAGATGGCACAAACCTAGTAGGAAAAGCCGGGGCCCTACGGTGAACTGATGACTCTTATGCTCCAAGAGTTTGAACAGCCAAAGCTATTAAACCACCCATTCATCACAGCTTTCACACATATATTTAATAAAAGTCTGCAAGATAGAGAAAACTCAGTCCTATCCCACTCACTGAACCCTGCAGGTGCATCAGCCTTTTCTTTCTTTTTGAGTTTAGTGAGCAAAATTGTCCGTCATCAAGCACGCGCATTTTAGATAGTCCAAGAGCTGCACCTCTGTCTACTACTGAACCCCCTGCTTCCACTAGTGAGGCAGTTGATGCCCTCTCTCTGTCCTCACTCTCAAATCTTCCCTCATTTTCTTTTATGGCTATTTATGGTCTTGGAATTTTCTTAGACGGGTTGACTATGAGAAGGGCAGTCATCACTCTTCTCTTCCCTCTTGCGGAAAGGCGATTGCGGTTGAAAAAGAACTTTGGATAACATTGACCATTCTCTGGTTAACCTGAAGCTCCTACCCGCTCGACGTGAGGCGAGAATAGCCCCGTCCCCCTTCCACCTTCACTCGACGATAGGCTAAGCACGTACGTCAGGCCCGGCACGCTTCTGCAATAAATAGCATGAGAAAGCGAGAGTTCTCCGTCGGGTGTCTTGCGGTAAATCATGTGACAATGTCCCTCTCTCTCTCACCGGTTTTGATTTCATTTTCACTTTCTTTTATGGATTGAGCCCTTAGATTTAGGCTATTGCTTGATCGATTAGATTAGGTCCAAACACACTAATAACCTTTGCATGTACCTATAGATCGTTTTTGGACTTAGTTTAATTAAATAGTTAACTCACCTTCTTAGATCCTCCACGCCGCGAGCCCTCCCCATCAAGCGCTACTCCTGAACTCGATGTGTCGAGAAGAGGAGGGGAGGGTCTAGACCGGACTCTTAGGATCGAGGAGTGGTGATTAACTTGTGGTTCTTCACGCTAGCAGTTGCCTATCTTAGGACGATTTCCGCATTGCATACCGGCATGTAGTTAGGTTTACAAATTATGCTTTGCATCCCGCATGGAGAGAGCTGGGATTCGCTGTAAGTCTTCTTACTTTGCATCCATCATTTAGGCACAAAGGTGAGATTTCCATCTTAGTGCCGACTTGCATTAGCTTTTCCGACTCTATTCTCCCTCTGTTTTTGGACAAAGAGGATAAAGAAAATACAAAAACGTTAGGCGCTTGTTTGAAATCACTCAAAAGAAGCGATAACACAAAAAAATTAAAAAAGGGACTGCTAAGAAAACTTTGACCTAAATAAAGTTGGTAATTGGACTCATTGATTGGGGAGAGTCACACCCTCACTTGTATTCAGGTTGCATGGGAAGGTCTTCTTCCAAGTGAGCAGAGTGCTTCATAAGGATTAGAGCCCAAAACCCAGTCTGTGGCTGCCTTGTGTATCGCCTGGATTTCCGAAGTATTGGCGCTTCTACCGTACGTGGACGAGTAGGGCTTGGTCAACATTGGTGACTCTCTATTGTGCAGAGCATCGACCTTGTCCGAAGTATCGAGCCTAGGCCACGCCTTCACGGGGGTGTCTGTCTCATCGTCTTGCGTCCGAGTAGGTTCTTGCACGCTCACGGGTGATTCCGTTGCGAGCGAGTTCCGAAGTAGTGGTTTCGCCTATTGGCTTCCTTTCTCTATTTCTTTGGCTGAGTAGGGATCCAGGAAGGGTTACAAGGACCTTAAAAAGTGCAGACTACAGGTTACACAGGGGGAGGACAAGTACGGGAATACTTTTCCGGCAGTACTCTCGCTCCTATAGGCGTAGCGCTCTAAGGACTCGTTAAAAGATAACTTCCTGAATTCAAGATAAAAATTACAAAGATAAAAGCCGAACCTTCGCGGCTTCACATGTTGAGTTGGTGAACTCCCTTGTCTTGTGTTTGATTGCTAGTTACATTTAGGTCAAGATCAAAAATATCGCGCCTTTGTGCAAATTTTGTCTTCCCTCCAGTTGACCCTTGCTCATTGTGAGCCTTCTACTGTTTTGCATTCCATTTGTTTCTTGTTGACCCTCGTATCTTTCATCCGCATCGATCATCCTCTTGATCTTCGAGATGGCGACGAATGGGCGGTTTAGTCGAGACTCTGTCGGTACCCACATCAGATCCATTCGCTCTCCATCTCCAATAATTCAAGGCGATTCCCGAGGACCCAGTTCAAACTCCGTGAACCGACTTCCAGACTCCCTGTCTTCTTCAATAAACCGGGATCACTCTCATCCCTAATTCTGTCCGTTTTGGATGGCAATTGATTTCACTCCTTATACATCGCCATCCTTAACAAATTTCAGTGTTGACCTTGACACAAATCGTATCTCTCTATCTGGTGCTGCAGTTCAGACTGATCGGGGCATTCTACCATGTGCAGACTTAGAGCCCGAGCCATCCGACTAAACAGAGTTAGAGATGGCAGGAGGAAGAGGAAAGGGACCACAGCCCCAATTAGAGCCTAAAGGCAATCCGGGGGAAGGGCAGTACACCACTCAGGGTGAGGTTAACAGTCAGCTGCTGGCGTCCATTCAAGCCATTCAGCAGCAGTTGACTAATCAGGCCCTGGCCCAGACCGCTTTCTAGGACATGTTGAATGATCTGAGGAGGAGGGCCGACGCAAGAGATGCCCGTCAGGAGGATGATCCGAACAACGAGCAGAATTTTGAAGAAGTCAAAGACGAATTCTCAGTTGGAAGACCCGAATTTGAGGTAGTAGGAGGAGATCCACTGCAGCCGAAGCCTACACTGAAGGAGACATACAACCCAGGAGCGGGACGCATCATGGAGTGGATTCAAGTTCCACGTATGCATGCCCACTTCGAGCTGAAGCCGCAATTTCTGTCACTGCTTCCCACTTTTCATGGGAACACCACTGAAGAACCGTACATTTTTCTCAAGAAGTTCAGCTGCATCTGTTCCACTGCACATTGCCCTGGTATTCCTTTGGGGGTAGTCAAGATGACCGCGTTTCCCTTCAGCCTTCAAGACAAGGCCCTTTATTGGGTTGACTATCTTGGGAAGGTCGTCACTACTTGGGAGGAACTGAAGTCCGCATTTCTCCACAAATTCTATCCTCTCGGGCGACTGAATCAGATGCGTGCCCGGATCTCCAGTTTCTACCAGCAGCCCCACGAGACCATTCATGAAGCGTGGGAAAGATTCAAAGATCTTCAGGAGAAGTGCCCCCACCATGATGTTCCAAAGACCAGTCTCGTACAACACTTCTTTGGGGGGCTATCATTTGAGAGCCAAAAGCTCGTGGATGCAGCTTGCGGCGGTTCACATTTCAACAAAGACGAGGATGTGGTATGGAACGTCTTCGAAGAGATAACTGAAGGAGAAGCAACCCAATCCTCGTCTAGAGTATACATGAAGCCACCAACCGCTATCAGCAAGCCAGTGAATATGGCTACTCACACCGAGGACAAGGATGAGAGCTCCAATCTGAGCATCATTGGGAGCCACTTGTCCAAGGTGGACATCATCGAGAAGAGGTCGTAGGACCTTGAAAAACTGGCAGTCATTGAAAAGAGGACCCAAGGTCTGGAAAAGCTCGACCAGATTTCCCAACAGCTAGAGCATCTTGTCCGTGCTTTAAATGCAAACATGTGCAACGCTGTATCTACTTCTGCCGAGCCGAATACTGAAAAGAAGGAGCCCGCAATGCAGCAACACCCTCAGCCGTCTCCACAGCAGCCCCAACCTGTCCAGCACGTGAACTACGTGCAGGCCCCGGAGCAGCCCCAGCAGCTCCAGACACAGATGGTTGTGTATCAACCGGAGCCCCAGCCAGCATACTCTAAGCAGTTCTCTCCACCCCCGCCAGTGATTCAGGGAATCAATGGTGTATGGGACAATGAAGCGCAGCTGACTGATGAATACCCATTCATCACTCTTTATTCTTATATTTTAGCTACAAAAACCTTTGCAAATACATGTAGATATATGTAAATATCAATAATTACCAAAAGCATGCATTGTGTAAAAAACTATAATTAGCATGTTTTTGTGCAAAAATAAAAGAATAAAGATTAAAAAGAAAAAGAGGGGAATATTTAGAATAAATATTGAGCAACCTAACCCAAGGGAGGGCTCAGCATGGGCCTGACCGCATAAAAGCCACAGTAGAGGGAGATAGGAGCTCATGTGTAAATATTTATGTAAATAAATAAAATTATATTTTCCTCAACCAAAAATATTCTTGTAAATATTTGTACATATTTGAAAAAAGATAAAAACAAAATAAAAATTTGAAAATCAAAAAGACCAAAAATATCCTTCCACCATGTATGTAGACCATGCTTCTATATGTATTTAACCTTGTAAATAAATTTATTTATTTTCAAAACTTTTTGTAAATATTTTATGTTGTAAATAAAATAAATAAAAAGAAACAAATCAAAACAAAAATCAAATAAAAATAACAAAAATAAAATTACAAAAATATATTGTACATATGTCATGTATATAGTTGTACATAACTATTTATTTCACCTATGTATATAAATAATAAAAATAAAATAAAAATATCCTTTTATTCCTCATTTTATTCTATAAATAAATAAAATATAAAAGAGGGATAAAAATGTATAAAAATAACTAATTAAAAATCAAAAATTAAAAAAACCCCCACACTGTACAAATACCTATGTATAGCTATACTATGTAAATACCCTATTTTATTTCCAAAAATTAATTAAAAATCACCAAAAAATAGAAAAAAATAAAAGAAAAATATTTCATGTTGAAAGTTTTTGCTGATTCGGCCCCTAGCTAGGTGTATTTGTCACCTCAAGATCTTGCCACGTGGCCTAATTTCATTGGGCCCTGGGGATGTTGACCGCCCGGTCAACTGACCCCCCCAGAGCCATTCTTCGCGGATTCGAGCGCCGGACTTTCTTCTCGGATTTATACCCGCTCGACCCGATTGCCTAACACCTAAACCCCGGCTCCGTTTGACACCTCCCACATCCGACATCCTCGCCGGGCATCTACCTCGGGGTCCGCGCGCCACCGTGACCCTACCCGATCAGCCCTAGTTGGGTTTGCACTCATATATATTCTGAGCTCCGCCGCTCGATTCTGCCATCTTTGGCTCTCCACCCTTCATCCCGTGACCTCCACTGCATCTCTTGAGGTGAGAGCTCTCGATTGCCCGTGTCGCAGCGAGGAGGGGGTGGTCGGACCACTGATCCGGCGACATTGCGCTGTCGTGTTCCGCCCAGTGCAGGAGCCCGAGCCTCAGGACTTGACGACCTTCGAGGCCACGACCGGGAGCTACCTCAGCTCCAGCCTAGTCTTCCACGCCACCCAGGTAACCCTTTAGCTTCGCTATTTAGCCCAATTTCCATTTACCCCCAAATCGCGCCGCCGTCGTTTATCATCGATTCCGACCATCTCCCGCACCCATCCGATCATCGGAATCCCCCATCACGTTCGCCTTTCCCTCGCGCACCTTCTCCATCCATCCGTTCAACCCAGCTCGCACAGGAGCTGGGATTTGAATCCCTTCGCCGTCGCTTCGCCGGGGTTCGTCCGCACCGCCGCACCGACCACCTCCACACCACCTAATCGGGTCGAGGCATTTTGCCCTCGAACCGCGAAGCTTTTGAGCTATCTTGCAGGTCCAGAGGAGGCCATCTGAGGCTTCCCTACATCCAGGCCAGAAGCTTCCCTCCGCCGACCTCGCCGGAGCCCCTCCAGGGCTCGGCTGGGCCATCAGAGGCCACCAACAGCTGCGGAGCTTCATCGCCAACCTTCTCCGATCTTCAGAGGCAGCTGAGGAGGACCACAGAACGCGCACGAGGCCGGCGAAAATCGCCGGCCACCTGTTCTTCGAGGGTCCTCGACCACCGTCCGATTACCCTCAGTGCTCCAGTTTCCATCGAGACCATCCATCCATCGAGGAGCAGCCACCGTCCGATCATTTCGAGGGTTGATCGGGACCGTTAGAGCAGAGAGGGAGGCGCCATCCACCAGCACCCGTCAGATCTTCCACGTGGCCCCCCTCTGAGACGTCGATCGGCCCACGTGCGGAAGGAGAGAGAGACGCCAGCGTCCAGGACCGTCAGATCAGCCACGCGTCCATCATCCAGCCGTCGACGTAATAAAGGGGTAATTTACCGTAGGCCCCCTCTTAGTTTATGTTTTTAGATTTAGTCCTGTAAATATTGTGTGTCCTTTATTTACGTTGGGATATTTGCACTTGGAACCTGGTACTCTAGTTTATTTGCATTTATGCCCCTGTGAGTGTCTGTCACGTGCTTCGCCACGTGCTTTGTTTGGTATATTTGCAACATTAGCCCTGTAGTTCTGGTTGTTCATAAATGAATGAAATATTTTCAGTAATTGCATTTATGCCCCTGTGAGTGTTTTATTTGCACATGTGCGTCTTTTAGTGGGATATTTGCATAACAGCCCCTGGACTTTTTGGTACAAGTTACCAAAAGGTCCTCGGACTTGTTTTTCTTACATATAGGTCCCTGAGTGCCCCAGGCACGCGCCTCGCGCGTGATTTCTTGGGTATTTTGCACCAGGACCCCCAGAACTTCGGGTATTTGCACTTTGGTCCCTGTGCACAGTGCCCTCTTGTCATTTTTGAATAAAATATCAAATCACCTCCAAATCCAACAAAAATTTGACACATGGCTCCTGCCATGGTGTAGGATTTTTGTAGATTTTTGAGGACATTTCTGATCTTGTTTGATATTTTTAAAAATTCAAAAACCTTTATTTTTGGCACTGTTTAGCTTGAAAAATCACAAAAAAATATAAAACCCCCCTAAAAATTCTATAAAAATTAGGTACTGTTTAGTTAGTGTTCCTTGATTTTCTAGCCAATTTTGGCTATTTTGCATTGCTTAAAAACCCTAAAAATTCAAAAACACATAAAAACTCATAAAAATCATAATAAATACATTAAAAACCCAAAAACAATAATTTTGGTACTCAAATTTTCCTTGTTTTCTCTATTTAACAGGAAAATTACCTCCAGGCCCTTTTGAGGTCCTTAGATATTTTATCTAGGGACTTTAGGCTTGGCTGGACAGTACCCCTTGGTTTTCTTACTGTTTGATTTTTAGAAAATAAAATACACATCAGAAAAATCCCAAAAATTCACCAAAAACATAAAAAACATAAAAAACACAAAAATATTTTTATCTGAATTTTTGCTTGGTTTCTGATGCATAAAATAAATTGTTGAAGTGTGATTGCTTTTAGTCTTTCTCATTTTCTTCACATATTAAAAATCCAAAAAAATTTAAAAACAATTAAAAACCACTAAAAATGTTTTCCCTTTTTCTCTGATTCTTCGACTACTTCGTAGGCTTTTTAGCCAATCCGTGCTCCTTGTGTTCGACCCTGGGTGCTATACCAGGTAAATCTCATAGCAGGACCGCTATTTGAGTGTTTTGATTGATCTTTGATTTATTTAGTGGTTCATTTTTCTTGATTGACGCATTCTGAGTGACTGAGGTCGCAACGACCTATCTTTCTGTACCTTCTACCTCGGTCGCTCGGGTTTTTCGCATCATCACTGACCCGTCCTTAGGGACATTCTCAGGGTCAGAACATGGGCAATAGGCCCTACCACCAGCAGCAGCAGGGTGGGAGACCCTTCCAGCATTCTTATCAATACCAGCCTCCATCCCACGGAAACACCTGGAGGCAGAATTACCAGCACGGTCCTCAGCAGTCTGGATATCATGGACAGGGATACCATCAGCAACCGGTTGCTCAACACAATCAGCAGAATGCACAATATTCCTCCAACCATCCTCCTCACCAATTCTCTTAAGGTTATCAGTTGCAATCTCAGCCGCCATATCAGCATCCTAGACCCCAGTAGGGGGACTCTTCTGAGATTGTGCCGGTTAACCCGGCCCTGGCCTGTTTAGAGCAGTTAATGAAGAATATGGCTGAACCAGAAGATCGACGACCTGACGGCAGCCAAGACTGCCATACCTGCCCAGGTCGAAACCAACCCGAACAACTTCCGACGCAAAGAGCAGGTAGCTGGCAGTGTCCAACCCGAATCAGGTGAATTAAATTGTTTTTTATTTAATGTCGTTACTCTTAGGAGCGGTAGGACACTCCAGCCATCGGCGACGGCGAAGGGAAAGCATCTTGCATCTGACGGGGAATCATCAGTCCAGCCAACACCAGGGCCAGTCAGTATTTTGGGAGCAGCACCAGCATCCAGAAAACCACAAAAAAATTAAGAAAACGGAAAAACACAAAAAGATAGCAGCAACCTCGGTGGAGATCAGCCAACATTGGCCTGCACCTGCCTTATAGCCAGTTCCTGACAGGAGGAGCACAGCACCCGCGGCGAGTCTAATGCCAGCACCGGAAGTCGAGCCTGTCATTTTTGGTCCATCCATTGTAGATGAATCCCTCCCTTTTTGTCATCTACCTGTAAACAACAATACGAACACTATTTTGAATGATATTGGTGAAGATTTTGTAAATATTCCTTTTATTGAAGCAATGAAAAAACACAAAAAAATGAAAAAATTGAAAAGTGCTTTGTCTGATCCTGCCATCATTGAAATCATTCAAAATTTAGTGCTGAATATGCCATTGATGAAAGCTCTTGAGTACATGCCAGCCATGAAAAAAGGATTGAAAGAGGCATGCACAACCAAGCGCAGACCGAACCCCCACAATTCCAGAAGCAAGGGTGGCAAATCCGAAAAGCACATCCTCACAATGGCCACCATCAATGCCATCAGAAACCTCCCGGATAAAAAACCAGATATGGGAGCACCTCTTGTACGTTGTCAGATGTTCAATCAAGAGTTTGAACGAACACTTCTCGACAGTGGGTCTTCTGTCAATGTGATGCCTGCGTCACTGCTCATGGAGTTCAGGCTAGGACTGCTCAAGCCTACAAAGATGATCGTGCAGTTTGCAGACAAGTCAGTCAAGCGGCCTAGGGGCCTGTTGGAGGACGTAATCGTCACGGTTCAGGGAAAGTCATTCCCGGCCTATTTTATGGTCTTAGATATGGACGTCCCCTCTCCATTGCTCCTTACCCCGATCATACTAGGAAGACCATTTCTGCGGACATCAAACGCAGAAGTGAATTATGGGACAGGAGAAATCACTTTTGGTGCGGGGAATGAAACTATCAGAGTAGAGACCCTGTCTGAGGGAACCCAGCCGGACAGGCATCTGCGTCATGTGCAAGGGTGATTGAGCATGAGGAAGACTGCGATTTTCTAGCAGAATTTCAAGATACCAACTTATTTCTAGACGACAATGAGATCCATGAGCTCCTTTACCCCGAGGAGGAAGTGGAGACTGCAGTCGAATTCCCCTTTATCCATCAGGATGAGGAACTTGCTGATGTGTTACAAGATACTCCCGTGGGGGTGATGTGCCTTCAGAACCAAGAGCCGAAGTTTGAAGCATTTTCTGATGAAGATGATATTATTGAGGAATTTTGTCAGGATCTGAGGAAAGAAGCAGAACAGATTGTGGTGGACACCGAACAATTGAGAGAATCACCACCTGCACTAATAGCTGAGGTCACCACTGAAGTAGCTTAGACCCTTCCAGAGCTAAAACCCTTGGCCTCCAACATGAAGTATGCCTTCCTTGCGGGAGAACCAAACATGTACCCGGTCATCATTAATGCACATCTGACCGAAGATCAGGAATCTCGTCTGATGGAGGTTCTTGAACGCAACCGCAAGGCGATAGGCTGGCGAACGTCCGATCTCCATGGGATCAATCCGTCACTCTGTTCGCACCGCATCTTTCTGGAAGAAGACTGCAGACCCTCTCGTGAACTGCAAATAAGATTGAATCTGAACCTGCGGGAGGTGGTTATGAAAGAAATCCAGAAATGGTGTGACGCGGGATTCATCTATCCCATCTCCGACAGCAAATGGGTGAGCCCTCTGCATGTAGTGCCCAAGAAATTAGGGATCACCATTGTAAAAAATGACAAAGGAGAGGAGATCGCCACCAGAGTACCGACTTCTTGGCGAGTGTGCGTAGACTACAGAAGACTCAATCTCGCTACCAAGAAGGATCATTTTCCGCTACCCTTCATCGACCAGATCTTGGAGAGATTGGCCGCGAAAGAATATTTCTGTTTCTTGGATGGGTACTCTGGGTATAATCAAGTTTCTATTGCTCCTGAAGACCAAGAGAAGACCACGTTCACCTGTCCTTTTGGTACGTATGCCTTCAGACGGATGCCGTTCGGGCTTTGCAACGCCCCAGCCACATTTCAGAGGTGTATGCTTGCAGTTTTTGCCGATATGGTGGGCAACTTTCTCGAGGTCTTTATGGACGATTTCTCGGTCTACGGGGATTCATTTGATCAATATTTGGACTATCTAGACCGAGTCTTATAGAGGTGCTGCGAAGTAAATCTTGTGCTCTCCTGGGAGAAGAGCAATTTCATGGTGACCGAAGGAATCGTGCTGGGTCACGTTGTTTCTAAACGTGGCATGGAAGTTTACCCAGCTAAGGTGGATGTGATTTCCAAACATGAGCCACCTACAAACATTAAGCAAGTCCGGTCATTTTTGGGCCATGTCGATTTTTACCGACGTTTCATCAAAGATTTCAGTAAACTGGCCAGATCGTTGACTGAGTTGCTTGGCAAGGACAATGAATTCATCGTAGACGACCGTGTGCTCCTTACCTTTAATCAGTTGAAAGAGCTCATCACGCAGGCCCCTGTTTTACAGCCACCGATTTGGACTCAGCCTTTCGAGATCATGACCGACGCGTCAGATTATTCCATCAGAGCTGTACTGGGACAGAGGAAAGATAATGTACCATTTGCGATTCACTACGCTAGCCGAACGCTCGATGAAGCCCAGAGGAACTACACTGTCACTGAAAAGGAGATGCTAGCGGTAGTTTTTGCCTTGGAAAAGTTCAGATCATACCTCCTTGGGTCCAAAGTAATCATTTACACTGATCATTCGGCCATTCGGTACTTACAGCAGAAGAAGGACGCCAAACCACGTCTCATTCGGTGGATCCTTCTCCTCCAGGAATTTGACTTGGAAATCAGAGATAAACCTGGGGTAAAGAATGTAATGGCCGATCATCTGTCAAGGCTTCCTGAACCAGAGTCTCCTGAACTGAACCTGCAGCCGATCACAGAAACCTTTCCAGATGAGTCAATTCTGTCTATCGCCTCACTTCCTTGGTATGCGGACATTGTGAACTATCTAGTTGCCAAGAAAATCCCACAAGACTGGCCTAAATTGAAAATAGACAGGTTCTTGTCTAAAATCCATTTCTACCATTGGGAAGACCCGTATCTATTTCGTGAGGGAGCAGATTGTATCTGGAGAAGGTGCATTCCTCAGGAGGAAGTTCCAAGTGTCCTCGCTTTATGTCATGATCAAGATTCTGGAGGACATCATTCAGGCAAACGGACGGCAGCAAAAGTTCTTCAAAGTGTCCTCTGGTGGCCGTCATTATTCAAAGATGCAGATGAGTATGTCAAATGTTGCATTGACTGCCAGAAGATGGGTGGAACCATAGGAATGAGAGATATGATGCCTCTGAAATACATTCAGATCTCAGATGTCTTTGCATGGGGCATCGACTTTATGGGCCCGTTTCCTAACAGTCAGGGGTATGAGTATATTCTGCTTGCTGTCGATTATGTCAGTCGATGGGTGGAGGCTATTCCCGCCCGATCCGTCGACAGTAGGATTGTCTGTCGATTTTTGAGAGATACATCATAGCACGGTTCGGGATTCCCAAGATTCTCATATCTGACGGGGGTAGCCATTTCATAAATAGAGAGGTGAAAAAGCTGACCCAAGAATTCTGCATTGAGTATCGTGTTGCTTCACCCTACCACCCGCAGTCCAATGGCTTAGCTGAATGTTCAAACAGGGAGATCGAGACAATTTTACAGAAGCTCGTGCGTCCGGATCGCAAGAACTGGTCTCAGCAGCTTGATTCCGTTCTTTGGGCTTATAGAACAGCGTACAAGTCGCCCTTGGGAATGTCTCCCTACCGCCTTGTATATGGCAAGCCATGTCATTTGCCCGTGGAACTCATTCACAAATCCTTATGGGCCATTAACATCTGTAATCTGGACTCCAAACAGGCAGGAAAGAATAGGAAACTGGATCTGAACAGATTACTGGAATTCAGAGATTACGCATATGACAACAGCCTGATGTACAAGGAGAAGGTCAAAACATGGCATGATAAGCATATCCGTCGCAAGACCTTTGATCCAGGTCAAAAGGTGTGGTTGTTCGATGCAAAGTTGAAGATCTTTCCAAGCAAATTGAAGAGCAAGTGGACTGGGCTGTTTTTGGTTAGGCAGGTGCGTGACAACGGAAGTGTATTGATATCCAATCTGTCAGCTGGCGCACAACCATTTGTAGTCAATGGACAGCTTCTGAAGCCATACCTTGAACATGATACATTCATGGCTGTCGTTGACTCAGGTCAAGTAATCTATGACGACGAGCTGAATATCTCCAAAGAAGTAGAGAAAAGCGAAGCACAACAAAACATTTTTGAATGATTTTTTGTCTTTTTCTTTTTCCTCTTTTCTTCTTTTCAATGTCTTTTATCCTCTTCTACCGAATTGATGCCATCCCTTTTCATCATTGCTACACTTAGGATGTACTCTATCCTAAGTATAGGGGGGATGCGCATCCCGAGTTGCTCATATCCACTTTCATCCCTTTTCTTCTTTTCTTCTTTTCTTCTTTTTCTCTTCTATTTTCTTAATCTATCAAAAAGGTGTCGCCCCTTGTTGACAGTTTTCTATACTTAGGACGTACTTTGTCCTAAGTATAGGGGGGTGTGTACCCCGAGTTAATTCTATTCTTTTCGATCCTCTCCATTGTCTCCTCTTCTTGTCTATACTTAGGGATACCTTACCCTAAGTATAGGGGGAGACAATCTGAGTACGATCTGTTCATTCCCACCCTTGACCCTCCCTGCCTTGTGTACAGTCTGCTATACTTAGGATTATTTGATCCTAAGTATAGGGGGGACGGTCAACTTCTCATTCGTTAATTCGTTTCTTCGTTCATTTATTCTTTAGACTTGCCTATACTTAGTACGAGTTATGTCTTCTCTTTTCTCTCCGATCTATGAGGACATAGCTCAAGCTAAGTATAGGAGGGTCGTATATACTATGTGTATACTTTAGCCATAACTCGTACTTTCGTATTTTCTTAATAATATTATTCATTAAAATTCATTAAAAACCTTAATAAAAAGGTGTTTTGTTCCTCAAATTCTTTTTGTATTTATTGATTAATAAATCATGCGAAAATGTTTTTTTGCAAAATGTTTGAAAAATAGTTGGAAAATCTTTGTGAACATCTATTGAAAACTATTTTGAAAATATTTTGTTACATGTTTTCAACATGTGAAAAATGTGTGGTTTGTAAAATTTCTTTCCTTTGTGTGAAATGAAATGTTTGAAAAATGATTTGCAAATGGTTTGAAAAATGGTTGCAAAAATGTTTTGAAAAATCTATATATATTGTTTGGAAAACCGATTGCAAAATGATTTTCAAATGTGTGTACATGTTTGTAAAATGTTTGTAAAAACTATTTTGGACTATAGTTTTCAAAAAAAAAAATTTGTGTGTAAAGCTTGTGTCAAATAAATTTGAGGATTACATACATCTCACTAAAATCCACTATGTATATATACGTATAAAACTGACCACTTACCCTTGTAAATTCTTAAAATCCACTTCTTGTAGATATAAGAAGCACTCCCGTGTACATATTTTTAACCTAGTTTTTAGCCAAAAGTTTTTCTTTTCAAAACTCCCAAAAACATTTGCAAAACTAAAATCCAAACACATCTGAAAAATCTTTTTGAAAATACAAAAAAATGCATGCATCATCTTTTCAAAAATCCATAAAAATTTCAAAATCTTGAAAATTGCATCACAAAAATATTTTCTGCATTCTGCATCGCATTTGCATAGCATGAGCATTTTTCAGATTGAGTTTGATAGTTGAACAAGTCTAAGTAAAATTCGGAGATTGGAGCTTGATTGGACCTTAAAATCTACCTAATAATAGGAACCTTATAGGAACTGAGTTTGATGTACTTCAGGTCTAGTTGACTTAATTCTTTGAGGATCACGGGACTTGGTTCATTGGATTCGTGACTGCCTAAGTAGAGTATTTCGGAGCACACGCACGACTCTTGTTGATAATGACCTAACTTGGACACCTACACCTTTCACATAGCTCTCCACAGATGAGGTGGTGAGGAGGCAGTTTCCTTTGGCTTGGGGTGGCATATGAGGGTAGTACTTCTAGGCGGAACCTCTCTTCTTCTTCTAGTGAAGGAAGTGCACCTCAACTTGGTCTAGGGGTGATGAAGGCTAAAGACAGAATCCGTGGGTTGCAATAAAGCTTCAAAAGAGGGATAGTCTACTGGCTCAAGAGGAAAATTTCTTGTATATATGCTGCACCAGGTAGATATGTTGTACAGATGCACTTGAAAAAAAAAACTCCAAAAAAGTGGTGGGTCGGATTGAAAATTTAATAACCCCACCGGAGTGTATATAGTCCAATAAAGCAAAAGCTTATGGTATCCACGTTACATCTCATGAAGCTTGCAGCGGGAAACTTAGCTACACTGGTTGAGCTCCCAAAATTCTATACCTCTTATTCCCCCTCTTCTTGAGCCAGTTGCACTTGAACTTAGAAGGGAATACCCCGCTTCTCGAGGAAAGAGTTGCTAGGCCGAGGCATTAGAGTTACCAGGTTGGGGGAGGTTGTTTCTTTGTTACTTCTGAGATGGGGAGCTACATATCACTCACATTGTACGAGTCAGACTCATAGTCGTAAGAGTTTGCGTATGAGTTGAAGTATTTCTGACCTAGCTATTGAGGAGACTTGGACAGAGTTTTGGGATTCTCAAGGATTGTTGGATTTCAAATTTAGTTCTTGTTAAGGTTCCGACCGCACTAAAATTCCAAAGGTCCGACTTAAGCTCCAAACTTTGATTTTGAGAAGACAAGTTCGATAATCAAATTAAATCCAAGTTCTTCTTCTTTTTCTTTTCTTTCTTTCTTTCTTTTTGCACTTATTGCATAAGTGTTTGCTAGGGACTAGCAAAGGTAAAGTATAGGGGGATAATGAATCCACATTTCATCATCTTTATTCTATCATTTTGGCATCAAAAACCCTAGCAAATGCCTGTAAATGTCATTAATATCATCATCTTAGCACTCATGCATGTGCATCTATTTAGTGTATAAAATACTGTAATTAAGGCCAAAATTATAGAATAAATAAAAGAAAAGAAAAATAATAAAATATTGTAAATATTTTATGACCCGAAACCCCGAGACCTAGGCGTCTTGATGAATAGGTCGACCAGGAATAAAGTAGGGGAGATAAGGGCCAAAAACCTATATCTATTAATTCATTCTTTATTCATTTTGAGACCTATTTTTGGTTCCCGTTTTTATACATCAAATAAAGGAACCTTTTACATGAAAGTTGTAGATAAATTTATGAATAAAAATACAAAATTGATTTCACTGAAAAATAATGTACAGATAAAAAGTTATGGTCTGAATAAAAATCCAGAATTCCAACTTCCCAGACCTGTATCTCACAAACGACAACTCCAAATGCATCAAACTCACTTTAATTGTATATAGAATAAAATAAGCTATTTAATGGCGGTTGTTTTGCATTTGGCGAAGCTACGGTTTGAAAGTTGAGTTTTGGACCCTCATTGTATAGTTGTACTGATTAAAATATTCAATTTATTCTTTAGTCGTTATTTTTGTACCTTTATATTTTTATAATCTTGTAAACATTACTTATAATAATTATGCACATTAAAATTGGAATAAAAACCTAAATAAATCTTAAAATAAAATATTTACATATTTGATACATAGGTGTACTACTCATATACATACCTATATAACATACTCTTATAATTTATTAAATATACAAAATAAATCAGAAAAATAAAATAAAAAAATATATTTGTGTATATAAAAGTATTTTATACTTTTAGAAAATACTAAATAAAAATAATAGAATTTAAAATACACAAAATAAAAATAAAAGAACAAAACATGTAGATATTATACCTACATAGGCTATAATAAGTAACTTATAAAAATAAACCTCATAAAAATGATTAAAAATCAGAATAAAATACTACATTAAAAAATAAATATTTTTTATGTTTTATCCAAAAATCAATAAATTCATTCTCTATTTTTTATTGAATTTTCAAAGGTTTTTCCAACGATTTTTTTTATTGGTCCACGTGGACCAATCAGCTTCCATCGTTGGCTGACCTCGGTCAACTCTCTGACCGAGGTCTGCCCGGGCGTCAGGTGTGTTTTTGTCCTCTTTCAAGGATTTTTCCTGGGCACGTCGCATCTCCTTTCATGATCTGGCTACCACGACTTTTGTGGCCCGTCAACCCATGATTCACGACCTCGGCTCTCCTTGGGCTGTGCACCTCGCTGCACCTCGCTGCCACCATCGATCTTGGAGCCTCGCCTGTCAACCCTACAAAAGAGTCCCTCCGACTTCAATTCAAATCTAATCCTTCTTCCGCCATTTTCACCCTCAAACCCCTAGCCCTTTGTGCTCCTGGTGACAGCAGGTGTCGAATCGAGCCCGGGTTCGAGGTAGTTGGTGTAGAATCGAAGCCATTCGACCCTCGCCAGAGCTCCGCCTGAAGCCATCCACTTCCGTCTCTGGTGAGCTGCTCCCTCTTCTTTTTCCATTTTCTTGTAGCTTTAGCCTAGATTAGGTTAGGTCTTTAGCAGTTTAGCTTTTCGTTTCGTCGAGCGCCGTGAATCTTCAAGCGAAGCCACGGCGGAGCTGAGCTCCGCCCGTCGTTTCCGGCCATTCCAGTTGTCGATCGCCGCCCAAATCACCTCCATCCTTCCCCCCTTCACTCCATCGCTCCACTCCACCCATCATCTCGCCTCGATCTCGCCCAGATCGAGTCCACTGAGCTCCTATCTCCGCCGTTCACCGGAGCTCACCATTCGAGCCACATCCCGCTTCCATTGCACTATCCGACCCCACCATTTTGCTCGCCTGGTTTTTGTGGATCTAACCTTGCAGGTTCGAGCCCAAGAGAAGGCTCCCTCGACCATCGTAAGCTCCAAGAATAGCCGCCCAGGTCGTCTCCTCCGCCTGACCACTTCACGCCGCCTCCGCTTCGCCGGAGGAGACCATCAGACGCGGAAGGCCCCCAGGAACCTTTTGCCCTTGATCCGGGGGTCGGAGCGGTCGTGTGTCGGCCGCAATCGCCGATCGAAGCTTGCCGGGGAGGTGTTCTTCGTGAACCCCCCCCCCCTGCCGTTGGATCAGACGCCAGCTCCAGACGCTACGCCAGCCGTCCGATCGCCTGTTGCTCCCCGTTGTTGGATCAGCAGCCCAAGATCTAATCTCAACCATCCAGGACGAAGGGGTACCAGCCGCTCGATGCTCGCCACGTGTCAAAGTGAATCTCCATCGGTCGCACGATCGGGAGCTTGGGTATTTTGCATCTTCAGCCCAAGCATTTTTGTATTTACTTTTTAATCTAAAAACTTTCGTCTGAAGTTTAAAAACTTTGGTAATATTTGCACTTAGGCTCTCGTACTTCTCATATTTGCACTTAGGTCCACGCCACGTCATCTCACGTGACAGGGGCGCGTGATTTTTGGGTATTTTGCATGATTGGTCCTGAACTTTTAGTTATTTACGATTACATCCTTGTGCATAGTTAATGAAATATGCTTTTCGAAAAATTACATGTATGCCCAGCCGGTTTTCATTAATTACAATTATACCCCTGTGAATGACAGAACATGTGCCTTACGCGTATCTTTTTGTGGATTTTGCACCTGAGCCCCTGGATGTTTCGATAATTGCATTTACACCCCTGCCAGGCTTAGGATGTTTGTGTGCTTGATCTATTTATTTCTCGCATCATTTAATTGCCAAAAATTCTCAAAAAAAATAGGTTTAAGCTCCTCCTAACTTGCACTTTCACGCCATATTTTTGCATTGCATTTTTATTGCATTTTCATATTTATTAAAAATCAAAAACATGCATTTATTTCACTGTTTGCATTAGAAACTCCATAAAAATTGTAAAAACGTTTTGAAAAATTCCAAGAAAATTATATTTTGTGTGTTTTATCATCTATTAGTGTCAGTCCAAAAACCACTAAAAATTTCAAAAGAAAAACCTTAAAAATTAGAAAACCCTTAAAAACTTCAAAAATATCTAAAAATTCATAGAAAAATCACAAAAATACAAACTCAGTTGCTGTGTGTCCCTTATTTCATTATCTGTGTCTTAAAATTAATTTAGGAAAGTTTTGTTACAGTTTGGTATTTGTTATTCCCATTTTGATCTAGCCAGCAACCCTATTCACTGTTTCCTTTATTTTGCCTATTTAAAAATACCAAAAACACCTTGAAAAATACCCAAAAATCACAAAAACAGTAGAAAATTCTAAAAATACCAAAAAGATTTTATCTCTGATTTTTTGGCTATTTTTGCATCCTTTTATAAATATTTTATCTTGTCTTTAATTACTTTGCCTTTATTTTCCAATACTAAAAAAAGAAACAAAAAATATAAAATATAAAATTATAAAAATCAGAAAATTAAAAACCAAAATACAAAATTTAAAATTAAATTAAAAAAATTAAAAATTAAAAACTCACAAAAAAATTAGTTTGGCTAAGTGGATCATAAGACCTAGGTTTGGATCTTTGTCTATATTCTACACCCTTGTTTCCTATGTTCGACCCCTACTTGCTTGCCACTGTACTTTGTTAGTAGGGTATAATAAATTTTAATCCTTGCTATTGATTGCTCTATTGATTGTGTGGGTTAATTGTTGACAAAACGAAGAGGCTTGAGTAGTTGCATCAACGACAGTGAGTCTGTGTTGTCAGACCATTATTTAGCGGCTCTCACTTTTTCGCTTTTTCAGACCAGAAGAAAATAAACCCTTTCCTTTATTCACAGAACTTTTCTGAGATACAGGTGCAGAAGAAGGAAAAACAACATGTCTCTCAGAAGTATGGGTGGCCTCAGTACCACCATCGGCTGGCTCGGCTGTAAAACTCGCGGCCTCAGTACCGCGCTCTGGCTCGGCATCGTGGGTGGCCTCTATACCACCTCCTCGAACTGGTGAAACGGCGGCCTCAGTACCGCCGGTGGAATCAGCATCCTTGGTGGCATCAGTACCACCGTCATGATCCTCCTCGTCGGGCGCTCTAGGTGGATCCTCATGATGTCGCTCAGAGGAGGCACCACCTGCTGGCATCCTACCGCTCCTAAGTGTGACAAAATCAGTATCAAACAGATATCCAGTCATATCACCAAATGTATCACTAGGAGTGGTATACTCAGTACAAACTACCTGCTCAGATTTCCGCTTCAAGTTGTTAGAGTTCAGCTCGATCTGGGCAGGGATGGCGGCCTTCCCTCTCACAATGTTCCGCATCTCCTGGCGGAACTCGTCCATCTCCCGTCTGAAGGTAGCCTGCTGATCCGTGAGGAGGCGGGCTATGTCATCCAAAACAGTGTTCTCATGGGAACCCGACGGTTAGCCTCTCTGGTAGTGAGGCTGTTGGATCTGTTGCTGCTGTGGCTGAGAGGGGTATGAGTGATGTTGCTGCTGCTGCTGGTGAGGCTGCTCACGCCTCCAAGACTGTCCCTGCTGGTAGGGACGAGGACCATAGGAAGACTGCTGCTGCTGTGGTGGTGGGTACACTGGGGGCTGCTGCTGCGGCTGGTGATCTCTCTGATGGCTGTACTGGCCACCCTGTCCTGACGGCTGTTGCTGGGGCTGGGTACCTCCGGTCCCCCACTGGAATCCGGGATGGTCTCGTCGGATACCGGGCTGAGGGCGGTAATACCAAATCCCGTTGACATCCATCAACGGCTCTGCATCGTACGGGGCTGGCGGGAGTACTGCCAGAGGCTGATCAGGCTCGTATACCACCATCTGCAAGTCTGGAGATGGTGGTGACTGGTAAGTGGGTTGCGGCTGCTGGTACGGCTCTGCCTGTACAAGGTGAACCTGTCTAGGCTGCTGGTGTGAGCTGGAGCGCTGGAACGAGCTGCTGCTGCTACCGTGATCGCCTCGCGACTGAAGACGGGGCTGGGAAGCCGTTTGTGCCTCCTGGAGACACAAGAGCTGTGTCTTCATGTCGCTCAGAGTCTGTGCCATCTGCTCCATCTGAGTGATGCTCTGGCACTGCTTCTTCTCAATCAGCTCCATCCGATCCAACTTTTCGCTAATGATGCTCATGTCCGCAGCCGTGGACTCTTCATGTGCTGCTGCTACTGCGGAAGAACTGGAGGGACCGGCGTCGACCCGTGCTATCATCTGGTACTGCACGGGTCCTGGCTGTTGGGGTCTGTCCTGAGTGTACAACCGGGTCTGGGACATCACCATGTAGTTCTCGGCCATCTCCTCGTAGATGGCCCAGACCTGGTCGTGATCCTTGGCGAAATAAGACCCGCCACAAGAAGCATTCACCAAGCCCTGAAGCTCTGGTGTCAGCCCGCTGAAGAAGCTCTGAACAAGGTTCGGCTTGGAAATGTCGTGGTGTGGGCATCTGTCGGTCAGCTCTTGAAACCTCTCCCATGCCTCATGGAACTGCTCGTTGGGGAGCATGGAGAAGTTGCTGATCAGGGCTCTCGCTGCATTGGTCTGCCCGAGTGGATAGTACTTATGCAAGTACTCGGCGCTGAGATGCTCCCAAGTGTAAACAAACTTCCCCAGATGCTTCAGCCAGGTGGCTCCTCTGTCTACCAAGGAAAAGGGGAAGGCAATCATCCGAATCGTGTCCTGGTCCACCTGACGATCGTGGACAGTGCTGCAAATCATCTCAAACTCCTGCATGTGGAGATGAGGCTCCTCATTAGCCAAACCGTGAAACCGGGGAATGAGCTGTAAGGAGTTCGGGGGGAACTTGAAGTCCCCCACGATGGCTGGAAGCACCACCCAACAGTACGTCAAAGTCGATCCGGGATTGTGGTTATCCCGCATCGGTCTCGGTGGTCCTGCTCCTCCCACTACTGCTGTTGCGGCTGCTGCCGCGGTTGCGGCTACGGCGGCAGCTGCTACATCGTCAGGTCCTCCTCCTCCTCCGCGGTTCTCGCGGTTGGCTCTCATCTGCTCAAGCTCTCTCCTCATGTCCATCATGAATGCTCCCTGATCCCTCAGCTGCTGCTGCACTGACTCGAGGGAGGCGATCAGGGTGGAGTTGATCGAACCCTGGTCCAAAACGAAATGCTTCTCTCCTCGTGGACCTCCGGTGCGATCATCAGAACTGCCGGCCATCATCTCTGAAAAATCAAAACAACCGAACTCAGGTGCCGATAAATCATGTGTATGTCTCTCCTCTAGCACTGGCATCTCGGTATCAAAAGAAGAAGGGTGGTCGAGGGGGAACAGGGCGGAGTCATACTCGGGTTCGGAGAGCCGGTCTGAGCTCCCACAAACCGATCTAGATGAATGGACAGGAGTGCTAAAAAGCGGTGCAGCCAGAGGCTGCCTAAGAGACCTCCTGCCCATCATCGTGATCTGGCGAGTAAGGCGGATGAGATCTGGAAAAACTATGATCGAAAGCTAACCCCCAGTTCACCAACACAATGCGAGCTGAAGACCGTAAAGGCTCGGTCAAATTATCTTGTCAAATTTTATTTTGATGAACAATCAAAATATCAGAGCGATTACGTGACCTGTTGGGATACCCGATACTCTCTAAAATGACTGTCCCGCATAGAAGAGTCGGTAATCAGTCGAGATGAGCACCGGAGGGCTTTACCTAGTGTATGGGTCACTCTCTCGTACAATCAAACCAAGCAATGAGGAGGTTTCTCTCCCCAAGACAAATTTTTAGGTGAGATGTCTTTTAGGATCGATAGTTTTAGCAGTCCCAATTTTATGGTTTTTCTTTTTTAGATTTTTTTTAATGCAAGCAAAAACGCCTAACGAATTTTTCGGTTCTCCTAGTTATTAAGTCAAAAACAGGGGGGAGAAGACGAAAAAGCCGATGCGCGATAAATCAATGATGCATGCAGAGATAGAAATGCATACCTGACTCCAGCAGTCTACATGCAAGATGATCCGCGCAGAAATGTAAAGACTGAAAAGAAACTACCTATATGGTGCAGCGGTGAAAACCGAGTCCTAAGCAGGCGATTTCTACTCGACAGAACCCTCTAGTTGGTCACTCGCCCTCGATCCAAAGAGTCCGGTCTAGACCCACCCCTCCTCTTCTCGACAGGTCAACTTCAGGAGTAGCGCTTGACGGGGCAGGCTCGCGGCGCATAGCTCAGGAATGTGACTCAGCTATTTTTATTAATGAATTACTAGTAGTTCCAATTACGATCTATAGGAATAGGCAAGCAGTTAAGTGTGGGGATCCTACTAATTACGGCACAGTCAAGCAGAAAATCCTAAGTCTAGGGGCCCGAGAAAAACAACGTAAAACCGTAAAAGGCAGCGAAAAATCTAAAGCCGCAAAAAGCTGCGAAAAAGTCTAAGCTAGCTAAAAGGGTCCCCCGAGCACACTGGTGCTCGGCGAAACAGACCCGAAAGTCCAAGTCTCTGAGTACCTGTATTTTTACAATAGTTCAAATATGCGGGAAATAAAACTAAACTACTCCTCTCTCACTCAGCTCCTCTCTCGCTCTCTCCTGCGGCTTCGTGCAGAAGGGAGCTGCCTCCGAATCCCGCGGTTGCGCTGGCTCCTCGAAAGTCGCCTCCGCGGTCCTCGGGCCCTCGTGATGACACGCCTGACAATCGAGTTAAGTATGAAATAAACAGTGGTCGTCGTGACCCAAATCACCAAGCGCGGTCAATCGAAAAAAATGATAAAACCACTCGGAAATGATAGAAATCAATGAAGAGCAAATGTAAGCGGTCTTCGCTATTCTTTTTACCTGGTATAGCGACCAGGGTCGAACACAAGGAGCACGATTTAAAAACTAAGTAGTCAAATTTCAGAAAAGAATTTTTTTAGTGGTTTTTGACTTTTATTATTTTTTTTTATTTTTTTTAAAAGACGAATAATCACAAAATGCACAAAAGAGTACAAAAACACACACAACACTCTTTTTCTTATTTTGCAATTTTTTTGGGGGTTTTATATATGCAAAATGCACAAAAATTGATCAGATAATAAAAGACATTAAAGCACAGCTACAGAAATTTTTGTGAAATTTTTAGACTATTTTATGATTTTTTTATGAATTTTCAAAATGTAGACAGAGAAAAAGACACAAAAATAAACTGTTTTTTGATTTTTTAAATATATCCAATCAAATTCAAAATGCTATGAAAACTTTATACAAGGTTAAGAACCACATCAGGACCGTACACCATTTTTTTAGAAATTTTTCGAGCAACACAAATATTTATTCTGATGAAAAGTGTATGCAAAATAAACAATCTGACCACTAGGGACTAAAATGTAATTATTAAAAAGTATTTACAGAAAATATAAAAATAATAAACAGCAAGTTGGAATCGCAAATTACCCAAAATGTGTATGGGACGCACGTGGCTCTTGAGCTCTAACAGGGGCGTTGCCGTAATTTGAAGTACTTTCAGGGGATGCTATGTAATTTATCCAGTATGATTTTTTATTTCCCAAATCCCCTAGGTGGTGTTCGGCTGCCGGGTTATCCAGGGGTGGATAACCCGGATTTGAGTTTGTGTGTTTGGTTGGTGGGTTAAGGGTTGGGAGGGTTTGTGTGATGTGATTGTATTGGAATTTGAAAAAGTTGGTAGTTATTATTGTATGATTGTATTGAAATTTGAAAAAGTGGGTAGTTGTTGTGATGTGACTGTATTGAAGTTTGGAATAGTGAGTAGAAGTTGAGTATTTTATGATTTTTAGATGATATGATGGTATAATATATATTTTTTTTGATGGGAAGGGAGTGGGCCCCACAAGTGGGTTAGAAGTGTGGGTTTTGGGGGTTTACCCACCCAAAGTGGGGGGTAAACCCCCAACCGAACGGGGCCCTAGGGTTTCTTCCTGTTCGTACATTTCTTATTCTCACACAGAGCAGCCGCCGCCCACCAAGGACATGGAGGACAGGGGCCTCGCGGGGCGCGGCCGCGCGCCTGGAGGCGAAGAGCGCGGGGCGGCGCCGCTGGAAGGGAGGAGGCCGCGCGGGAGGAGCTGGGCTTCCGCGCGTGGCTGCTGGAGAGCCGCCCGCGGGGAGGGGCTGGCGGAGGGCACACCCGCTCGCGCGGGGCGGTGGAGGACGCGCTGCTCGCGCCGCTTGGCGCGGCTGGAGGCGCCGCAATGGAGGGCGTCGCCGCTCGACGCGAGAGGTGCGGCCGGCGGGGTCGCTCGCGCTGGAGGGGAACGCGGTGGGCGCGCGCACGGGAGGAGGCTCGGTGGACGGGGGTCTTCAGGAGACGGGGGCTCGTGGGTGTTGCAGGCCGGATGGAGGGCGGCGGCGCCGCCTGCAAGGGAGGTGGCACGCGCAACAGCGCCGCGGCGTTGGAGGGGACGCGGGAGCGGTTCAGCAGCCGCTGGGAGGTCGGAGGCGGGGCGCCGGTGCCGCTGACCCCTGTGCGGCAAGGGACGTCGAGGCGGTGGGGGTGATGACCCACCGTCTGCTTGTGACTTTTTTTTATTTTTTTATTTTTTTTATAACCTGCAACAGATGTTAGTTAAAAAAATGTAATTTTTATTATTTTTTTGTATATTTTTTTAATCCTGCAAAATAGATGTTAGAGTTAGAGGACAAACAAAAAATGTTTTTCTTTTGTTTTTCTTTTTGTTTTTATTTTCCTTTATTCCTGCAAAACAATGGTTAGAAACAAAAGTAATTTTTTTATTTTTATTTTTCCTGCAAAAGAGATGTTAGAGAGAAAACAACCGAAAAGATTATTTATTTTTTTATTGTATCTTGCAAAAATATGGAATAGGAAACAAGATACATTTTTTTATTTATAAACAAAAATGGAGTAGGTGAATGGGGATCCGATGGAAATGCGGGGGATGGATCCGATTCTCCGACCATCGTATGTGGTCGGAGATGTGTGGTTGCGTGAGGTAGAACGTGAATATGGAGAGATAACGAAATGAGATGAAAATTGGTGTCGGAGGCGAATTATGTGGAGAAATGTTTTGGAATTTTTAATCTAAAAATTACTTCTTACTCCTACGCTAAGATCTAACTCTACGATTACCTAGGAAAAACAACAAGTAAAAGTGGATCTCACCTCGGGGATCGGACAAGCCATGATGGCCTCGACGAAGCTCACGACGCTGTCACCGACTGGATCGGAGGCTAGGACCCTCTTCAACAAGAAACCTCTCGGAAACTGGGCTCCTCTCCGCCAAAGATCGATCCAATGTGAATGAGGGAGGAGGAGCCCATTAAAAAGAGGCAAAAAAAATCAAAAAAGGAAAATATTTACAAAAAAGGAATGTGTTTATTGGATGGATTAATAAAATAATTAAATAAATAAAATAAATAATTAATTAAAAACGAATTTCGTAATTAATTAAAATAAATAAATTAAATAATTTCCAAAAATCAATTAGCCACCTTAATGGTGGCTATTTAAGGCACAAAATCAAATCTTTACATAAAAGGTAAGTTATCAAATCAAATGAATTCAAATAAATCTATAAATTAAATAATTACATATGATTTTCGTAATTAAATAAATTAAATTAATTAATGTGAGACAATTAATTTTTTTGGTAATTTTTATTTAGGGAAATTAATTGTATACATATATTATATACATATGGTATAATGTACATATGTTCAAATAAGGAAATAATTTTTATAAAGGATTTTTTTAATTTTTATTATTTTTTTTAATTAATTTTTTTAATGAAAACAATATTTACAATATATATATTATGTATAAAAATAAATATAAATAAATATGTTCATCAAATATATAGGAAAACTGCACAAAACACCCCAGAAAACCGACTTTTTAACCGTAACTCCAAAAATAATGAAACCACAGCCATTTGAAAGATAATTTAATTTATAGTATGATGGAAGTGAGTTTGGTTCAATTTGAGCTTGTGTGGAGCCGGAATTGATGTTTCAATTATCACTTTGTGGCTTTTTCTGGGTGTAATTATTTGCAATATATACAATATTTTATTTTACAAATATTTTTATTATTTACAACACAATTTTATTTACAACTTTTATTTACAAAAATAATTAGTTTGAGGTCAAACTATGTACAAGTAAAATAATGTAAGTTTTGTACAAATATACATGAAAAATATTTACAAGATATTTTTGATTTTTCTGACAAACGACCCTATCTCCCCCTACTTTATTCCTGGTCGATCAGGTCAAGTCTTGACCTTCTCTCGGGGTTTGGGTCAGTCTGTATTTATTGCATAACTACATCCTTTATTTTCCTTTTCTTTTTCTTTTCTTCTTTATTCTTTTATTTATGTACAAAAAGTGTTAAAAATGCAATTTTAACAAATGCATGCAAAATGGTAAAATTATGAAATTAATGGGTATTTACATGTGTTTGACTAAGAAAATGAAGCTAAAATAAAAGAATAAAGGCGATGAATCGTGGATTCATCATTCCCCTATACTTTACCTTTGCTAGTCCCTTAGCAAACACTTATTTGAAAAATAAGTGAAAACAAAAATAAAGAAAAGAAAAAGGAAAGAAGTTAGAATAATGTTGACTTTTAAACTTATCTTCATAAAAATGTAGTCTGGAGCTCTGTCAGACCTTTGGATTATTTGTGTGCCGGAACCTTAATAGGATATGGATTTAAAACCTAACAGCCTTTAAGTTCCACCAATCTATGGACAAGACTCCTCAATAAACCAGATCAGAACAAGTCTACATACACAAACTCTAATGACCATGAATCTTTCCATGCAGTGTAAGTGATATGTAGCTCCCCACCTCAGAAGTAACAAAGAAACAACCTCCCCCAATCTGGTAACTCTAATGCCTCGGTCTAGCAACTCTTTCCTCGATAAGCGGGGTATTCCCTTCTAAGTTCAAGTGCAACCGGCTCAAGAAGAGGGGGAAGAAGTATAGACTTTTGGAAGCTCAGCCAGTGTAGCTAAGTCTCCCGCTGCAAGCTTCATGAGATGTAACATGGATGCCATAAGCTTTTGCTTTATTTCACTATATACACTCCGGTGGGGTTATTAAATTTTCAATCCGACCCACCACTTTTTTGGAGTTCTTTTTGCATTTTTGCATTTTTTTTTCTTCTTTTTTTTTAAATGCCTCTGTACAACATATCTACATGGTGCAGCATATATACAAGAAATTTTCCTCTTGAGCCAGTAGACTATCCCTCTTTTGAAGCTTTATTGCAACCCACGGCTTCTGTCTTTAGCCTTCATCACCACTAGACCAAGTTGAGACGCACTTCCTTCACTAGAAGAAGAAGAGAGGTTCCGCCTAGAAGTACTACCCTCATATGCTACCCCAAGCCAAAGGAAACTGCCTCCTCACCACCTCATCCGTGGAGAGCCATGTGTAAAGTGCTGGTGCAAGTCAAGCCATTGTCTCTAAGAGTCATGCGTGTGTTGTTAAGTGTTCTACTTAGGCTCATCAAGATGACATATGCTCATAGTCGTGTGGACCCAAAGAATTAAGTCACTAGGACCTGAAAAGTCTTAACTCCACATCTTATAAGGTTCCTCTGAAATTAAGTGGATTAAGGTCCAACTAAGCTCCATTCTTCAAATTTATTCCAGACTTAGTTTAATCGTCAAGACTATCCTGAAAAATGCATATGCCAATGCAAGAAAATATGTACAATGCAAAGAGAAAACAAAAAACTTTTTGTGAAACAATTTTCAAATTTTTGAAATTTTTATGGATTTTTGAAAAAAGATGCACATGCAAAAGTTTTTTTTTTCAATGTAAATAGTTAGAAAAATATATAAATATATACAAAGTTTTTTTTTAAAAGAAAAAGATACATATTTACACAAGAGTGAGTTGATTATTTTACAAGCATGAAATGCAAGAATTTACAACTTGAGTAATTTATACATGTATATACACAGTTGGATTTTTTTAATTTTTATTTTATTCATTTTTTATTATTATTTTATTATTTTTTTTGTGATGCATATATTCCTCAAATTTATTTGAAAATAATTTTACAAATAATTTTGAAAACTATAGTCCAAAATAATTTTGCACACAATTTTACAAACATTTACACACATTTGAAAACTATTTGGCAAACATTTTTCAAATAGTATATATAGATTTTCAATATAATTTTTCAACCATTTTTCCAAACATTTGCAAATAGTTTTAACAAAATCATTTTATTTCACACAAAGAAAAAAAAATTTTTTACAATCCACAATATTTTTACAAAGGTTGAAAATATTTTTCAAACATTTTTCAAATAGTTTTCAAAAGATTTTTCAAATAGATTTTCAAACTACTTTCAAAATATTTTTCAAAATATTTTAACCTGACTTATTAGCCAGTATGTACAAGGAAAATTTTTGAGGAAATTTATGCATCTCTTTTTTTTTAATATTTACACAGTATTTTAGCCATATTAAAAATATGAAAGTACGAGTTATGGCTAAAGTATATATACAATATATACGACACCCCCCTATACTTAGCTCGAACTATGTCCTCATAGTGATCAAAGAGCTGGAAATAAAGACATAACTCGTGCTTCGTATAGAAAAGTGAGAAGAATAGTATACTACAACGACGAATAAAAGAATAAAATCAATAGAAGTCGGTGATCCCCCTATACTTAGGATCAAGTAATCCTAAGTATAGCAGACTGTACACAAAGGAGAAAACCGAGGAGATGAATATACAGAGTCTACCTCCCCTATACTTAGGGTAAAATATCCCTAAGTATAGGCAACAAAACAGAGGTAAAAAGAATCTAAAGAATAATCAAACGTCTGACACCCCCCTATACTTAGGGTAAAGTGCACCCTAAGTATGGATTGATCATGCGAGGGAGATGGGGTGTGAGATAAAAAGAATGTATGATATTGACAGATGGTCTATACAGATGTGAGTCGATCAATGTTGAGGTGCCTCTCAACAAGCGCTAGAGTTTACGCCCCTAGCTGGGCGCAAATGTTAGGATAACGCCGTATCAAGGTTCAGGACGGCATCTGTAAGGCGAATACCGTACTGTCGTCGCAGTCTCGACGGGAGAATAACGACGAGTTCAATAGAGTAAATGATAACACCCAGATAATCAGTCAGGCGGGTGTTTGCTACCGAATCAAGATATGGGCAGATGAAGTCGGACTCCGATAGCACAAAAGAAGTCGTCGGCTCAAGGTTTATATGGAGTGACAGGGCAGAACCGAAGAAGTCGAACGTGGAGAAGGAAGGATCTGTCAGGGAATCCTCCACGTCAATCACAGTCTCGAATAGATATGGAAGATCAAGATCAAGAGACTCACTAGAAAGGCTGATATCCGATGCATATAATGTAGACAAATCAGTGAAATCATCGAATACCTCAAAGATCGGGTCATCCTCGCGAGGGTCGTCGAGGAGAGAATCATCAAATTCATTATCAGAAATATCAAAATACTCGGTCTCGTGATCCGACAGATCGGATGCACTCCCAGAAAGTGAAACCGAGTTTATATGGTCCATGGCATCCTCCCGCAGATAACCCTCAGGGAGTAATGCCGAATCATCAGGGAAGTTGGGATCAATGCTGTCAAATGTCATGTCCTCTAAAAATGTATCGACCTCATCAAAAGGGAGGACACATGGCTTAAGTACGGGACTATCAAGTTCTGTAAAATCCAAAATCGGTCCCTCATCAAACTCTCTATGCTGAGATGAATCCAAATGTATCTCCGAATCTGAGAAGATCTCCTGAAGAATAGCTGAATCAACTGTGTATGGACGCTGGAATGACTCAAAGGATGGCTGAGATGTGGGTTCCTCCTCTATCTCTTGGGATCCTAGCAGATCTAGAATCGACGAATCTTCTACGTGATAGAGCGGGACTGGCTCAAAATCTGATTGTAAATCCAATTGGTCATCAACCAATGTCCGGCTCTGGGAACTCACAACAGTAGGCAATACATCCATCAAATGAGAAGTAGTAGCATCCATATCCTCTGATTTGTGTGTGCTATCAAAATCAGCATGGTGTGTCACACACTCAACAGTTGTCATCTCTCCGTCATGTGTTGTCCCAAATAAATCATCTGGTGTATATGCAAGATCAGAAAGTGTATCCAAGATGGTCTCAACAAAATCCAAGTCGGGACAATGGTGTGAACCACTACACGAGGTAATGACATATGATATCTGCTCTGCGGTCCTCCCCCTCATGGCGATATGGATAAGGTCAGTCATCGAAAATCCATGATCTGGAAATCGCCTCATAAGTTCTCGTAACCTCAACCATGAATCTCTCAACGGCTTTTGGGGGTTAACAGAAAAATCACGAATACATGACCGCATCATCTCTGCTCTACACTGGGGGTAAAATTTCTTCAAAAATAATGATCGTAAATCTCCCCATGTAGTAATCTTCCTTCCCAATCGTCTATGCCAACTCTTGGCTCTACTCTGAAGTGTAAATGGGAAGGTAATCAGCATCATGTCCTCAGAAGTGATATCCAAATATGATCGTGATATACAAAAATCCTCAAATTCATCGATATGCAAATAAGGTTCCTCGTGCATTTCCCCAAAAAACTTAGGCAGTAGATCAATTAACTCTAAATCCAGAACAAAGGGTCTCAAGGTAGAAGCGGACTGGACTTCATGATCTGTGTACTCATCCAATGTCCTAGGATACAAGTCATCTAAAGCTCGCAACTGCCCCATTCGATTGCCTATGGGATGCACTCTCATCTCAGTAATGTGAACACCCATGTCTCGTGTTTGGTCAATCTGGTCTCTGTGGGTGTCACTCACAGCACGTCCCAAATGGGAGGGTGGGTAGGGAGAAGATGAGAAGTCGGATGGGGTTCCGACCTCTCGAGAGAATGAACGTGAGTGATGGGCGTGAAATGAAGAAGCCGCAAAATTCGGCTGGAATGGAAAGTGGCCCATCGTGATGAGAGGAAACTGAAGGGGGGGATGGAGGGATAGAAGGGAGTGAAAGAAAGAAAAGGCAGGAACGAAGAGAGAGATAGAAGGGAGGGAGGGTGGGTTAGAGACAGAAGGTGACTGCTAATGATAAAGGAAGATGATTGTAACCGACTCACACCAAAGACATACAAAACACAAAGCAAACCCCCAGTTCACCAACTCAACACAAAGTGAAGACCGTGAGATTCGGTCCTTTATCTTTTCATTTTTAGAGTTAAGGTGATCAACGAAAGTTGTACAAACACTTAGGAGGCTTGAATAGGATTTGGGCACTACTCCTTAGTGTGTACGCGAGCGAGTAAAAGCGCAAACAATGAGGGAATTGCTCTCCCAATACAATGAAGTGAATCAATTACGTTTGATTTTAGAGTCAAGTTCAATTAGCAGTCCCAATTTTTTTAATTTTTGATTTTGTGATTTTTTTGGATATTTTAAGAATAAACGCCTAACGAGCTTTCCGATTTCCTCTTTGATTAATTTGAGTCCAAAAACAGGGGGAGGGATCGAGAAAGCCAATGCACGATCAAACACAATGATGCATGCAGAGATAAAAAATGCGTACCTTACTCCAGCACTCTACATGCAATATGATCCGCGCATAAAATTAAAGACAGAATATAAACTAACTATATGATGCACGAAGAAATCGGCCTTAGACAAGCAACTTCTATTGATCGTGAAGAACAATAGTTAGCTAACCGAATCGAGTCCGGAGTCCGATCTTGGGAGTCACTCGGTGCCCGCCACAACGGGTCCTGCCAGCGCTGTATGTGACTCCTCACGGCACGTGGTCTCAAATCCAATTAGACTAACTTTTTCAATTAATTTTAGTAAGGTCCAATTACGTTCTATAGGAACAGATATTCTATTAGGTGTTGGGCCTTAGAAATTTTACGTCACAATCAATCAAAATTCCTACGTCTAGGGGCTAAAACTGCGAGAATCAAGTAGTAAGTTATGACGTGAAATCAAAAACACGGAAAACAGCGGTGAGGTCCCCCAAGTGCACCGGCACTTGGCGAAACAGACCCCGAGGAAAGTCCAAGTCCAAAGTCCTAAATTATTACAAAAATATTGTTCTCTATCTCTCTCAGAAATAAAAATTCCTTCTTCTTCTCCCTGCTTCTTCTTCCCGTGCGGGTCCTCAAAAAGTAAACTCCAAGTTGTCCACGCAGTACCTCGCACAAAAAATTAAAGAGAGAAGGTCAGAAAACGATTATAATATAGAGAGACGAAAATGAAAAATGACTACAAAGCCGTGCTCCCCGGCAACGGCGCCATTCTGATGACACGCCTGACAATCGGGTTAAGTATGAAATAAACAGTGGTCGTCGTGACCCAAATCACCAAGCGCGGTCAATCGAGAAAAATGATAAAACCACTCGGAAATGATAGAAATCAATGAAGAGCAAATGTAAGCGGTCTTCGCTATTCTTTTTACCTGGTATAGCGACCAGGGTCGAACACAAGGAGCACGATTTAAAAACTAAGTAGTCAAATTTCAGAAAAGAATTTTTTTAGTGGTTTTTGACTTTTATTAATTTTTTTTTATTTTTTTTAAAAGACGAATAATCACAAAATGCACAAAAGAGTACAAAAACACACACAACACTCTTTTTCTTATTTTGCAATTTTTTTTGGGGGTTTTATATATGCAAAATGTACAAAAATTGATCAGATAATAAAAGACATTAAAGCACAGCTACAGAAATTTTTGTGAAATTTTTAGACTATTTTATGATTTTTTTATGAATTTTCAAAATGTAGACAGAGAAAAAGACACAAAAATAAACTGTTTTTTGATTTTTTAAATATATCCAATCAAATTCAAAATGCTATGAAAACTTTATACAAGGTTAAGAACCACATCAGGACCGTACACCATTTTTTTAGAAATTTTTCGAGCAACACAAATATTTATTCTGATGAAAAGTGTATGCAAAATAAACAATCTGACCACTAGAGACTAAAACATAATTATTAAAAAGTATTTACAGAAAATATAAAAATAATAAACAGCAAGTTGAAATCGCAAATTACCCAAAATGCGTATGGGACGCACGTGGCTCTTGAGCTCTAACAGGGGCGTTGCCGTAATTTGAAGTACTTTCAGGGGATGCTATGTAATTTATCCAGTATGATTTTTTATTTCCCAAATCCCCTAGGGTTTCTTCCTGTTCGTACATTTCTTATTCTCACACAGAGCAGCCGCCGCCCACCAAGGACATGGAGGACAGGGGCCTCGCAGGGCGCGGCCGCGCGCCTGGAGGCGAAGAGCGCGGGGCGGCGCCGCTGGAAGGGAGGAAGCCGCGCGGGAGGAGCTGGGCTTCCGCGCGTGGCTGCTGGAGAGCCGCCCGCGGGGAGGGGCTGGCGGAGGGCACACCCGCTCGCGCGGGGCGGTGGAGGACGCGCTGCTCGCGCCGCTTGGCGCGGCTGGAGGCGCCGCAATGGAGGGCGTCGCCGCTCGACGCGAGAGGTGCGGCCGGTGGGGTCGCTCGCGCTGGAGGGGAACGCGGTGGGCGCGCGCACGGGAGGAGGCTCGGTGGACGGGGGTCTTCAGGAGACGGGGGCTCGTGGGTGTTGCAGGCCGGATGGAGGGCGGCGGCGCCGCCTGCAAGGGAGGTGGCACGCGCAACAGCGCCGCGGCGTTGGAGGGGACGCGGGAGCGGTTCAGCAGCCGCTGGGAGGTCGGAGGCGGGGCGCCGGTGCCGCTGACCCCTGTGTGGCAAGGGACGTCGGGGCGGTGGGGGTGATGACCCACCGTCTGCTTGTGACTTTTTTTTTATTTTTTTTATTTTTTTTATAACCTGCAACAGATGTTAGTTAAAAAAATGTAATTTTTATTATTTTTTTGTATATTTTTTTAATCCTGCAAAATAGATGTTAGAGTTAGAGGACAAACAAAAAATGTTTTTCTTTTGTTTTTCTTTTTGTTTTTATTTTCCTTTATTCCTGCAAAACAATGGTTAGAAACAAAAGTAATTTTTTTATTTTTATTTTTCCTGCAAAAGAGATGTTAGAGAGAAAACAACCGAAAAGATTATTTATTTTTTTATTGTATCTTGCAAAAATATGGAATAGGAAACAAGATACATTTTTTTATTTATAAACAAAAATGGAGTAGGTGAATGGGGATCCGATGGAAATGCGGGGGATGGATCCGATTCTCCGACCACCGTATGTGGTTGGAGATGTGTGGTTGCGTGAGGTAGAACGTGAATATGGAGAGATAACGAAATGAGATGAAAATTGGTGTCGGAGGCGAATTATGTGGAGAAATGTTTTGGAATTTTTAATCTAAAAATTACTTCTTACTCCTACGCTAAGATCTAACTCTACGATTACCTAGGAAAAACAACAAGTAAAAGTGGATCTCACCTCGGGGATCAGACAAGCCATGATGGCCTCGACGAAGCTCACGACGCTGTCACCGACTGGATCGGAGGCTAGGACCCTCTTCAACAAGAAACCTCTCGGAAACTGGGCTCCTCTCCGCCAAAGATCGATCCAATGTGAATGAGGGAGGAGGAGCCCATTAAAAAGAGGCAAAAAAATCAAAAAAGGAAAATATTTACAAAAAAGGAATGTGTTTATTGGATGGATTAATAAAATAATTAAATAAATAAAATAATTAATTAATTAAAAACGAATTTCGTAATTAATTAAAATAAATAAATTAAATAATTTCCAAAAATCAATTAGCCACCTTAATGGTGGCTATTTAAGGCACAAAATCAAATCTTTACATAAAAGGTAAGTTATCAAATCAAATGAATTCAAATAAATCAATAAATTAAATAATTACATATGATTTTCGTAATTAAATAAATTAAATTAATTAATGTGAGACAATTAATTTTTTTGGTAATTTTTATTTAGGGAAATTAATTGTATACATATATTATATACATATGGTATAATGTACATATGTGCAAATAAGGAAATATTTTTTATAAAGGATTTTTTTAATTTTTATTATTTTTTTTAATTAATTTTTTTTAATGAAAACAATATTTACAATATATATATTATGTATAAAAATAAATATAAATAAATATGTTCATCAAATATATAGGAAAACTGCACAAAACACCCCAGAAAACCGACTTTTTAACCGTAACTCCAAAAAAAATGAAACCACAGCCATTTGAAAGATAATTTAATTTATAGTATGATGGAAGTGAGTTTGGTTCAATTTGAGCTTGTGTGGAGCCGGAATTGATGTTTCAATTATCACTTTGTGGCTTTTTCTGGGTGTAATTATTTGCAATATATACAATATTTTATTTTACAAATATTTTTATTATTTACAACACAATTTTATTTACAACTTTTATTTACAAAAATAATTAGTTTGAGGTCAAACTATGTACAAGTAAAATAATGTAAGTTTTGTACAAATATACATGAAAAATATTTACAAGATATTTTTGATTTTTCTGACAAACGACCCTATCTCCCCCTACTTTATTCCTGGTCGATCAGGTCAAGTCTTGACCTTCTCTCGGGGTTTGGGTCAGTCTGTATTTATTGCATAACTACATCCTTTATTTTCCTTTTCTTTTTCTTTTCTTCTTTATTCTTTTATTTATGTACAAAAAGTGTTAAAAATGCAATTTTAACAAATGCATGCAAAATGGTAAAATTATGAAATTAATGGGTATTTACATGTGTTTGACTAAGAAAATGAAGCTAAAATAAAAGAATAAAGGCGATGAATCGTGGATTCATCACCTCGCAAGAAAGAAGACAAGTGTCAGACCAGATTATTGTAAAAAATGTCAGAAAAATATATCTAAAGAAATCTATACAAAAAGCCGTGAAAAGAAAACCGCGGAAAAACTCAAAAACCGACTACTAAGCAGTGCTCCCCGACAACGGCGCCATTCTGATGACACGAAAAGCCGAGCAAACGAGGTAGATCAGATATATCTCAAATGGTCGTTGTGACCTCAATCGCTCTTGTGTCAATCAAGAAAAAGAGACCACCAAATATGATAAAATCACTCAAACATCCAATAGTGGTCTTGCTATTTTATTAACCTGGTATAGCGACTAGGGTCGAAAACAAGGAGCACGTGATGGCCTTGCAGCCTACGAAGTAGTCAAAAATAAAATGAAAGAAAATCAAATGTATTTTTTGGTGGATTTTTTTAGCCTTTTTATATTTTTTTTGAATTTTTAATGTATTAAGAAAATAAGGAAGACAAGAAAGCAAGGCAATTCAACAATTTATTTAAACACTCAAATATCAACCAAAAATTCAAATAAAAATGTTTTTGTGTATTTTACACTTTTTATTATTTTTAGTGAATTTTTGAGATTTTTCTGATTTTTATTTAATTTTCTAAAAATAAAAAAGGTAAGAAACTGAAGGTACTGTCCAGTCAGGAGTAAAAGGCCAAATAAGGCCTATTTAGCTCCTGGAGGCAATTTTCCTATAAACTAGAAAGTTTAAGGAAAATTTGGGCACTGAAATTATTGTTTTTGGATTTTTAAAATTGTTATTAGAATTTTTATAAGTTTTTAGGTGTTTTTCAATTTTTATGAGTTTTATATGATGAAAAATGACCAAATATGGTCAGAAAATCAAGCAAGACAAAACACACAGTAGAGATTTTTTTAGAGTTTTTAGATGAGTTTTAATATTTTTTGTGATTTTTCAAGTCAGACAGTAAAGAAAATGGTTGTTTTTGATTTTTTAAAAATATCAAATCAAAACAAAAATGTCTTCAACCAATTTTCATTGAATTCGGAGTTGATTTGCTATTTTATTCAAAAATAAAACTTAGGTACTGTGCACAGGGACCTGAGTGCAAATACCCAAAGTTCTGGGGGGGGTCTGGTGCAAAATACCCAAGGAATCACGTGCGCAGCGCGTGCCTGGGGTACTCAGGGACCTATATGAAAAGAAAACAAGTTCCTGGGACTATTTGATAACATGTACCAAAAGTCCGAGGGCTTGTTTGTAAAATACCCAAAAATAAGCGCACATGCACAAATCAATCCACGCACAGGGGTACAAATGCAATTTTCTAAAAAGATTTCTTCATTTCATAACCATCCAGAACTACAGGGCTAAGCAAGCAATTATCCCAAAAGGGCACGTGTCGATGCACGTGCTACACTACAAACAGGGGCATATGTGCAAATAAAGTAAAGCTCAGGTCCAAAGTGCAAATAACCCAGAAATAAAACAATGTATTTACAGGACTAAACGCTAAATAAACTAAAGAGAAGGGCCTAAGGGTAATTTACCCTTTATTAAGTCGACCGACGGATGGGCGCCACGTGGTGGATCGAGCGGCTGGAAATGGGTAGACGCCCAACGCTGGGTCTTCGACGCTGATCGGTCGGTCCGGGCGCTGCCACGTGGAAGATCAAACGGTGGACGGTGCGCGGTGGCTGAACCTCGCTGGATCGACGGTGGAGATCGACCCTCAAAGGATCTAACGGTCTGTGCTGCTCCTCGAATGGACGAACGTGTTCAGATCTGGAGCCTGGGGTCGATCGGACGGCGGAGAAGGATGGTGGAATAACAGGGCTCCGGCGAACTTCGTCGGGCTCGTAACGGCACTGGTATCCTCCTGGAGGCTCGCTGAAGATCGGAGAAGGAAGTTGCGGGCCCTCCGCGTCTAATGGAGGTCTCCGATGACCCAACGGAGCTCCGAGGAGCTCTGGAGAGTCGGGCGGAGGCGGAGCTGCTGGACCTGATGGTCCAAGCCCTCAGATGGGCTCGGATGTACCTGCAAACAACGCCAACAAACTCGCGGGTCGAGGGCAAACTGCCTCGACCCCGTTAGGCGTGGTGAAAGTGGTCGGTGAGGCGCAGTGGTCGAGCTCCGGCGAGGGGGTGGACAGAGGTGCTCGAATCCCCAGCTCCTGTGCGAGCTGGGTTGAACGGGGGTGCGGAGAACGTGCATGGGAGGAAGGCGGAGGCGATGGTGGATTCCGATGGTCGAACGGGACGGGGAGATGGTCGGAATCGGCGAAAGTCGACGACGATGCGATTAGGGGGAAAATCGAAATCAGAGAAAAAGAAGAAGGATCTAGGCTACCTGGGTGGTCGAGTCGACTGTGGGCGAGCATGGGCAGCTCTGGGTCCTTGCCTCGAGGAGCGTCGACATCCGAGGCTCTGGCTCCTGCTCTGGGCGGAGCACGGCGGAGCTATCCCGTCGGATCAGTGGTCTCTCGCTCCCTCCTCGCTGCGACACCTGCTGGAGCAAGCTGTCACTCTCTCCATGTCGGTGGAGGTCCCTGGGTGGTGAACAAGTGAGCCAAAGATGAGGAATGAAGTGGCGGAGCTCAGCTTATTTATGATGGAAGGTCCGGCTAGAAGTGATCGGGTAGGGCAATGTGGAGCGCGAACCCCGAGGTGGGTGTGACGACGAGGGTCTCAGATGTGACCGGAAGGAATCGGACCCAGGGTTTAGGTAAGAAGGGATCGGGTTTAGGTGTAAAAATTAAGAGAAGTCGGGTCGGGCACCTAATACCCGTGGGAAGTGGTCCTAGAGGGGGAGTTGACCGGGCGGTCAACGTCCCCGTGGACCACTAGGAATCAGCCATGTATAAAATAATTAGAAATTCAATTAAAAATAGCGAATGGTCGAATTATTAAAAAGTTAAAACATAAAATATTTTTGTTTTAATTTTTTATATTTTTTTGGTGATTTTTAATTAATTGTTCAAAATAAAATGAGGTATTTACACTATATAGCTATACATAGGTATATGTACAATATGTCTTTTTAATTTTTGATTTTTAATTTGTTATTTTTGTGCATTTTTATTCCCATTTTATATTTTATTTATTTATATTATAAAATTAGGAATAAAAGGGTATTTTTATTTTATTTTTATTATTTATATACAAGGGTGAAATAAATATATATGTACATGTATCTACATGGTGTATTTACAAGGTATTTTTGGGTTTTTAATTTTGTTATTTTATTTTGTTTTTGTTTTAATGGTTTTTAATTTATTTATTTACACCATAAAATATAGAATATTTACAAATTTTATGGAATTTGATTTTATTTATTTATAAGGTAGAATAAATATAGGAGTGGCTATGTACATGATGAATATCTACATGTGAATGTTTTTATCTTTCTTTTTAATTTTTCCATTTTTACTTTGATTTTTATATTTATAAATATATACAAGTATTTACAAGCCCATTTTAGTCCCTTTTTGGAGGAAAATATTTCTATTATATTTACAAATATATTTACACACATGAGCCCCTATCTCCCTCTACTTTGGCTTTTATGTGGTCAGGCCCATGCTGAGCCCTCCCTTGGGTTAGGTTGCTCAATATTTATTCTAAATATTTCCCTCTTTTTCTTTTTACTCTTTACTCTTTTATTTTTGCACAAAAACATGCTAATTATTAAACTTTATACAATGCATGCTTTTGATAATTATTTGTATTTACATGAATATACATGTATTTGCAAAGGTTTTTGTAGCTAAAATATAAGAATAAAGAGTGATGAATGGGTATTCATCAGGAGGCGATCAACGCTGTTGGTGCTGTGCAATCGGACGGTGGCTGTGTGTCACCAAGAACAGGGCAAGGATCGACGGTTCTAGATAGCCCTAGAGGAACACACGAAGAACAACGGCCTGATGAGCTTTGATCTGCAAAACCTCATTGTGGATGGCGTCTCCCTTGCAACAATGGGGCTCCAGAGGTGGCTAGCATTCTTCTATGCCAGTGGATGGGCTAAAAAGGGATGAGGAGAGCTAGATCGACATGACAGAGGAGCAACTACTAGAGTGTCTCCTGGGGCTCGTTGAAGGGCTCTTTTGAGTTGTCTCTTATTGTTTCCTGCATGAGCTGTTAGCAGGAGCTCGGAGCAGCTCCTCTCGGTCGGGTGACGATGGGGGAAGGATGCATGTCTCTCCAGCGAGCGGCGGAAGAAGAGAGGTGACGACCTTGCTCTATGCGAGGGGCAAGGTGGATGGAGGCGCCTTGAGTAATAAGAGAGCGACGAGGGAGAGGATGGAAGTGATAGTGGAGTCGAAGAGGGGCGGAGGTGGTCAGAAAGGAGCGGTGGATCCGGGGCTCCGACGATCGAGAGATTTTGGGAGTTTGCAAGAAATGAAAGTGGCTTGAAGCAATAAAAGATCTACACTACACTACTGCACTCTAGGGAATTCAAAGACAAAAAGAAGGGAAAATAAGCTCACTCGATGCATGTCGAAAGCATCTTCGGTGAAGTGACTCCGATGGACTGGACCTCCTCAATTCAATGCGCGATCGGATCATGAAGGGCTGGAATGACTCCTGTTGTCAGCAGGAATTAAGAAGATTCGGAGCCTAGGTCTAGGGTTCAATGGTGGAAGAGGGATTAAATGTTGAATTAGGTCTGAAGGTTATTCTTTATACCTGAGGTGAAGCAAGGTGGGAGATCAAGGGAGATCTGGCGGAGCAGTAATCCGTGGCCTAAGGAAAGCCAAGGGTGTGTATCATCGTGGAACGAGAAAGAAAAATCATAAAGACACCAACTCATTTCGATGCTTGCATCGATCTGAGGAAAAAGGTGAACATGGGTCAAAACCACGTTATGACAAAGATCAGACCTGGGGAGAAGAGTTGAACGGGGTTAACTCTTGACACCCCTTGTTGGTCCACATGGACCAACCATAAAAGGGCTCGTCAAAAATATTTGCAAAATAGTTAATAAATTATAAATGATTCTATTATTTTTAGGTTATAGAATAAAATTTGTTTCTTATTTTCTGAATTATTTTAATTTTTAATGATTTTTTAGAGTTTTGTAATTACAATTTACTTTTTAAGGGCTATATATTGGTATATTCATCTATATATTTTATTCTATTATTTTTATTTTGTATTTTAATTTTATTAATTTAATTTAATATTGTATATATTTATAACTTATTTTTATAAACTTAAATATATATTTTATTTTATTTTTTGATATAATATATACAAATAAATAAATAAGTGTATTTATTTCATAGGTATAGATATAGGTAGTTTACCTATGTATTTTATACAATATTTTATTTTGGCATTTTCGTGTTGTCTTTATTCTTGTTTTAATATAAACATATTTTATTAATAATATTTACAAAATTATATAAATTTAAAATTATAAAAATAATAAATAATAAATAAAGTGAATATTTTAATCGGTATAAATATACAATAGGTGTCCAAAACATAACTTTCACATTGTAACTCAAAAAATATGAAACCACCTCCATTAAATAGCTTATTAAAAGTTATATACAATTAATAGTGATTTTGATATATTCTGAGTTTTTATTTGATGATATGAGTCTGCGAAGTTGGGATTTTGAAATCTTATTTAGATTGTATCTTTTTATTTGTATAATATTTTTGTGTGAAATCAATTTTGTATTTTTTCTATATTTAATTATCTACAACTTTCATGTTCACAGTTTTTTATCTGATATATAAAAAGTGGAACTAAAATAGGTCCCCAAAATGAATAAAATTGAATTAAATAAAAGGTATTTCTATTGGATTTTGGCCCTTATCTCCCCCTTCTTTATTCCTAACCTATTGATTGAGATGCCTAGGTCTCGGGTTTTAGGATCATAAAATATGTACGATATTTTATTCTTTTTCTTTTCTTTTCTTTATGTTATAATTTTTGCATTAAAACCATATTTTATATATTATTTACACAATGATGCACGAATGCTAAAATGCGTAAATTAAAGGTATTCACATGCATTTACTAGGGCTTTAAGGCTAAAATGATAGAATAAAGATGATGAAATAGAGATTCATCACTATGTAAACGATCTTGTGAGGGGATCCACCTAACCTTGGGTATATCTGTATCCACTGCAACAAAATTGTGCTATAGTGAAGTTTTTTTTGAAAATCTGTCACTAAATTAGCCGTTGTTAAATATATAACGACGATATTATTCGTTGTGAAATGAGTTTTCATACTCGTAATTAGGGACGAATATCATATATGTCATTATATCATTAACAACTGTCCACATATCGACAGTTATCTGTTATTATTTTTCAAACTTATAATTAATAATTGCTAAATTTTGATTTAGTTGATATTTTAAAAAAATAGCGACGGATAAGCATCGATATGTGGACCGTTGCTAATGATATAACGACATATATGATATCCGTCGTTAATTTCAAGTACGAAAACTCATTTCGCAACGAATAATATCATCTCTCTATTTTTAAAATGGCTAATTTAGTGACGGATTTTGAAAAAACCCATCACTATAGCTCTATTTTGTTGAAATGACCTCTCCCAACTCATTTCATGTGACATGCAAAACAAAAGAAACAAAAGCCCTATTTATTGCCACCTATGGTCAGACGGTTAGGAATAGGATTATTTGCTGGATGATTACTTTTTGCTTTGTCTACAAAATTTGAAGTATTTACAGGAAGAAGGCAAACAAATCCAAATAAAATTAAGTTTAATTACGTGTAATATTAAAATGCAAAGAAAATCACTACTAAATGGTGGATTGATTGTCCTGCACCGAGAATGTCGAATTGCCTATAAAATAAAAATAAATAACAATAAATAATCTTCTTGCAACCTATGATAAAAAAGAAAAAAAATCTGATCACAAGATGTAAAATAAAAATACATTGGTATATGCATATAAAGCCATACTGATTATTTGAATAAGATACTGTTCAGTACAAGAAAAATAAGTTGTGGTCACAGAATGTGGCTACGGAAACTTGTGACCACTATAATTCTGTGGCCCCTGGTGTCTCGTAACTACAATCAGTGGTCAAAGTCTTCATATAAGAGTTGTCGTCACGATAAATTCTATGGAAGAGTTGGCCACGATTTGTGGCTATGAAAAACTAGGAGCCACGGAATTATCGTGGCCGCAAGTTTCCGTAGACACATTCCGTAGCCACAACTCATTTTTCTTGTAGTGATATTCGTTGTTAGAGAAATCTCGCAACGAGACTTGTAATTAAGACTACTGACCACAACTGGTCAGAGCTCAATTCCGTGGCCACAAACCCCATATCCGAGGGCATAGTTTTGTAGCTACAAAATGTTTTCCTTGTAGTAGTTGAAATTCATTATTATTATTATTATTATTATTATTATTATTATTATTATTGCAACTCTAAATTACGGATGATCAATTTTAGATTTTATATATTACTCGGTATTCACTACAAGAAAAATGAGTTGTGACCACGGAATGTGGCGATCGAAACATGTGGCCACAATAATTCTATGGCCACGTTTCTCGTAGCTACAATCCGTGGTCAAAGTCTTCATACAAGAGTTGTGGCCACGATAAGTTCTGTGGCCACTTGTAGTGGCCATGACATATTCGTGGTTAGAGAACTCTCGCGACGAGACTTGTAGCCACGGCTACTGGCCACGATGTATGGTGGCCAAAGTCCAATTCTGTGGCCACAAAGCCCACATCTGCGGGCATAGTTCTGTGGCTACATCTTGTTTTCCTTGTAGTGATTTATGGCGTATTTATAAGCCGAATGCTTGGTGTGTGCACAAGATACCTATAATTATGCAATTACTATCTAATTATTTAATATCTTGAAGTTATATTTTTGTATTTATTTTGCAAGGAAAACATAAATCATCAAGAGGGAGGATGTCTTTCTATTTCCCTCAATATCAAAAAAATGATAAAACATGTAAATGAATAAAAGAAAATAATTCTACGACATTTTTAGGACTTCTTTACCTTTTTGGATAAAATAGTATTGCGTGGGTTTTTTAAGGATAATATAAAAAATCCAAACAACTCAAATATAAGAATTAATTGAGTTTGTTTTTTTAATATTTTGATCGTTGTAATTACATGATTAGATTTACTAATTCATAACAACATATAAAAAATTCCGAAAATACAAGTTAAATTTCTAATTGTATTTCTTATTGTCTGATTTATGCAAAAAATTAAAAGAAAATATTGCAATCACTACAAGAAAAATGAGTTGTGCCCACGGAATGTGGCTACAGAAACTGGTGGTCACGATAATCCCGTGGCCACTAGTTTCTCGTAGCTACAATCTGTGGCCAAAGTCTTCATATACGAGTTGCGGTCACGATAAGTTCTGTGATCACTTGTAGTGGCACCACAACGTGTCGTGGCTAGAACCCAATTATGTGGCCATAAATCTCATATTCGTGGCCATAGTTATGTATCCAAAACTTGTTTTCCTTGTAGTGAATATTTATCTGATAGATTTAAATTTTAAATGGCAGATTTTCTGGGTTAACTGACAGCCCCAAAATTTGGATAGATGTTTTAAACGTAAAGTTCAAATATCGATATCGTATTTCACATAAGGATAACAATGTCGCATCCAAAAAGGATGTTGGTGATGGTTTGACCGCTAGTTGAAGATTTAAATCGTTGATTTTGCTAAGTTTTGAAACGTACCATAATAAATGTTCATATTATTTATGATCAGGATATTGCGAGCCACATATATTTTTCACTGTAAATGAAATGGCTATATAATGTTCTAAGAAACCTCACGCGATAGGCGAGAACCAGTTTCTAGCCATCTTCCACCACAACGTGACGATGAAAATAAAAATAATAATTCTCTTGAGGTTCTACGTAAAACATTATAATTCAATCGATTTAAGCTGTTTTAGACCATAGATTTAATGTTAGTTCAACGTCATCTTTTGAAACAATAAATACCAATTATCTAACAAATTAGGCAAGCTACATTTGGGGTTATCATATATCGATGTTTACTTTATATATGCGTGTATGGAAACATGATATTATTTTATTGGTTGACTTGGCATGTATATTAAATACGGATTTTATAGTAATAATAAAAAGATTGTTGTACTTCTAAAAAATAGGAGGCATAATACACAAAAATGATGCATTTACGTACAGAGCTAGTTCTCCTTTCACATATAAAACAAATTGATGCATTAAATTCAAGTAATATAATATATAGATAGCTTATTCTAAATCACGGAAGTGGAACATGCACTAATGATCAATCACGTAAGTACGAAGACACGCTAAAATATAAGTTTGACACTTGTAATTGGGCTACGTCTTTGGTCGGTAGTGATCGATTTTCATTATGTGAAAATAAAGCATACTAAAGATACTGAGAGCCATAATCCCAGTGAATTTATATAATATCCCCGTAACAAGAATACAATGAGACTCCCGTCTTATTGGTGTAGGCTACAACAGCAGGGAGTGTATACGATGGTTCTGTAACTGGAATTATACCATCAGGATTCAAGGCATATAAGTATATAACATAACTAGTTAGACACTGGAACTAGCTACGTTATCTTTTATGTTCCTTTTCCTCTAATCATAAACAACAATAATCTATTTATAATTTGGCAAGTGTCATAATAATTGATTATAAATAGTTACATGTATATCTATCAGCCTCATGAGCACCAAAAGTCTAACATATATCGAAGGAACAGTTGTCCTTCATCGGCATTAATTAAACAAATATACAAGAGGAATTGAAAATATACAACATTTCTTCTGTTAATAGATGTCTCCTTTGCCATAACAATCTTGAAAATTACGAACACCTTTTTGAAAATTGTTGTGTTACAAGAGAAATTTTTAACAAGTGTGGTTTGACAACAAATTTTACAACATTCATGGATCTCATCTTAGGCAACTCAACTTCCTTTGATGAACTTTCTTCCATGGATTGGAATCTTCAGTCGCTTAAATCAACCATTTGGTGGGCAATCTGGAAGGGTCGTTGTGATCTGGCTTTTGAGGGAATACCTTTCAACACAACTAAGATCATTGAAAAAGCTTCATTTATTTGTGCGATTAGAACTGGTTTGGCTTTTGATCCGACGAGAGGATGGTTTTATCCAATCAACGCGCCCTATAACGACTTTTAACTTGGTTGGTTCTTGATTCTGTTTTTCTGCTGGATTCTACTTTATCATATTTTGGTCTATTGTTATTGTAGGTTCTTTTTAGCAGATTGTATCTCCTTCTCCGGTGGCCTGGTGATTATGGTTGTGGCCTGGTGATTGCGGATGGAGTTTCCTTCCTGGACGGTCTTTATGCTGTGTTGGTATTATTTTTGTTCCTGGAAGATCCTGTTTGTTTCGCTTTTAGGGGGGAGGGGTGATACTATTGATGCTTATTCCCATCCCTTTTCCCCTTTTTTTTGGGTTGTTGATTGCGGTTGTTCTTTTTGTTATTCCGCCCGATGTTGGTCGGAAGAAACTCATTTTCTGAGTTCTTGGTTGTATCTTTTTAATCCGATAATGAATGAACTTTGATCCTTTTTTCAAAAAAACATTAATTAAACAAATTATACAGGTATGCGGATTGATGGTTTACTCGGGTTTATTAAACGATATCTAATCTGAATTGATTGTGATGGATAACATTACGTCGATGGGGATAATATATAGTTAGTTTCCTTCAACAACATATTTCTTCCACACAGTTATCGTCATCATCTTACCCTCCACAGCATATTTCGTTTAACATGACGTATGCCACAAGAGTGTCGTGATTAAAATAGCACATTAAAATCATAGTGATCCAAATTGAACAAATACAATCACTTAGTAATGCTAGAATAATGAAAAGAATTATCCCTAAATTGTAAAGCAAGTAATTGACAGGATCACGAAAGAACAAGAAGCACAAATCAGATGCCATAGAACATGTATCCAACAACTGTGGTAGATTTGCGATAATAACTTATTTAAGTATTCATTTAAAACTTTCTTAGGTAGGATTTCACCCTTGGTGCATAGGATGTGATGATTTCCTCAATAGATATTATGGATCGACATACTTCGATGAAGGTTGTTTAGGAAAGCACCTTAGAGAAAATGATTTTCAATGAGGAAGATCGGTTGTCTAAGATCTGAAAATGAAAGAAGAGATATTGCACATCAAGAGATAAACTCCTATACTACTACATTTAGAGACGGTTGTTATTTGTTGGACTCTCATTGTAGATGGTATGTCAAAATCATCTTTTTGAATACCAAACTTTTGGATTAAAAAAATAACCTATGTTATGGTAACGACACCATATGACAAATTCAAAAATGCCCTTCGCTAGTTATGTGGAATTAATGTGATGTTCGTTGTAGGAGAGAAAATCTGGATTAATCAAAAGGATCATGTGAATTCATTTCTCAATTACATACAAGCAAATTTATTTTTTACTTGGATAAGTCCAAGGATGAACTCATGGAGGCCACTGTCTCCTTTGGATGATTTCTAGAAAATCTAGATGCTAGGTTTTCAAGGAGATTACTTTTAGCAATTATTTATGCAAATATAAATGCTAAGCAAGTAGAGTGTTAATTTTAGGTTAAATTAGCCAACAGTAGAAAATTCAAATTAATATGCAATTAACTCAAATATCTAGAAAGTTAAAATTTCCTAATTATTTATGCAATGATGAATCCAGAACGTATTTTTTGTATTTTTAGGAAACGAAATGCATGCATGAAAATATACACTTTTTATTGTTTTTTTTTGCATTTTTGGCACATAATGTGCAAAATTATGAAAATTTGTCAGTAAGTTAATTATGATGAAATTAACCTGCTATGAAATTTTGGGATTTTTCTGATGGAAAATGATTTTTTAGAAATAAAACAATGTATATTATGGGATTCTGAATATTTTAATTTTAATAAATAGTAAACTCAATTAATTTCTTGATATAAAAGTATCCTAGATATGTCTAATGAAGAGGTATCTAGGAAAAATTATAACTCCTAAAATTATCAAGTAAAAGAGAATAAAAAATAAATTATAAAAATCACAACTTAATTTATTTTAAGAGAAAAAGCGTGCAAAGTGGACAATCTTTGGGCATAAATTAAAGCACAATTAATTCTATACAATATAAGTCACTACAAGAAAACAGGTTTTAGGTGACAGACCTATGGCGACGGATTTATGGTTTGAGGTGACAGATTCAGGCATGGTGACGGATTTTCCGTCATCCCATATCCGCCACCAAAACCATCGTCGCCAAAGACTTTGGTGACAAAAATCCGTCACCATAGTATAATGCAACGGACAATCTGTCACTAAAAAATTGTTTGATATGAAACATTTTAACAAGCAACTGGCATCACCTGTTTTTAAGAATTGGCTGGGGTATTCCGGTGCAATGCTTCAGAACAATTGAAAGACATTAACAAGACACAATGGATATCAAAAATTAATCATGTACAATACAAAGATGTGTGCAAATAGTACATTGAACCATCACTTTCTATGAGAAGAACAAAATTGAAATAAAATGGGTGTTCTATCCATCTTCAAACTGGGTGTTCTATCCATCTTCAAACTATCATGACGGTAAGCATCACAACTATAACCTCCGATAACTACTCATCAGGAGAAATGATCTGCAAGGAAAAAAATCAAGTTAAAAATAAAGTACAATATAGTTCAAGTTTAAAATCAAGCTTAAAATATTACTGCATTAGTATCCAAGTAAAACAGACATCAACTAGGGTTGAACTAGTGAAGTAGTCCCCACAAACATTAGATCAATGACAGAACTCCCACCACAAATCACACATATACTCCAACAAGCAATACAAATGTTCAAGATTCATTCATCTCATAACTATATAATTGTCAAAAGAATATATTAAAATGACGATCGTACACCACTATAATTAGAATAAACTTTCGGTAAGATATTCCATTAACATCCGTGCTATAAGGCAGAAGTTAATATTAGAATTCAAAATTCCAATGCCATTAAAAAACCATTGTTTTCCAGCTACTAGTACATTCACCAAACTGAACAAAATAACTTCCAGTAGTCCACCCCTTCAAAACTTTGTATTTGGCAAATGCAAATCCAACAATTGCATGAATTATGTATAGTTGGGCATTAGAACCAACTGGTGATTTCATGGTAGCTTTACTTGATGCGGTCAACCAAAAACAATTACATATGTAATTCATGTTCCTCAAATATTCTATAGCTATTGTTATATCCAAGCAGAAGTTAAAATCAACATCTTTCATGTGGCCTTAAGCAATTGGGCTTTAATGGAGAAACTCACCTATCAATGTTCTCATTGCTTGAACCCAATTTGATTGTATAATCATGAATTTAATTAATTTTTATCAGTACTGAGCGTATTAAGATCTAGTATAGGAACTTTCTTCATCAGATTGGAATTGAGGTTACGGAAATTTTCATGGGACGAATACACTCACAGAAAAACACGCTTGCCACTGGAATTTGCTCAACTAAGTAAACTAACCAGTTCCACACTTCCACACCACCAAGTTGATTTGGTATGTGCATACATGCATGAATGCCCATTTTAAGATGGGTACTCTTTCGACTTCAAAAAAAGATGGGCACTCTTCAATGAGATGCATTGTTACAAATGACAAATGCCTAACACAAGTGCTCTTATTACCAAGAACAAGGTTGTTTCTGTCATCTCATTGAGATAAACTCCCTACTGCTATTGTACATTAACACAATGCACTATTTAAAATCTGAGTAAATATTCACTATAGCAGAGCTTTTAATCTAAGTTGAAGGGCTTTTAATCTGAGTATTTGTAATAGTATTTAAACAGTGGATCACTGTCGAACTAGTAAACTTGATTAAATATTCGTTGAGTCATGCACTAGTGTATTTAAAAGTGATGTCATGCAGTGTAACAGCGAGTCACTATTTAATATGCAGTGTAACAGTGATGTCATGCAGTTTGGGCATGCAAGATTTTGAACTTCAAAACGAGTCTCTACATGCTTGTTATATGAGTAATCATCTCCATAAAAATCGAATATAAGATATACAGACATTATTTTACGAGAAAATCTCATATGCAATCCAAAGAAGTTGAATAGGGTCATTGTAAATATAAGATACTTATCTAACTAATTCAATATAATCAACTTCAAATATCAAGAATTTCAACGTGCATTACAATATAGTAGGATACTTACCTTGAATGTGCACATTTGATAAATCAGATGTATGCTTTCGAAATAACAAAACCAATGCATTGACTTGTGGAAGTCCAATCAGGAACATGAGCCTCCCTGCATTAACAATAACAGGAATATATTACTCAATGACAGAAATTATTAAAAACATGCAAGAACCCACTAACCTACACAATGGATAAACTAATATAGAACTACCATAGAAAAGGGCACGTATTTAATACAAACAAAAAAACCAACCTGATCAATGGATAAATGGATGGGTCTTCTACTTTTTAAACGAATATTAGAGATCTATATTTGATTAATTTTTCCATTATAGCTAGATTATGAATTACAGAGTAGATACAATTGTGAGAAAGTCAAAGAAATAATTAACAGACAATAATAGTAGACGAACAAGTCGAATAATAAATTGAAATAAACATAGATAAAAATGCATTCTTGCTAACAAATAGCGAACAAATCAGATAATTTATGATAGTCTACTTCTATAGTCGCAATAGTTGTAAGTCTTTACATGATCAACAGTTTAGCTCAAAACATACACATGTGCCCGCTCCCACAACCCACACAGACAATATATATTCTACCTTGGAAACTTTCAATTCATCGATTTATTACAAATAAGATATATTGGAAGACATCTCACAGACACAGAATGAAAAGTAATCTTACATATTTTCTAGACTTGTTATCGAATCTTCTTAGTGTATTTTTGAAAATATAATTTAATAAATAAAATACATCTAAGTATAGCAACTGATACTTACAGTTACAATCATGTTTTTGTCATTTTATACAATCAGATGTAGTAGCATCCCTATATTTATCATTGCAACATAGGTCTTGTGTGTGTGTGTGCATATTCAATAAGCACTCCTTCCATATCCTACTCCAAATAAAATATCATAGCCCCAATTTGCCTCCACGAGTCAAATCGGTCCACTTCGTCCCAATTCTCCCACTCCTCAATGTGCCAAATAGCTCTGCCACAAACTCTTTCGATTCCTTCATCGCTGCAATCAAACAAACAAATCCAAGCATCTATATTTGTTCTGTTTTACATGTTTGTTTAAACTTCGTTCCAACTTGAGATCATGTTTATTCAACCACATGGATTTGGAATATGTGATTTTGTTTCGATTTTGATCTAAGAGTAGGAGATTCTAACCAATGCATTGGGTGAAATAGGACCGAACAAGGAGGTCGTCGTGCGAGAGGCGATCAAAGTTGCAACGGACCTCCCATGACCAACTCCTACCACCGTCGCTGATGAACCTCAGAGGTGGAGGATGATATCATCATATTCCCTGGGACCTTGATATTTTTGTTGTAGTGCAAGTACATACTCCATGGGACCTTGCTTTATAATATCTGCCAATCGGAGATAAAGATGATATCATCAAAAAAATCATAAAGATTGTGTCGACTAGAGCAAGGAAATGAAAGTTGTCCATTGGGAGAATACCTTCATCGTCTTCATTGTCTCAAAACAAAATAAATGTACAAAATCTCTACATGAAGAAATGAATAGCATAAAGTCAACAACCAGATTATTTGGATAGGAAAAAGTCTTGCAAGAACAAATAAGACGATAGAAATTTCCATCTCCAAAAATAAAGTTGCATAAAAAGATGCTTGAGGAACTGCAATAACATGTTTTGTAGTTTAAAAAACTGAAGTGTATCAGCTATATAAGCACAATTCCAGCTTCTGTGGTGAATGAAACATACCAACTACGTTAGAGGAACTAAATAATTGTATATTCTAGAAATTTTAGCATACCCACTAGTAACAAATATAAAAAGAGAAACAAAAAACATGCATATCAAATGTTCTTGTAAAAAAAGCATATACATCCAATACCCATTCCAAACGACAAACATGCAGCTGCCTTGATAAGAGAAAACCAACAACATAGGATTAAGAGAAATGATTGTTAACATTCATATCAAAAGGTAAAATTTAAATTCTTACATGAATCCAAAAACTGCAACTGGCTTATCACCAAACATATATAAGTGTCTTGGAGTATTACCTCAGGCCATTAACACCGGGAAATATTAACACAATGCATTAGAATTATGGAGGACATTCTGGAGGTACCTCCTCATTTTCTACGATATGCGCTAAAAGGTAAGATGACTTGACCATCAAGGAAGCCACCACCAGATCTTGTTACTATAAATAATATACATGCTAACTTTCAAAGATACAGCTAAATAAGCATCAATGCTGCAATCAACCCACTATCTGTGCTCCCTTAATAATTGAACAAACGATGCGGGAGTGACATTCTTAAAAAAACAAACCATTAAAACAAGTTAGAAAAAGGAAAAGGAAAAAAACAGAAAGCACTCAATTTTGTTAGATTATTAACCTGAAGCAACATCAAAACCATGACACATAAGATGCCACCATTAAGGATCGCAAGCATTGGAGATGAACCAAAATATGCACCTAGAAGATTATGTGGGGATGATTTTATAGCAATTGTCATATCTTCAAAACCATCGTAACTCATCAAAGTCCACCCATTGTCAGCAAATCCATTCACTGTATTAGTGAAACACTTAAAGGAGCTATAATTTGCAATATATGTAACAAGGAGTGTAAATATGAAAAAATATACCCACATGCTAAGTCTTTGGCTAAAAGCCCGAAGAATGATGGCCTCCACCATAAACAACTTCTCTACTTGTTTGTAGCCCTGACTTGATGCTTTTATTATTACATAAATCATTCCTTTTACTTGATGTTGATAGAGCGTGTCTATCTAGAGATACTGCCTCTAATATGGTCAACTCTTGATGGTCTTAATGTGTGCATTTTTGCCTATGACCAAACTGGTCCAGGCAAAACATATACAATGGTACACTTTATTTTATATCTCTATATGGTGGTTAGTAGAAGGTTTCATCAGTTGACTACTCACTAAACATACCTTATGATACAAACTTGACAGAATGGACCAACTATAGCAACCAAGAAAACATATGGTATCAACTATAGGGTGCTAAATGATATATTTCATATTTCACAGAGCCAACAAAATACTGTAACTTATGAAATTGAAGCTCGGATGGTAAAGATATACAACGAGCATGTGCGTGACCTACTGTCAAGCGATGCTTCACAAAAGAGATATCCATTGTTCATTTAGCTATAGTTTGGAAACATTACAATGTGAACTAGACTTCAATTGATGGTCACTATCTGAAAGTTCTGGATTGGAATTGGCTGGCAGTCCCACCCATCTAGTGATAATATTTTTCTCTGAATCTTCTTCTCTCAAAATTAATAACGGAAATTTGAGTATTTATCATGATAAGAAAGATCCTTAACTTGCATACACTGGAGATTCGACATGCTTCACTTCATGTCCCTGATGCTAGCATCTAATATAGGAAAGGAGAACGGAAACTCTAATGGGAAGGGAGATGATGAGGTTTATGAAGTTGATCTGATCTATGGAAACAAATGATCAGGGGTAGATATATTTAGATACATTGTAATTCAAACATTTATGTGAGGTGGATATATTAGGATTCATCAACTATTACACTTATTAAATTAGATAACCAATCTGGGCAAATTAAGATTTTTTTTGAAATTTGATTCCTTAAGAGAGTCTGCAAATGATCATAAACAACTCAAAATGTACAACACTAAACATATTAACACAAATCATAGCACAAAAATCTAAAAAAATATAATCTCATCCAGAAGAAAATCCAAATACCTAAAATATAAGACACAAATCAAACAAAAATGAATTCAAACCTGTTGACTGCGATCACTGAAGGCTTAGATAAAAAATGTTATCACTGGAAAATCCACTGCACAGGATTGGTATTGATGAGATTAGGGCTACTGCGATAGCATGTTGAAGAATCCCCAAAATGGAATGCTGTGAAGAGATGAAGAGGACATGTTGAGCAAGAGAAATGGAAGAATGGCTACCAAAAACTAGGGCCACTGGTGTTTACCAAAAACTTAAGGCAAGGGGCAGGAGTACCCGGAGATCGAGTGGCGGCTGGACGGATCTTATCCGTGGAGAAGGACTGGCGGCAGATCTCTTCGATGGAGACGACATGACGAGCGAAAATCGCTGCTGCATCGAGCGCCACAAACAAAAAATCGCCGATAGAGACAACGTCCACCTCGAGAATGGGGGTGAGAAAGGCGAGAGGAGGGATTATATAACGGCAGTGGCGGCGGAGGCAAATGTTAAATTGAGAATAGGTTTTCGTTAGAAGGGGAATAGGGTTTTTTTTAAAAGGGTAGAAGTGCTATCTCTTCTAGTCATATCTAAGTTGAGTTTAGATGACAGACTTAGTGTGGCAGATATCCGTTGCAATGGAATCCGTCACCTAAATTCTGTCGTCGAAACTTACTTCTGTTGTAGTGAGTTTCGAGAGTTTTTGTAGCAATGGTTGAATTATTATGAATTTCCAAAGCAGACAGGATAAAAATTCTGCAACTTTCTCCATAATAAATATTAATAAATCAAGCATGTTCTTAAAAATAATCGATCATCCACAAGATAAAGGATTAGTTGTTCTACAAAATGCAATTTTTGAAATCAATATATGATACCATATGAAGGTTTGAACAATGACTTAATGACAGGGTTCTACTTACAAAATGAGAAAATTTAAGTGGGCATAGTATTCAATGCAGTAAAGGACTCAAGTGTTGCTACATATTCCTTATAGGGAAAATTATGCAAAAACATCATGGAGTTATGCAACACACACATGATGATGATGTCACCAAGTGGCTTGGTGGTTCAATTGAAGCTCCGGTTCCTACCCTCCATTTGGCGTGCTATGGAAAGCTCGACTCCACTTTGGCAAATTCTGATGCTGAGGCTTGATCTTTTAGCTCAAATGTGTGAGCAGGGCTGTCAGATCAAGACACGAGCTTTGATTCTATGGCAACTGTGGCGTGTGTTGTTATGAAAAGGCAGTTATGTGGGCAATGGAAGGGGGCCTCCTTAGTTGCTGACGTTAAGGATGAGGGGGTAGTCGATCATAGTGGTGCTCTCGAGCCAAATCTTGTCCGATCAAGGGCTGTAGCTATAGATTCGGTGTTCTGTAGCTCATGGGGTTCATCCTTCTTCAACGGTCAAGGTACAATTGCGAAGGAACTCGATTGGTCAAGTGGTACATAGTGTTGTGCATCTGTTGATTTCAACCATGCTTGGAGACTGCTCTGATGAGCGATGCTCTGACGGTCATGAAGAAAGATGGAGCTCTTGCTTGGTGGACTCATATCGGAGGTAGGAAGATATGGTGGAAGAGGGAAACACGAAGGAGGAGAAGATGATGATGGGTGTGTGATAAGCGTATTTTGTCGATGTAGAAATCGATTGTCAAAATTTGATTAATCAGACAAAACAACAAACACCGAATTAGACTTTGTTTCACTATTTATTTATCCAGACAAGTGTTCCTGGGTCGAACACAAGGAAGCAGAAAATCACACTCGTGAAAACTCGAGTGAAGAAATATTTTGTGATATTTTTATCTTTCTTTATTTCTTCTCTAAAGTAATAAAACTCTTTTTATCATTTTTATTGTTATTCTTTTTATTTGATTTAATTTTCTAATTTTATTTTATTTTCAAAGCAATATTTTGTGAACAACAGTGATCTACAATATAGAAGAATATGGTAATGATATGTAGAGTGATATAGTAGATCCATGAAAAAGACCCGAGCAATGGGCTCGAAAAAGAACATAAAAAGGAATCAAATACCTCGAAAATCAACTCAAAATAAAATGAAGAAAAATACGATGGTGATAGAGAATGTCCAAGGTGCACAAGTTATCTAGGAATGTGCAAAACTCAATGTAGGAAAAATACAAGAAAAAGATAGAAGCCCTGTTACAATTAGGTCCATCGTCAAGGACCTAGTTGTTAGAAAAGTATCTCTGGTCTTACACATAGGTCCCTGTTTAGGGAACTAAATGTAATAATTCTGAAGGCAAGTGTAAAGTCTGGAGAACATTAAAGGCATCTATGAAATTTCCCTGTAGTTTCACAAATAGCACCATGCATAAATGACTTCCACGCGACCTTAGCCGTCCATGGCTGCCAGATGTCGAAAGCATGTGGTTTGTGTTCTTGAACAAGTTCTTTCCGAATCTGGGCACAAGCGGTGACGTTCTTCGATTCTCTCTAGAGATCTCCGGCTATAGTGGTCGATGGCGAGATCTTGTAGGTCCAAAATGAGAGCTCCTCTATCCTTCGAGCTAACCTACGACGAGGAAGGTCCAGGATAGTGGTGGCGACATTTGGGAAGAACTTCTAGGGTTTCAGGTTCTGGAGTGTTCTGCTACTCAATTGCTCCATGAAAAAGGCGATGCTGTTCTAGATGGTTAAGGGAATGCTCTAGAAGCGTGAGGATGACCTGCAAAGAAGTTTAGTTTGTTCGATTCAAGGAAGAATCAACGAATTTATAAGAATTTGCAGTTCAAATAAGGTTTCTAGAAATGAAGGATGTCAGATGGAAATTGAAGAAGTTTGAAATCAAATCAAATTGCATTCTGACGTGTGACCTAAAGATGACGATTAACATGATCTTAATTTGTGCTTAACACAACTAATTACAGTAGTTGAAATTAAAAAGGGAGTGAATGCTGCACCTTGAAAATTAGGTTCTAAGAACCTATGTTGTAGCTCAAGGGCTGGTGTTTCCCGAGATGCATGCACGTTACAGTGGTACTACAAGGCCAACCGAGTCCTTAGAATGTCTCCCCTGACGTTAATCATCCATGCGAAGCTTCTACTTGGGCACTATCATCACTGCGGATGGTGGAGCAAGGTCTTAAAGTTGGCGGTTAGGTAGTTTATTCTGGAGATGGAGTAGTTCGTTGTGATGCAGTAGGTTTGGACGATTAAATAGATCGATCGAAAGTGATTTTGGATTAATCAAAGGGTATGCGTGTGTTAGGAAAGTTAGGTCTTGGCGATACAAGGTTAGGATTGGATGAAGGATGTTAAGTTTGGTTGGATTAGTTAGTTGAAGTTCGACTGGAAGTGCTAAAAATGTCCAACCGTTTCTTGAAGAAGCACCAAGTGCAGACACGTGTCAACACATGGTAGGCCAGGAGTCTAAATTAAATATTAAAAAGAAAATGACATTATTTTCAATAAGAGTAAAAATAAAAAATGTAAATACATAAATATATTAATTTATTATATAAATTATTTTCATAAAGAATACATATTAAATGAAACATAAATGTAATATTATTAAATATGTAAATAGAATACTTAATAAATAGACATTTGATTTTTAATTCAATAAATTAATAAATAACATGTCATTTTTATATTTTATTAATAAATAAGGTGTATATGAATGTTTACATATTTTAAGAAATTAATTTAAAAATATAAATGAAAAAACTATAAATGTTGCAGTCCAATTTCATCTATAAATTAGGTTTTTGATTTATTTCAAATATTAAATAATTAGAAAATTCTGAAATAACTCATGGACAAAATACAAGATCAATAAAATAATAAAAAATTATAAAATCATTAAAACTATAAGAACTGTATTCTGAAGAAAATAAATAGCCCAGAAACATAGTTGTCATTAGGTCCCAATACTGACTTTTTCCAAACGGACTCCGATTTTAGTGAAATCACCTTCATTAATTAGAAAATATTATTTTATAAACTTTAAAGTGGGTAGAGTGAAATTGGAGTTTGTATGAGAAAATTATGATGTTAGTAAGTTAAGAATTTGACATTTTAGAAGTTGAATTTCTTGGCATACATACAAGATAATAATTATAACTTATTTTTATATTTTTCTATATATTTTTAGAAATAAATACAAGAGTAGTTTGGTGAAAAATCTGCATAAATGAATTAATTAAAATCTTTGAAGTTTCGGTATTTATTTGATAACTAATGAATAATGTGTAGAATGTATACATAATTTTTTTGTAGTTTTCTTCCTTATCTCCCATACTTATTTATTTGTTGAGCAATACATAATGACTTGGTCATGGAGGTTAGGTAATATAAATATATTCTTCAGTTTTATTTATATTTTATAAGTCATATTGTACATATATACATATATACAATCTACCTTATTTTTTTACTTTCTCTATTTTTATTCTTTATTTATTTACATGTTTTTAATGTCTAAAATAATATTTTTATTAATGAACAAGGTTTTGATAAAAATGAAATTTAAAGCATATTTACATGTATTTGTTAAGGGTTTTAAGACAAACTGCAGAAAGAATGTTAATGAATCATGGATTCATCAACCCTTATATTTAAACTTAGCTAGTCCCTTAACAAACACTTATTGGAAAATAAGGGAAAAAGAAAGAAAGTTAGAATGAATTTGTTTTCCTAAATCAATTCATTAGAATAGATAAAGGGAAGAGCTTGGTCGAGCCTAAAACAAGTATTTTCTCGGGATTTAACTAAGATTAAGATTCTAGTTTCAACACTCCTCTAGTTCCACAGATCCTTATTTAGGTTCACCTCAACATGCAGCTCAGATCTACTTGTCCATATTGCTAACCCCATCAACCTTGAATTCAATTTGTACTATGTGTGAATTGTGTTAGCTATTCCTTTTTAAAGAAGCAAGGAAACCACCCATCCTAATGCCACACTCAATTTGATTCCTCATACATCTACTCTTTCCTTCAGGGGGGAGGGGGGTATTCCCTTTTAAGGTCAGGTAGTGTTGTGTCCACAATTGAGCAGAGAGTGGATGTAGAAGAATGAGAAGAGAATTGGAGTGTGACAACTGTAGTCACTTCTCCTTGTAAAGTCTAGGCAGTGTAGCTAAGTCTCCACTAAGTTGTGCATGCTTTTTGGAAGTTTGAACCATTGTAGTCATATTTGGAATTTGGTGGATTCTTTTTGAATTGGCGTTGTAATGTCGCTTGTACTGCATCTATCTTTTGTGCCTTGACGGTTATAAACTCTTTTATTTTGTCTATGATTCAAGGTCTTGGAAAAAATTATGCCACCATATCTTTCCCTTATCCGAAGCATTATTTCAATCCCACAACTTTTGTCTTTAGATGTCTATGCCACTAGATAAGGATGGAAATGCACCATTAAAATGAACTGCCCTTCGCCACCCCCATGCTAGTCGAGCTAAGTGCGAAGTGCATGCATCCAAATTTTGTTCACTAATAAAGAGTTAAACAGATGACACCAAGTGTTCTACTTAGGCAACTTTAAGTTTACTTCCCAAGCACGATCTCATGGAACCCAAAGATTTAAGTCAATGACCTGAAGAGTCTGAATTCCACATCCTAACCAGGCTCCTTACAATGAAAGATAAAGACCATAATCAAGCTCCATTCTTTATAAATTTCCTAATCATTAGTTCGAGAAATCAAATATATTCTAAAAAATACTAATGTAAATGCAACTATGTTTTTGTCAAGTATATTTTCTGAATTTTACTCATTTTTATGGATTTTAAAGCTTTTGTACTTTTTTTTATGGATTTTAGGACTTGTATTTTTACGGAATTTTCAATTTTATAAATGAGTAAATGTAAAACAATTTTACAAGATAAGCTACCAATATTTTATCTGAACTTTATAATTAATGAATTTTACAGATTTTATATACAAAGAATTTTACAAAGTGTAAATGATTTTTACACATATTTTAATAAATAGAATCTTAAAAAAGTATTATACATATTAAATACATATTTTAAATAAAACTTTTATATTAAGCATTTTAAATAATATTTTTACAAATATTTTACTTATTTACAAGGATTTTATAAATAACAAATAAATAGATAAATGGATTTTAAATTAACCCTTACCCATTTTTTATGGATTTTATAGAAAATACCTAAAAGTATGAGTTATGGACAAAAGTATATATATGATATATACAAACACCCTTGAATGATATGGAAGAATCCTTAATTGCAAATCAGAAGCGTGAGGATCGCATCATCTACGATCGAGAGCGACTAATCGCACTAGTTGCTCGGTGCGGTGGAATTTAAAAAAATTAATCGATGAGACCGCATGCTCCAAGAATAATTCTTGAATCGTTTCATCTAATCACATAATAGATAAAAGAATACCTCTTGTAGCATGGTTGTGATCGAGCCTCTAAGAGAAGAGACCACTTGTCTCAAGTCTGATCCGACGGATAAGACGCTTGCGAGCATAGAGATGAGTCGTGTGCTTCTCGCAATCCAATTTGTTGATCCAAGCAATGGATCTCTTGATCTCATCCCACGAGATTGAACATCTTCTTCACGAGCGAGACACACCAAATAAGGCGGAGTCCCTAGAGTCGTCGAAGCAGCAAAACAAAAACGATGCGACGACGGATGCAACCTTCTCTCTATTAAAGGAGTGGATGGCCCCTCAAGGAGAAGGAGAAGGCTTGGCATGAGAATGAGAGAGAGAGAGAGAGAGAGAGAGAGAGAGAGAGAATTGTCATAATCATTCCTCGAAGAGCAATGGGTGCCTATTATTATATAGTGTTTTGGGAGTCCATGGATCTCAATCCATAGATGTCAAAAAATAAATGGATAAGATTGATTTGTGTTTCTTTCAATGGCCATGATGTTGTAAAAACACAATAATAATTAATCTAATTTAAATTAATATATTTATAAAAATATAATTAATTTCAAATAAAATTAATTAATTAATCTAGGAGATAATGAGAAGATTAACCTTGTCCCCTAAAAAGGGGGACGACCACCCTACTCCTAATGGAGATTGGTGGTCGTCCACCCTCTAGAGGTGGAATGGGTCCATCTACTCAATATCTTATGAGAACTCATTATCTCATGATATCTTCAATATTTACAACAACACTTGATGTAATTATTTCAAAAAAAATCCATAATTATCTTGTGAATATTGCAATCATTCAATTGAAAAAATGTGAATCACATTCACTTCCCAAAACAAAATGTAAATTATATTTTTAATTAATCATCCACTATGAATCCAATTCATCTCAATAATAATTAACAAATATAAATCACAATAGCCTCTCTCTAATATATTATAAATCTCATTTATAATATATATATATAATTGGATGGTACTATTGCATTATTCGTATCCATAATAATTAAAGCACATTTAATTACATTGGATTATCATTCTCATGTATTCACATTATTCATAATAATTAAATCACATTTAGCTATTCATTTCTCAATGCAGATACAAGGAGATAAGGACAAGGGGATTGTACATTCCACGTATAGTAACTTGGATATGGAGATCACATCTCAAATCCAGATCTCACGGACCTATCATAGATGCTTGATTAAATAAAGGCTATAAATCTAATCTTCTTATTGCATCTGAATCTCATTCAGATCAATGTCCAACACTTGGACAAAGATTATATTACTTCTCTACTAAGAGGAGTAACTAAAATCCAAACTTTTTTCATCACTACTTCGGAATAAAAGCGTCACGGTGATAAAATAATTTATGATCACATCACCCCTAGATATTCCTAATACTTGTACATCCTGCATACATGAATGCATATGATAAACCCGAAGATATAGATCAATTTCACACTGTCATCTTTAGGGTTTCATCATCAAATTACCCATTCTTGGTCATTGAGAGTTAGTATAGATCATATGCTTTCCAAAAGCCTATATCATACTTTCAAATTCTTGTGATGCTTCCAAAGCACGATGATAATGCATGGAATTTGATCGGTCCCAATACCTCATTAGCGAGCTCATGTTTTCCAATTCACAAGTGAACCTGTATGATCCCTTTGAGATATTGTGTTACTCATATGCTCTCATATGCACACTAGCTCGCCGGTGTATAGACATTGGCTAGGTCATCATCCTATTGGTCTATAAAATGTACGTACTTAGACATACAGTAATACATCTGTCTCCTGTCAGAGGATGTGTGACTATATAGTGACTGTATACGACAAAGGACTTTGATTATCTCTATCTCGTTAAGATAACTCTTTGACCTAACTAATTGAACACCCCTGAATCTCTATTCCTATGCAGAGGACCTGTATCAAGAGGTCGGTTAGATTTCAACCTAATGAGAAAGGATTGCCATCTCCTACTTAGGCTGGATATCATTTTTTAAGAATCAATTGACGGTGCTTGATGAGTCCTCAATCTAACTCCTTAGATATTCATCCAAGCACCGGTCTATGATTCAATTATTGAATCAACAGCTGTATGATTATTAAGATGACCATGGTACATAACTCTAATCTACGGAGGGACCTTATAGTGTATTAATTCATTTAATCTCAAATAGGGAGGGAAAAAATCAATAACTTTTATTGATAAATCAAATATTACAATAATATTTATTGTACTATGTACTCAATAACACCCCTATACATAGCTTGTGCTATGTCCTCATAGCGTCAAAAGAGAAAAAGGAGGACATACCTCATGCTAAGTAAAAAGTTGGTGAAAAAGAATAGAAATTAGTCGACCTCCATATACTTACGACATGGTCATCGTAAGTATTGTGGAAGACAAAAATGAGGTGACTAAGGAAAAAGAATATACAAATGAAGAAACAGAAGCGAGAAAGAAAAATGAAATAGATAAAATCACTCAGTCTCCCTTTACTTAGGATAAACATCCTAAGTATAGAAAAGAATGTGGTAAAAAAGTTAGGGACCAATGATTAGTGCAAAAGAAAGGAAAACAAAAGAAAAGGAAAAAGAACAAAATCGAAAATGCAAATCAACAGACAATTGGTCCCCCGCATACATAGGATCTAGTTCCCTAAGTATATGAGAAGAGAAAAAAATAGAGACGATTGTGGACTATGAAGAATATACTAGTGGTGGTGTACTCCAGAAAATGGAAAGGCTCACAGGTATCTATATAGGACAAAATGAAGTGGAAGAGTAGTCATGAGTCCTGTATAAAAGTAGATCACCTCAACTTGGGTTGTACGGAATCATCTGTTGTACATGCATGCACTAATCCCTAGCTGTCTGATGAGAGTTGCCTTTATAAGTGAACTATATGTGTGGTACAGATCTCTCTACTAAAATATGCGTCTCTGGAGTCGGACTACATAAGGTTTATACACATGTATCCATCACACCATCTGACTCTCCATGTTGAATAGATCGAATAATCTCTAAAATGTAATCAACAGACTCTCGTGCTGGAATATGTGTACTCTCAATCTGCAGCACTGAGATGTCTACTGCAACTGACTACTCACCTGGATATGATGTGAAATCCATGTATGCATGTGAACAATCATATGAAGAACTAGGTACCATGTGATCTACCCTATCCTCATGTAGGATATCGTGGGTATCAAAATAAATGCCCTCAAGATCGAGAGATTGTATCTCATCTATGTGCTGGCAATCCTCTGCAAGATTGGAGTCCTCTGAAGTCAATGAAAATACTGATCTTGGACTGCTACATCCTCTCACCATCTCAATGTGTATCTCTCAACTGTCTGTACAGAATGATACTTGATGAATACCCATTCAACACTCTTTATTCTTATATTTTAGCTACAAAAACCTTTGCAAATGCATGTAGATATGTGTAAATACAAATAATTACCAAAAGCATGCATTGTGTAAAAACCTATAATTAGCATGTTTTTGTGCAATAATAAAAGAATAAAGATTAAAAAGAAAAAGAGGGAAATATTTAGAATAAATATTGAGCAATCTAACCCAAGGGAGGGCTCAACATGGACCTGACCGCATAAAAGCCAAAGTAGAGGGAGATAGGGGCTCATGTGTAAATATTTATGTAAATAAATAAAAATATTTTTCCTCACAAAAATAGTCCAAAATATGCTTGTAAATACTTGTACATATTTATAAGTATAGAAACAAAAGAAAAAGGGTAAAAATAAAAAAGAACAAAAACACCACTTTCATCATGTACATAAACCACTCTTATATATTTATTTAACCTTGTAAAGAAATAAAATTAATTTCCAAAATTTTTTGTAAATATTCTATGTTAAATAATGTAAATAAATTAAATAAAAAAAACAATTAAAACAAAAACAAAATAAAAATAATAAAATTAAAAATACAAAAACATATTGTAAATATACCATGTATATAAATGTATATATGTATTTATTTTACCTATGTATATAAATAATAAAAATAAAATAAAAATACCTTTTTATTCCTTATTTTATAGTGAAAATAAATAAACTATAAAATGGGAATAAAATTGTATAAAAATAACAAATTAAAAATCAAAATTAAATACCCTATATAGTGTATATATACCTATGTATTACATATTATGTATATACCTTATTTTTATTTCGAAAAAATTATTAAAAATCACAAAAAAATAGAAAAAAATAAAATAAAAATATTTCACGTTTTAAGTTTTTATTAATTCGATCATTTTCTAGCTAAAATAAATAAATAAGAATTTTGTGCTTGGCGGCTTCTGATTGGTCCACGGGGGTTTGTTGACCCCGATCAACTTCCCCCGCGGACCCTCTTCCCCGCGGATCTGGGTGACAGACCCGATTTCTACCTTTTCTACCCGCTTGATCCAACACCCATTGCACCAAACCCCGGGTCCGACTTCTTCGCGATACACCCGAGACCCTCGCTGGAGCCACCGCATCGAGATCCGCGCTCCTGATTTCCCTACCCGCGCGATTCTTTCCGGATCACCCCCACGTATAAAGCCGAGCTCCGCCACCCTATTTCCCTATCTTTGGCCATTCGAATCCTTCACCAGTGAGCTCCAGAGAGTGCGCGAGAGTGACAGCTCGCGTCCGGTGCTGTCGAAGCGAGGAGAGGAGGAGAGACCATTGATCTGGCGAGCTACGCCGCCGCTGCTCCGCCACCAGTAGGAGTACCGAGCCTCGGAGGGAGACTCTCCTCGAGGCAACGACCAGGAGCTTTCCCAGCTCCTCCCCAGTCTCTTCGTCCACCCAGGTATCCATTTCGCTCCGCCTTTTCCTTTAATTTTCGATTACGCCCAAATCGCCGCTCCGCCGCATTCCATCGATTCCGACCATCCAGTAGATAGATTCGATCATCGGACCCCACAGACACCTTCGCCCCCTTCCGACGCACCTTCTTCACCCTTCCATCCAACCCAGCTCGCACAGGAGCTGGGAGCCGAGCTCCTCCGTCTACCCCCTTCGCCGGAGCTCGCCATTTCGACCCACAGCTCACCGTCACCCCGCCTAACTGGGCCGAGGCACTTTGCCCTCGACCCGCGAGTCTGCTGGAGTGTTTTGCAGGGTCATCCGAGTCCATCTGAGGACTTGGACCGTTTGGACCAGCAGCTTGGTCTCCGCCGACCTCGCCTGGGCTCCTCGGAGCTCCGTCGAGCCATCGGAGGCTACTAGTCGACGCGGGAGCCCACAGAGCTTCTTCTCCGATCTTCAGAGGCCCGCGCGGAGGTCGGGAGTGCGCACAGCAGGCCGGCGAAGGTCGCCGACCATCAGTTCTTCCACGACCTCCAGACACCGTTCGATCAGCTCTCCTGCTCCAGATTACATCGCGACCGTCTGTTCGTGGAGCTGCAGCCACCGTCAGATTCTTGGAAGATCGATCACAACCGTTGGATACTCGAGGGAATAAGCTCCAGAGCACCAGGACCGTCCGATCTCCACGTGGAGCGCCCTCGCCCGTTCGATCAGGCCGAACGTTCTCAGGGTTGCAGTGCCCCCATTCACAACCGTTGGATCCGCTACGTGGCGCACATCCGGCCTCCGACGTTTAATAAGGGGTATTTACACTTAGGCCCCTCTCCTTTATGCAATTAGTCTTTAGTCCTGTAAATACGTAGCACAGTTGTTTACTTTTTGTGAAATTTACACTGTGGACCCTGCACTTTATTTTCCTTGCATTTATGCCCCTGTGCGTTGTATGACACGTGCTTCCTCACGTGTTTCTCTGGTTTCTTTGCAAGACATGCCCCGGTAGTTCTGGTTGTTAACAGTTGAATGAAACTTTTTGTTTATTTGCATTTATAACCCTGTGCGTGATAGATTTCAACATGTGCGTGATATTTTGGGTATTTTGCGAATAGGACCCTGGACTTTTGGTACCAGTTACCAATACGTCCTCGGGACTTATTTTCATTGCAGTTGGGTCCCTGAGTGCCCCAGGCACGCGCGTGGCGCATGTATTGCTGGGTTATTTGCACCAGACCCCCCAGAGTTTTGGTTATTTGCACCAGACCCCCCAGAGTTTTGGGTATTTGCACTTTGGTCCCTGTGCACTATGCCCTCTCTTATTTTTGAATAAAATAGCAAATTACCTCCAAATCCAACGAAAATTGGACACATGGCTCCTGCCATGGTGTAAAATTTTCGAGGATTTGTGTGGACATATTTGTTTTCATTTGATATTTTTAAAAAATCAAAAACACTTAATTTTGCTACTGTCTAACTTTAAAAACCCCAAAAAATATTAAAACTCATTTAAAAATTCCAGAAAAATTGTCTAATGTTTGGTTTACTTAGCTTGATTTTCTAGCCAATGTTGGCTATTTTTCATTATCTAAAACATCTAAAAATTGAAAAACACCTAAAAACTTATAAAAATTCCAGTAAATCAATTAAAAATCCAAAAACAATAAAATAGGTGCCTAAGTTTTCCTTATTTTCTTCTCGTCACAGGAAAATTACCTCCCAGCTAATTTGGGGCCTTTAGATATTTTATCTAGGCCCTTTTAGCTCGGCTGGACAGTACCAGCTGTTTTAGTCACTTTTTGATTTTTAGAAAATTAAATAAACATCAAAAAATTCTCAAAAATTCACAAAAAAACACTAAAAATTATAAAACACATAAAAATATTTTTGTTTGAATTTTTGGTTGATTTTTATTGCTTTTAATAAATTGTTGAAGTGTGTGTTTCTTTACTTTTCTTATTTTCTTAATTCATTAAAAATCCAAAAAAATATAAAATATTCAAAAACCACCAAAAATATTTGCTTCTTTTATTATATTTCCCTTTTTGACTACTTCGTAGGCCGAGAGGCCAACCTGTGCTCCTTGAGTTCGACCCTGGTCGCTATACCAGGTTAAATAAATAGCCAAGAACGCTATTGTGTGTTTGATCTGATTTTGTCTTTGATTGGTGGTCTTTTTCATATTTTTCTTGTTGAGCTGAGTTTCGAGTGACTGAGGTCGCAACGACCTTCGCTAGATTTTATTCACCTTAGTTCATTCATAAATTTCGGCTCTTCAATACTCTCCAAACATCATAATCAAAGAGTGCTCACTATATGTAAGAAGGGCTTCTAGATAATGTTTGGCACAAGGTGTAACTACGTAGGGCACGCCATATCTTGAATAGTAATGTCCATTGGAAACTGTGATCCCTAGACAGTTACTATAATGTTCCTCAACATTCCTATATATCTCGTCATAGATCGATATGCAAACTTAAGTATCGCTCGTGATTTGTAAAGAAGAACATGTTTGATCTTATCAAGCAAAGAAGATGGAAGCAAATTAATAGAGGAATCATTATCTAAGATAGTACGGTGGAATTCAGCATCTGCAATCTGGAATGTGACATAATGAGCTCCTGGATCTCTCTTCTTCTTGGGTACTTTGTTTTGAATCTCAAATGAAGTGTCCTAGGTCAATACATGCTTCTCAACTCGTGATTTCCTTTTCCTGCATGTTGCCCATTTATTCCTCAACTAATTTTGAGCGAAGGAAAATGATCTAAGGCATCGTAAAGTGGAATATTTAGAAAAATGTGATTTTTTAATAAAAGATAAGTTTCTAGAGTGACAACATTCTTTTTGGCTTTATTCTTTCCTTTTCCATATAAAACATCATGAAAAGTAACAATCTAAGGAATGAAAAAATTCTTTTTATTTACATCATCAAACGAATATGTGTGTACATCATGATCTCAGAAGTATGTACAAAACTCCCAAAAATGGGAGAACAAAAATTTGCATCTAGAGTATCTGCATGGTCTGGCGTGATATTATCATCTGACTCGTCCGTGTCCATGTCAACTGTCTCTGCATCACTCCCCTCTCTCTGATCATCATGATAGACACTGTGTTGGTCCTCATCATGGTGGTCCTCCTCCTCAGCATCAAAATATGAAACATCAATATCATCATGGATCGGCTCTCGCTCTCATCATGTACCCTCTCCACCTCTCGATCAGGTGCTCGTGGTGATCTACCGCTCCTGAGATGAATGAAGTTAGATAAAAATTCAGGAAAAGAGATTGTATTTGTATTGTTGCCTACCTAATCTATGTGCCTCCTCTTGTTATTCGAATTCATCCGAGCCTAGGCTAGGAGAGTGGTATTGGGCACAATTAACTCATCCAGATGATGGTTAACCTGATCCATCTCTATCCTATGTGTACTCTAGAGTGGGCCATTCATATCCAGATATGATTCAATACTAGAGATTGTGATGATATCTCAGACTCAGTGTGGTATCCCTGATTGTCTACTCTCCCATGCCAGGGAGTGCGTTGTTATGGTGTGTAAGGTTGAGGAGACCTCTATAGTGTAAAGGAAGACTGATGCTTATAGTACTAATATTGTTGTAAATGTGTAGAAGGATACTGATGTGAATATTGTCTCTGATACGCATGCTGGTGAGACTGCTACTGTGTGAAGTGCTGATGGTGTTGGAAATGTAGGCATCCATGATGTGGATGTTGGTACTATTGTTGTTGCTACTAGTGGTGTATAATCCGAGGAGTAAAATGTGGTGAACCCTGAACAAGAGCATACCAAATACCGTTGATCTCAAGACTAGCATGGGAATCAACATCATCATATCTAGGGCTAGTGATCTGACTCAGGTTGGCATTGTATGGATCCTTATGAAAATCAATTTGTGGAGGCTCAGTAGGTTGCACAGGCTCGCTATGAATGTACTTAATTTGACGGGTGGGAGGATCGGGTAAATATCTCCGTATGGACTGAGAAGTGGAAGAAGCATGGTACTGCGAGTACTAAAGATGCAGCTCGGTCACCTTCTTCGTCATATTGCTCAACTGCTGAGGAAGTGATGAGAGTTTCTCCAAATCTTGTAGTGACTGTAATTCCTGAACTTGCTTCTGAATAACGTCGACTAATGTTATGTTCTCACTAATAAATCCCATATTGAATCATGAATCAAACTCTGAAACATGTGCTATCTTCTGATGCTCTTGGTGGTATAGTGGTTGTGGGGCCCTTATGGAATGTCCAAGTGGAGCTTATGATATGTGAATTCTCTGCCATCTCCTCAAATATGGACCAGACTAACTTAACATCCCAATTCAGATAATTTCCACCACATGCAACACTCACTAGGCCCAATACATCCAGCTGGAGTCCTCCAAAGTAGTTTTGTACAAGCACCTTCAAAGGCATCTCATGATGAGGGCATCTCTATGTCAAATCCTTGAATCTATCCCATGCCTCATGAAATGACTCATGTGGTAACATCGTAAAATTGGTGATCTGATTCCTCATCATATTTGTCCATCCTAGAGGGAAATATTTATGTAGGAATGTAGATTTCAGATCGTCCCATGTAGAAATCTCCCTCCCCAAGTGACTCAACCAATGAAGTGCCTCATACACTAAGGTGAAGGGGAAGGCCTTAAGGTGTACAACCTCCTGCAAAACTCCTGGATAGTTAGCCATAATGCATATTATCTCAAACTGCTGTAGAAAGGTCAACGGCTCCTCTGGAGTGTTCCCATAGTACTTGGGAAGTAGTGAAATAAAGGATAGGCTCAACTCATGTGACCCTTGATCGGTTGTAACCAAATCCAATGGTGTACCATCCTCTCTCTCGGGTCAAACTCATACCGTACTATTGCGGGAACCGTTAGAGGTGGTGGTGGATTCCCGTCTCCTGATCTAACCTCTAAGCTCATCATAGATTCTATACTATTCTCAAATATGTGAGATCATTTAGTGTAATGTGTATAGAATCCCCTCAGTAATATCTGAAGGTGGATCAAGTCTCCCGTCTATACATTTCTCATTAGTCGGTCTCTCCTCAACAACTTCATCCTCAACTGGTTCCTTCCCTTTTGCCAAGATCCTTGAATCCTCCAGGAAGGAAAAAGTCTCATAAGAACTCTATGAAAACATGTGGGAGAAATATATGGAAAAATTGAGGCGTGTATCAACCTCAACTGAAGGTCTAGGAGCCAAGGGAGCCTGGGGCTAACTCACATCCTGACTAAGTGGAACCAACTCAAGAAAAGGGTCATCCCAAGTCTGTGAAGACACACGATAGATGGTGGAAGGTTGAAAGCTCATGGAATTTGAGCGCAAAATCTATTTAGTCATCATCTTCGTTGTCAAAAGGATATATGGGAGAGAATACAATAACAAGTCAAGAACATGAGTGTGAAGGCATATAAGATGCAGAGTAACATACACCTCACCTACTAACTCAATGCAGCCCCAGATTCACCCATTTAACACAATAGAGACCGTAAGAGTTGGGTCTTTTGTCTTTTCAGTTTTATTTTTGGCAATCAATCATTTTGTATTAGCAAACTCACAAAGGGTGTCACCTTGTCACCTAACGTACACGCTCATAGTCCCCCAAAAAGTGGTACCATCTTCTTAGGTTGCTAGGTTATATGAGGCCCAAAGTGACCTGTGAGGTATGAGTATATTAAAATGACTTTCTATGATAGGAGGCAAGTGCTTACAATTGCAAGCATTCACCAAAAAGTGATGCACATGTACTTAAGGCACAATTCCAGTGATTTTTGGCTCTAATCCTTAAGATTGCATCCTCACCCACTCTATCTGGAGTTGTACCTGAATATAATGACAGGTTTGCTCTCCCAATACAAATTAAGTGCATGTATTTTTTATTTTTGTCAAGTTTTTAAAATAGAAAAAATATTTTTTTTTATTTTTTTGATGGTTCTCACTTTTTTTTGGATATTTTTAGAAATATCTACCAAGATACTGATTTTTTTTAATTTTAAAAAATGTGTCTAATGAATGGAGACTCATGGAATGTGACAGAAAACAATGATGCATGCAGAGATAGAAATCATACCTTGCACGGGAAATCTACATGTAAGTTATCTGTGTAAAATTGGAAAAACCTATGCTAATGCATGCAAAAGTGATGAAAACCAGTTCCCAATCAGCTTCTCTAGCATAAGAATGAATATAATTTTTAAAACAATCTGACTCACGCTTAAGTGTGGATTAGGGATCGGGGTTACACTTTAGTCATCTAATAAAAAAGACATGCACCCCTAGGTTCTACAAAATTACGTGAAACAAAGAAATTTGAAGAAAACTAGAAACTACCGTGAGGTCCCTCAAGTCCACCAGCACCTGGTGTAATAGACCCCGAAAAATAGTTAAAGTGTAGGTATAATTGGGATGCCCTTAGTGGACCTCTTGCGACAAAAGAAACACGGGCTAGTGCCCTTTCCTCTCAAAAAATAGAAAATGAGCAAGTGCCTTCTCTCAGAAGGAAAAAAAATAATGTCCGAAAAAAAACAACCCTGTCTGGATAACCCGCTCTACTCCTATACTACCTGATAGGAGAAGAATAATCCATTCTTTGCACTCCAGCTGAGTCGGCTTTCAAAAAAGTCATCTAATCCTGCAGGCCCTCCAAAATCGGTTAGATAAATGGATAAAAAATCAAACAAAACTCAAAAGAAACAAGTACAATACATACTCAAAAATCGAGAAAAAAGATTCAAAAAGAGCCGATAAAAACCGAGAAAACAAAACTGAAAAAATAAAAAACCAAAGGAAGGAAAAGTTACATAAAACACTAGAAGAAAATAAGAGAAAATAAAAAGAAAAATCCAGAAAAATATAAAGAAAAACACACAAAAAATCAATTAAAAATCGAGAAAACACAAAAAAAGAAAATACATAGAGAAAAAAATATCACAAGAAATAAAACTCAAAAAATTTCAATCACAACTACGCCTCCAAGGTAACGAAACCATTTTAATAAGCAGATTTTGCCTGGGGTTAAAATAATGTTAGTGTAGAAACCACTAGTCAAAATTTAATTAATCAAATAAAAATAACAAACATCGAATCAAAGTTTGTTTCACTTTTTATTTATCTAGGAAAGTATTCCTACGCTGAACACAAGGATGGGGAAAATCATGCTCGCGAAAATTCAAATGAAGAAATATTTTTGTGATATTTTTGTCTTTCTTTATTTTTCTTCTTCAAAGAAATAAAAATCTGTTTATTATTTTTCTTTTTAATCTTTTTTTTGACTTTATTTTTCCGATTTTTATTTGATTTTCAAAGTTATATTTTACAAATGAAAGTGATTTACAATATAGTAGAATTTGTGAAAGATATGTAGAGTGATACTATATAGTAGATTCGCGAAAAGGGCTCGAGCAACAAGCTCAAAAAAGAACACAAAAAGGATCAAAATGAAGTCGAAAAGTGAAGAATAAAATCTCAATGTAAAAGTGATAAAACACCTTGAAAATCAACTCAAAATAAAATGAAAAATATGACAATGATATATTATGGTCTAAATTTCACAAGGTATCCACGAAGATGCAAAAATTAATGTAGGAAAAATAAAATAAAATGATATAAGTCCTCTTACAATTAGGTCCCTATTCATGGACATTTTATATCAGAAATATCTCTAGTATTACACTTATGTCCTTAATCAGGAGCCTAAATGTAAAAATATTTTCTTCTGGAGGTGTGTGTAAAGTTTGGAAAATTTCCTACCATTTTACAAATAATGGCCTAGATTAAATGACTTCCATGTCATCTCGGTCGTCCGTGGTTGCCATGTGTCGAGATCCTGTGCTTCACGTTCTTGAGCAAGTTCCTCCCCAATCTACACGCGAGCGATAATGTTCTTCGATTCATTTCGGCGATCTCCAGCTATGGTGGTCGATGGTGAGCTCCTGTAGGGCTAGAAGGAGAGCCCCTCTCTTCTTCGAGCTCACCCACTACGAGGGAAGATCCAAGAAAGCAGCGACGACATACGAGCAGAGCGCTTCTAGGGTTTCAGGTCCTAGAGTGTTTAGATACTTAATTGCTCAATGAAAAAGGTGATGCTCCAGGTGGTTGTGAGCGGCATAGCTGGAGAGGTGGTTGACGAGGTGCTGTCGACACACGCATGAGGTTGCTGCAAATCTGGATGGTAATGATGATCGATGCTCCAAGGGAGGTGGTGGTGCGAATCGCGTGAGGGTGGTGTGGACTCTAGGTGGTAGGGCTGTAGGGTGATTATTCACGCCGGTGTCTCCAGGCAGTGTTTTGAGATCGAGGAGGGTGCAGCGCTCGGCAACTCACAATGAAGCGGATGAGGGCTGAGAAGGGATGTCTTCTCCAGGCGGTGGAATGGCGTCGCCCTTGCTGAGGGTTTGCTGTCGTGATCTTCAGTGGTTGCAGCTGTATCGCCCGCCAAAATTTTTTTGGTAAACAAATTTTTTTCCCTTTTTTTTGAACGAACAACAACTACCTATTTTCCTGTAATAAAATATTGATAGAAAAATGACTCAAGCACGATGGCTCGGTCTATAAAAACCAAACACAGTTTAGTGGACGAGGAGGTTCCATCGGAGGTTAATGACTAGAACAGTGTCTCCGACAACCATACATGGTAAGAGGTGACAGATCGCGTGAGGTAGAATACGAACGTTGGTAGATCAAGAATATGAGATGGAAAATCGAATTGGGTCGGATAGAGCAATTAGATCAATGAACTACAATTAAAAGTACGATCTTACATTGAAAATGATAAAGAAATTTAAAATACAAAAATTAAACTACAATTAACCTAGATGAAAAATGAGAAATAAAAATGGATCTCACTGTGGGAGCGGATGGAAGTCGTGAAGGCCTCAACGAGGGTCGCCTCGCTGTACCGGATGGCTCAGAATCTGGGCACCTCTCTACAACAAGAATGTTCTCCGAGAATAGGCTCCTCTCTCTAAAAGATTGATCAAGTAGAAATGAGGGAGGAGGAGCCCATAAATAAAAAAATATGGATTTGAATTTTAAAATTTGAATGGAAAAGAAAAGAAGGGAGGAGGTTGATGGTGGATAAAATTTTTTACATAATTAATTATTTAAATTGTTTTTGTTACTTATTAAATTATACAATAAATGTTAATTATTTAAATTTTTAGTAGTGGTTATTTAAGGAAATCAATTATATACATATAGTATAGACATATGGTACAATATATACTTAATTAAATAAGGAAATTGTTTATTTTAAGTTAAAATTTTTTATTCTTATTTTAAATAATCAATATAAATATTTACAATTATTTACAAATACAATATTTATAAAAATAAATATTTATAAAAATATACGATAAATAAATGATAAAATTGTAAAATCCACCCTACAAAACCATCTTTCAAACCATAATTCAAAAATTATGATACTACTGCATTTTAATGATAATTTAATTTAGAATACAATGGAAGTGAGTTTGATTGATACAGAGACGGAATTGGTCTTTCAATTTTCGCTTTATGGCTTTTTTTGATTGTATATACTTTTATTATGTACATGATTTTAGTTTGCAATTATTTTTATTATTTAGAAAACATTTTTATTTAAACTTTTGTTCAGATAATTATTAAATTTGAGGTCAATTTATGGACAAATAAATTAGTGTTAGTTTCATACAAATATACACAAAATAAATTAAAAAATGTTTACAAAGTTTTTTTGGGTTGTCCGATTAAAAGCCATATCTCTCCATACTTTATTCTTGGTCGATCATGTCAATTCTTGACCTTCTCTCAGGGTTCAGGTCAGCCTATATCTATTACATATGTACAATCTTTTTATTTTCTTTATTTTTCCTTTATTTATTTATTTTAGGTTAAAATAATATATGTATAATAATTACACACATATGCAAGTTAATAATAATATGGATTGATTAATATATACATGTATTTTATAAGGGATTTTAAGCTAAAATAGATTAATAAAGATGATGAAATGCATATTCATCAGGGGGTTGATGAGAAAAGGTATGTAGCACTAAAATATCTTAGTTTTTTCATTCACATCATCAAAGATTTCATTACATCAATCATAAAAAGTTTCATTTATGTTCTTCGATTTTATCTCAGAATTTGAATTCTATTTAGAGTCAACATCAATTTCTTCTTCACCAGAATAATTCTCAAGTTCATTCCCAAATTCATCAATATTCCAATGATTTCCATCTAAAAAATTTTATTACTTGATTCATGAAGTTCATTCTGATTTATTCGAGACAAGAATGGTCGAGATTATATCATTGTGTTCTTCAAAGTCAAATGCAAACTCAAGATAGTCCCTGAAATAAAAATCCAAATTAACCATTCCAAATCACAATGTGATGTCACATATTCATAATCATCAAATTTCTATAAATTCACCTATTTTATATCTAGATCAATGGGACATCTAGAATCACATTCCAAGCATATGTAACGTTAACATAATCACTTGGTTAAATATTAAAAAGAGTGGATGGGAACGTGACTGAGCAAAAATTATTCATCTATATTCTCAAAATTCATGTTATCAGAATGCAAAATTGTTCCTCGAGCTCAATCGGGAACATCTTATGTTCCTTCAGTCACTATTTCATAAAATCCCATATGCTTCTCTCCAATGATATCCTTGAATAATTCAGTTGGTGTACATGGGAGGTAACATGATAGATCGATATCCAATGAATGATTCTCCATAGAAGTGGATGGCTCTAGAAAACGAGGCGAGGGAAAATCAGATTCTGATTATGGAAGAATTTTAGGGAGTTCCTTAGACAGTGGATATAGGGTTAAGGAATTTTATATGGAATTGTTTGATTTTGACTTGTGATCAAATGACTTTTCCTTTTGTGTCCCTTGTCCTTTTGTTATTTGTTTACTATATCCGTGACTTCATCAATCTCTTTTTCAGTTGACAATAGGATAGGAGGGTAGAAGGGGGGAGGAAATTGCTTTCTTTTCTCCATATGATTCAACGTAATAACCCGATTTAACTGCATTTTCTCATGTAAAACATCGAGTATTTCTTGAATTCTTTCCATGATTAAGGATTTTCAAGTACAAACAAACATAAAACAAGATTGATTCACTAACACCATGAGATGTTACAGAAGCATTTATTGTCTAAAATTTTAATTTATTGTTCACAAAAAACTCAAGCACACAAAAAGATTGAAGTGAAATCTATTTGTATATTTAAAGACAATCTTGAATTCTTATGCTTAGTTGCATCCACTTTAGCAGTATGGGTGCAAGTATACAGACTATAGAACGACTTCCCGCATTTCATGAGGATGATGCCAAAAGTGGTATCCTTTAATCACCCACTCTGCTAAGGTTTCCCTCGCTGAGAAGTTGCTAAAGGTTCTAAATTTAGTAGTCAAAACCAACATAGGATTTTTGGCTCTGTCCTAGGATTCAGTTTGTGCATTATCTGATAAATCAAGCAACTCAATTGTGATCTCGTTAAATTGGTGAGCAGAGGGAAAGAGATCCACAGAGATGAATACATCAGATGAACATGATTTCATGATTTCCATTTTTTTTAAACACATACACACACACACACACAAATGTAAGCACCTAGAATAACTATGTGACTAGAAAGATAATATATCATGTGGTATGATGAATCTAGAATAATAGCTTGGGAGAATGAGTGAGAATAAGAGAGTGCGAGACAGATCCATTTTTTTATTTTTATACCCGTAATCAAAGACAAATGGAATTATTTTACAATATTAAAGTAAATAGATAAAAATGTCAAAATAAATTCTGATAGTTTTTGAGTCCCTGACAACAATGCTAAAGCGAAGATGTGATTTTCGGTGTTATAAAAGTGTGTTTTTACAAGTTGTTAAGTGTACCCACAAAAATTGAGATGTTCAAACTTTTTATTAAAAAAATCAAAAGATATCAAATAAATCACATGACAATTAGAGGATTGATCCATATGGACTCGGACATTTTTACATAGATTTTTATTCTATTGATGATAACATTTTTTACTTAATTGATCCATATCAAATCTTTTTTTTTGTTTTCATTTCAAAGCTAAAAACATGTAGAAAACTCTATCACTAGGTTCTAGGTCTCATAAAGATCTTACAATAATTTTCAGGGAATTTTTCAGATTTTCTGTTAATTTCGGTATTTTTTGAAATGTCAGAAGTATTGTGAAATTTTCTAAGAAATCTAGGGCTTGAACGGAAATAAATAGAAAGATAAGGACTTGATTACAATTATTGAAAATTAACTAGACGGAATTGAAATCTACGAAATAAAAAATTTTTAAGGGAAAATTGTAGAGAAAGAATTAGGTTTTAAGATAACTGCAAGAAGGTCCCTAGAGGACAGAAATGTAATCGATAAAAATGTGAATAAAATAATTGCAAATGTCATTGAATATAATAAGTAAAAATTGAGAAATTACATAAAATAGGACAATGTTTAATAATATTGCAAAGAGTTATGAAAAATAAAAAACTAAATGAAAACTGAAATTACGAAAGGATCCATGGACCTTTCTTCTTCCTAAAGATGGTAGCGGTTGAGAAGGTGAGGACGAGGGCGTCACGACACGAGGAAGTAGGTGCGGCAAAGGGTGCATGGTAGCAACAAAATTTCGGTGGAGAGGAGAGAGTGAGATGCAACTGAGGGGTGGGTGTTGGAGGCGGCAATGACGAGTAGGGTTGAATGGGTTCTTCCTTTGACGATAGTTTCCATGGGTTCTTCTCTTCTCGCCCTCTTATAGGCGGAGGGCACATGCGACATTGAGGTTGAAGATGATAGAGATTACATCATCACTAACATCATCACCATTAAATTTATATTTTTTTTCAGATGTCAATTCATGCGGGTGTCAACTATTTTTCTTGCAGTGATTTTTTATTTTTTCACAAATGAAGAGGGAGGGGATAGGAGCCCTATGGGCCTCTTCTAATCTAGACTTGGAAAATATAAAATATATTTAGAAACTTAATATGGGCATGGATCCCATATTTAATGACAAAAATTAATTAATGCAAGACTTTTTATTTTTTAAATTTATTAAGTGAGAAATGTTATGCAAATTTTTAAATGATTTTGAATGCAATATGCATGGAATTCATGAAATGAAAATTGTATGTTAAATCAAGAAAATACAAGTAACTACAAATGATTTTTTTCTCAAATAAAGATATAAAAATATGATAAATCACCAATTCATCATAACTCCTAAGTTACAAAAATTTTACAAAATATAATTATTTACTGGAATTTTTATAGTCATTCTACAAATTATACATAAAAAGTATAGTTTACATATTATACATATTTTACTACATGCATACAATATACACTTTATACAAGTATTTTACAAAGACACAATTGTTTTACCAACTTAGCCAAAGGTCTCCCGAACTCTTTTTGTGTTTTTAAATTTTTCTGATTTTTTGTATTTTGAGCGATTGCAAGCTCTCATGGAAATCCTCGAGTGAACCCATATCATCAAATGCTGGAGAATAATGGTCTCTCTTTTATGCTAGTGAGGTTGTCAATCCTCTGTCTCATATGATCCATCATCTGAGTCAAGTGCTCAAGGGTGGACTCCATGAAAGATGACTCCAACACATCGGTCTCGGGTGGATGTGAAGGAAAGTGTGAAGGTGAAGATGGGTAAAAATCTGAGGACTGATACTATGGCTGAGGAGGATATCTATAAAAAGTCAAGAGCAATGTCCTCCTGGAAAAAAGGAGGTGGACCGACTAGAGTGAACGAGGGATCCACAAAGTCCGGATAAAATACACTCCAGTCGGCCATCTTGAAACAAGAGGAAAATGATCATAAAAATACATAGGTCAAGTCAAGAGAAGTGAAGAAAAGGCACACTTGCACCAAGGCAATCTAGAAACAAATAAACTCACACAAAACAAACCCTCAATTCACCTACTCAACTCGGTAGAGATCGTAAAAGAGCGATCTTTTTATCTTGTCTATTTTAGAGTTAGGTGCGAAGTCCAAAAGTTGTGCAAACACTTAGGGGGCTGAAATGGGATTTGGGAACTAATCCTTAGTGTGTGGGAGAGTGATGAATACTCATTCATCACTCTTTATTCTTATATTTTAGCTACAAAAACCTTTGCAAATGCATGTATATGTTTGTAAATACAAATAATTACCAAAAGCATGCATGGTGTAAAAACTAATAATTAGCATGTTTTGTGCAAAAATAAAAGAATAAAGATTAAAAAGAAAAAGAGGGAAATATTTAGAATAAATATTGAGCAACCTAACCCCAAGGGAGGGCTCAGCATGGGCCTGACCACATAAAAGCCAAACTAGAGTAGAGATAGGGGCTCATGTGTGTAAATATACTTGTAAATACAATAAATACATTTTACTCTAAAAAATGGAATAAAAATGGCTTGTATATATTTGTACATATTTATAAATACAAAATCAATATAAAAATAGAAAAAGTAAAAAGAAAATAAAAATGTTCACCTTGCACATATTCACCATGTACATAGACACCCCATCTATATTTATTTCACCTTATAAATAAATAAATTAATTCCATAAAATTTTTATATATTCTATCTTTTATGGTGTAAATAAATAAAATAAAAACCATAAAAACAAAAATCAACTAAAAAGAACAAAATTAAAATTTAAAAAGAACCTTGTAAATATACCATGTATATAGATGTACATATCTATTTATTTAACCATTGTATATAAATAATAAAAATAAAATAAAAATACCTTTTTATTCCTAATTTTATGCAATAAATAAATAAAATATAAAATGGGAATAAAAATGTATAAAAAAATTAATTAAAATTCAAAAATTAAAAAGCTACATTGTATATATACCTATATATAGCTCTAAAGTATAAATACCTTATTTTTACTTTGAAAAATTAATTAAAAATCACCAACAAATAGAAAAAATTAAAACAAACATTTTTTATGTTTTGAGTTTTTAATAATTCGATCATTTCCTATTTTAGGTTGATTTTTCAAATCTTTTTGACGTGGCCCTCTCTGATTGGTCCACGGGGGATGTTGACCCCCTGGTCAACTCCCCCCCTGGACCACTGCGTCTCGGATCTGAGTGCCCGACCCGACTTCTACCTTTTCTTCCCACTCGATCTGACAACCAAATACCCTAACCCCGGGCCCCGATTGATCCTTGTTCATCCAAGATCCACGCCCGGGGTGGGTCTGAGGGATCCGAGTCGTGTGCGTCTCGCCCGATCCATTTCTTCTCGGACCCCTAGGCATATATAGCTTCGACTCCGGCAGCTCTGTTCTTCATCTTTGGACCTCCTACTTGCAGCCAAGGAACTCCTCCGGTGAGCCTGAGTGACAGCAGTGCTCGTTGGAGTGGAAGCGAGGCACGAGCCCTTCGGGAGACCTCTGATCCGGTGGCATCGCCGCCGTGCGCCGCCGCGAGCGCGCCCAGCCTCGAGGAACTGACGCCCCCTTGCAGGCAATGACCCAGGAGCTCCCCGAGCTCCAGCCCAGTCGAATGCCTTCACCAGGTAGTTGCTTTAGCCCGTAGATTAGCTTAGATTCGAATTTTTAGTTTCCTGCAGCCGTAGCTCCGCCGCCTTCACCAGTACACTCCGACCATCCATCAGCCCATCCGACACCGCCACCACCTTCACGAGCCTCCTCCGCATCTTCTCCACCTACCCATCCCCCTAGCTCGCCCCGGAGCAGGGACATTGGTTCATCCCTCCGCCGCTCGTCGGAGGACCGCCATATCGACGCATCTCCCATCCATTTCGCGCTTTGACGGGTTGAGGCAGTTTGCCCTCGACCCATCTTTCTTCCTGTGCAGGTCAAATCGTTAGGAGAGCCTCATCTGGAGGCCAACAGCTCAGGCACAGGAGCTCCAGGCCACCGCCGTCGCGGGGCCGTTCCAGTGGTCATCAGCCTCATCGGTGACCATCTTCAGTTGCGGGGCTTCATGGCGGAGCTCTTCCGCACTTCAGGAGCAGCAGGGGAGGACCATAGTGTGTGTATCGGGCCGGCAAAGGTCGCTGGCCAACTATTCTTCCAGGATCCTCCCCAAACGTCCGATCAGCCTCGACAGTCCAGTTCAGATCTGATCCGTCTATTCGAGGAGCCGCAGATACCGTCAGATCCTTGGAGGGTGATCGTGATTGTCGATTCACCGAGGGTTTCGCCACAACATACAAGGACCGTCAGACCAGCCACGTGGAGGACCCTCATCCGTTCGATCCGGCCAGCATTTCGTGGTTAAAGGCACCGATATTTTCACCCGTTAGATCTGCTACGTCGCGCCATCTCAGCCGTCGACATTTAATAAAGGGGTATTTGCTCATAGGCCCCTCTATTTCTCGCATTTACTAGTTAATATTGTAAATACGCTTTTTAGTTCTTTTATTTTTGTAAATATTGCATAGTGGCCCCTCCTGTTTATCTGATTCTCACTTATTCCCCTGTGTGTTGGGACACATGCATCGACACGTGGTATTTGGTATATTTGCAAATTTTACCCTGCGTTTTTGGCTTGTTACGATTTATATTTTTATAAATAGGAATGACAAATAGGTCCCCTCAGGCCTGAGTCACGTGTATCGTGCGTGACCTGGGGGACATTTTGCATTTCTAGCTCTATACTTCTCAGGCTTGTTATCCAAGGGGCCCAGGGTTTTATTCTATTTGCAGCTAGGTCCCTATGCACTGCACCTTGATTTTTATTTTTAATAAAATAGCAAACTCAACTCCAAATGCGATGAAAATTGGACACATGGCTCTTGCCATAGCGTAAAATTTTCTCCTATTTTTGTAGACATTTTTGATGTTATTTAATATTTTTAAAAATCAAAAACAAGCTTTTTCTTTACTGTCTGACTTAAAAATTCACAAAAAATATTAAAATAACTCTAAAAATTACAAAAAATTAGACAGAAGTTGTTTTATCTTGTTTGATTTTCTGACCAATTTTGATCATTTTTGGATATATAAAACCCGTCAAAATTGAAATACTCTTAAAACCTTATAAAAATTATATAAAAATCTTTAAAATCCCAAAAATAATAATTTCTTCTTTGTAATTTTGCTTGTTGTTTGTATTTTCCATAAAAATTACCTCCAGGCTTTTTTATGGACTTTTAGATATTTTATCTAATTCCCCCAAGCTTGGCTGGACATTGTTGTTATCTTTTTGCATTGTTTTATTTTTAGAAAATTCAATAAAAATCAGAAAATTATCAAAAATTACCCAAAAATAGTAAAAAATATAAAAAACATAAAAAATATTTTTTGAATTTTTGAGTGATTTTTGAGTGCCTTAATAATTGCTTGAAGTTGGTTGCTTTATTGCCTTCTTTATTTTCTTTATATATAAAAATCAAAAAAAATATAAAAAAACTAAAAATCCACCAAAAATACCTTTGTTTTATTTTATTCCCTTTTTTTAGACTACATAGGCCGCAAGGCCATCACGTGCTCCCTGAGTCCGACCCTGGTCGCTATACCAGGCTAATCTAATAGCCAAGACCACTATCGTATTTCTTTGATTTTTATCTAATTTTGGTGGTCTGCACTTAATTTTCTTGATTGATCGTTTGATCTCTTGAGCGACTGAGGTCGCAACGACCTTTGTTATTTCTTCATCCTTAGTTGCTCGGGATTTTGTGGTCATCAGCGAGCAAGTAAAGGTGAAGATAATGAGGGGATTACTTGCCCCATTATAAGATTTTTCTTTTTGATTTTTTTTGGGTCCAGTAATGTTAGCAGTCCCAATTTTATTGGTTATCACTTTTTTTTGGATTTTTAGTGAGAATGCATGAGCCTATCGAGGAGTCAATTCCTTTAAGCACCTAGGTTGGCAAAATTAGAAGGAGAGTCGGAAAACAATGCAAGTGGCAAATCAATGATGTATACAAAAGAGAAATGCTCACCTTTCCTCTAGCACTCTTCATGCAAAGATGCTCAACAGAATTGAAACCTATCTATAAGCAAATGCAAGCCAATGAAATCTCCCTATGTTTCAGATATTGCTATAAGCATGAAGAACCGATGCTAATAACTTAGAATGGAACCGAAGTGTACGGTCTTGGAGTCCCCTCGATTCCCACAATAATGGGTCCTGCAAGCGCTATATGGAGAACTCTCGCGGTGCGGTGGTTCCGAGATTAAGTGAAAAGCAATTCAAAATTCGACTATGTTCAAATATCACTATAGGCACATGAAAATATATTAGGTGTCTGGCCTTAATCTATCGCAAGCAATCCTAAAACTAAATGCTCAATCACACAAAATAAAGAAAACAAAATAAGAAAAATATAAAGAAAACTGTGAAAACTACGGTGAGCCCTAAGTGAACAATCACTTGGAAAATTGGGCCCAAAATCCAGAGTCCAGAGTACCTATATTATTACAACAAATAGTGGTCTCTCTCTCATATAAATTATACAATAAATAAAATAAAGAAATTAGAGCTCAGTCTGCAAATTTCTCTAAGTCTTCTTTGAGCTAGGCAGGCAGAAGCCGGCTTCATGTGGGTACGTAGGTGCCTAGGGTAGAGTGCCTCCCTCGATCTGTGGTACCTCGTACAAAGTCAACAAAGAGAGATGGGTTAGACAGCTCAACAAGATATATCAAAAATAAAGAAAAGAAATGAAGCACACAAAAATAAGCAAATAATCATAATCAACAAAAAGCTGATTTATGCGTTGTTGCTCCCCGGCAACAGCGCCATTTGTTGAACTGGATTTTGCGAAGGTCGTGTCAATTCACAAGGCGAATCAACAGTCGTTGAGTTGACCTCACACGAAACCCGAATTCAAACAATAATTAACCCACAACAAAGATCAAACAATGAAAATCGGTGCGGAGATAAAATTTATTATAGCTCTACAACAAAGATGTGTAAAGGTGCAAGAATGTGTAGAGTGTCGAACATAGGAAGCAAGTAGGTAGATCGGAGCAATCAAGCTCAAAAATGAATGTGATCAAGTGTCTATATGTGTGCTATGTTTTTGTAGGTTTTTAATTTTATATCTTTTTATTTAATATTTTATGTTATTTTTTTATATTTTGATTTTAAATTTACTGATTTTGTATTCTATTTTTATATTTTCTTTTACTTTTAATAAATATATAAAACTATATAGGAAATATATATACAAGAGAGATGAGATAGAGATAAAAATAGGTAAAAATAACCAAAATATATGAAATAAAATGTTTTTGTGCTTTTTAAATTGTTCTAATGTTTTTGTGATTCTTCTATATTTTTGCTAATTTTTTTGGGTATTTTTAAAGTCACAAATACTCAAAACAGGGAATAGAATATATATTTGAAATTAAAATGGAGATGAAAAATATCAAAAAGTAACAAAAAATCTCCAAAATAATTTTAAAAAAAGATAATAAAATATCGAAAATTAAGGAACAAAATTATATTTTTAGGATTTTTCAAAGTTTTTATATTTTTATTGAAATTTTAGGGGTTTTATAATTTTGATGGGATTCTTTTGTAATTTTTAGTGATTTTTGGTCTGAATGTAAAGGATGCAAAAACAAATAGATTGTATTTTTTTTGGATTTTTTTTCAAAAATGTTTGATAATTTTTATGTATTTTCTAATGAAAACAATGAAGAAAATGCATGTTATTGAATTTTTATAAATAATAAAATGATGCAAACATGTAAAATAAAAAATATGGCATGGAAGCACAATAAAACATGAACTTATGAATATTTTTTGGGATTTTTTTTAGGGATTTATAGATGCATGAAATAAATACTAACGACAAAGAGAAACTACACTACTACCAAGGGTTAAATTGTAAATATCTGAAACTATGGAGACAAAGTGCATTTTTTCCAGAAAATTTATAACATGATAAAAATATTTCTGGACTAAAACTAAATAACCAAAAACCTAGGGTTAAATCTGCAAAATTACCAAAGTCACGTGCACGCAGTACGCGACCTGATAAGGATCAAATAACAATTAACGAAAACCAGAGGGGCTATCTTGAAAAAATACTAGAAAATTTACAACTACATATAAAATTTTTTGGAGTAAAACTGAATAAGAAAATGTCTGAGGGCCTGGCCGTAAAATCTCCACCTCACGTGTACAGGTCACTGATGAATACCCATTCATCACTCTTTATTCTTATATTTTAGCTACAAAAACCTTTGCGAATGCATGTACATTCATGTAAATACAATTAATTATCAAAAGCACGCATTATATAAAGTTTAATAATTAGCATGTTTTGTGCAAAAATAAAAGAATAAAAAGTAAAAAGAAAAAGAGGGAAATATTTAGAATAAATATTGAGCGACCTAAATCCAAGGGAGGGCTCACCATGGGCCTGACCGCATAAAAGCCAAAGTAGAGGGAGATAGGGACTCATGTGTGTAGATATTTATGTAAATAAAATAAAAATATTTTCCTCCCAAAAATAGATTAAAAGAGGTTTGTAAATATTTGTATATATTTAAATATAAAAACAAAATAAAAAGAACAAAATTAAAAATAAAAAATACTTTGTAAATATACCATATATATATACATATCTATTTATTTCACCTATGTATAAAAATAATAAAAATAAAACAAAAATATCTTTTTATTCCTAATATCATGATATAAATAAATAAAATATAAAATGGGAATAAAATTGTATAAAAATAAGAGATTAAAAACCAAAATTAAAAACCCAATGTTGTATATATACCTATGTATAGTACTATATTGTAAATACCTTATTTTTACTTTGAAAAATTAATTAAAAATCACTAAAAAATAGAAAAAATTAAAAAAAAAATATTTCATGTTTTAACTTTTTAATAAATCAACCATTTGCTATTTATTAATGATTTTACAAATCTTTTCCACGTGGCCTTTTCCTATTGGTCCAGGGGATTGTTGACCTCCCGGTCAACTCCCCCCCCAGGACCACCTCCCACGGGTAGCGGGTGCCCGACCCGATTTCTCGTATTTTTCGCACCTAAACCCGATCACTCCTCCCCTAAACCCCATGTCCGTTTTGATCACGTCATATCCGACACCCTCGCCGGAGCCCCCGCATCAGGATCCGCGCTTCACGCAGCCCTACCCGACCAACCCTAGCCGGACCTGCACCCATACATAAGCCGAGCTCCGCCACCCTATTCTTCCATCTTTGGCTTGTCATTCCCCCTTCCAGTGACCTCCACCTTCATCGCGAGAGTGACAGCTTGCCGCGGAGGTGTTGCAGCGAGGCTGAGGACGCTCAGACCACTGATCCGGCGAGTCTCCACCGCCGTGCTCTGCCCAGAGCAGGAGCTCGAGCCTCGGACGTCGACGCTCCTTGAGGCGAGGACCCAGAGCTTCGCAAGCTCGCCCATAGTCCATTCATCCACCCAGGTAGACCTTTCTCCCTTTCCTTTTCGTCAATTTTAGATTTCCCCTAATCCGCACCGCCGTCGATTTTCGTCGATTCCGACCATATCCCCCCTCCGTTCGATCATCGGAATCCATCACCACGTTCACCCTTCCCTCGCACACGTTCTGCACCCCTCCATTCAACCCAGCTCGCACAGGAGCTGGGGTTCGAGCTCCTCCGTCCACACCCTCGTCGGAGCTCGCCCACATCGAACCCCCGACCACCTTCACCACGCCTAACGGGGTCGAGGCAGTTTGCCTCGACCCGCGAGCTTTCTGGTCTACTCTGCAGGTTCATCCAAGCCCTTCTGAAGGCTTGGACCATTCGGTCCAGTAGCTCCAGCTCCGCCGACCTTGCCGGAGCTCTCCAGAGCTCGGCTGGGTCATCAGAGACCTCCAGCAGACGCGGAAGCCTTCCACGCACCTTTTCCGATCATCAGAGGGTTCCCAGGAGGAGGCCAGAGCCGTCACGACCTCGGTGAAGTTCGCCGGAGGCCAGTTCGTTCTCCTTCCCTGTCCGTCGTTCGATCAACCTCCAGCTCCAGATTCGATCTGAGCCCTTCATTCACGGAGAATCAGTCACCGTACGATCCTCAGGAGGTCTGATCCCAGCCTTCCGATGGCCGAGGCTTAGCAGCAACGCATCTCCACCGCCAGATCTAGCACGTGGCGAGGCCTCGACCGTCAGATCCGCGCGAGGAGCCCAGCTTTGGAGCGCCACCCGCATCCTAACCGTTCATCTACCACGTGGCGCTCATCCATCGGCTCGACTTAATAAAGGGTAATTTACCCTTAGGCCCTTTCTCTTCTTTTGTTTAGCATTTAGTCCTATAAATACGTTATCTAGTTGTTTAGTTTTTGGTACAATTGCATTGAGGACCCTGCACTTTATTTCGTTCGCATTTATGCCCCTGTGTATGGTGTAGCACGTGCTTCAACACGTGGTTTTCTGGGCTATTTGCATTTTATACCTTGTAGTTCTGAGATTTTTGGATTATTGAATTTATACCCCTGTGCGTAATTTAATAGTGCATGTGCGCTTTTTATTGGGTTAATTGCAGACTAGCCCTCAGACTTTTGGTACCTATTACCAAATAGTCCTACGACTTAGTTTTTATTACATTTAGGTCCCCGAGTGCCTCAGGCACCCACTACGTGCGTGTTTTCCTGGGTATTTTGCACCGGACCTCCCAGGACTCTTGGTATTTGCACTCAGGTCCCTGTGCACAGTACCCACTTCTTATTTTTGAATAAAATACCAAATCAACTCCAAATCCAATGAAAATTGGACACATGGCTCCTACCATAGTGTAAAATTTTTTGGAATTTTTGGAGACATTTTTGTTTTGTTTTGATATTTTTAAAAATTCAAAAACATTAATTTTCTTTACTGTCTGATTTGAAAAATCACAAACAATTTTAAAACTCATCTAAAAATTACAAAAAAGTACCTACTGTTTGTCTTGGTTTGCTTGATTTTCTAGCCAATTTTGGCTATTTTGCATTATATAAAACTCCTAAAAATTGAAAAACACCAAAAATCTTATAAAAATTCTAATAATTAATCTAAAAATCCAAAAACAATAATTAAGGTGCCTAAATTTTCCTTGTTTCTTTCTCTATACAGGAAAATTACCTCCAGGTTTATTAAGGATTTTTAGATATTTTATCTAAGTCCCTTATGCTCGGCTGGACAGTACCTCCTTTTTCTGTCATTGTTTCATTTTTAGAAAATTAAATAAACATCAGAAAAATCTCAAAAATTCACTAAAAACAGTAAAAAACATGAAATACATAAAAACATTTTTTCTGGAATTTTTGCTTGATTTTTGATGCAATAAATAAATAGTTGAATTGCCTTGTGTTCTTGCTTTCTTCATTTTCTTAATACATTAAAAATCCAAAATAAATATAAAAAGAATTAAAAACCAGCAAAAACACTTGTCTTGTATTTTATATCATTTCTTGACTACTTCTAGGCCGCAAGGCCATTACGTGCTCCTTGAGTTCGACCCTGGTCGCTATACCAGGTTAAAATAATAACAAGACCGCTATATTGATTTTGATTTGATATCATCTTATATTGGTGATCTCCTTTTTCTTGATTGACCACATCTGGTGACTTGGGTCGCAACGACCATTTTAGACACCTTTACTCGAGTCGCTTGGTGTGTGGTTATCAGAATGGTGCCGTTACCGGGGAGCACGGCTTAGTAGTCGATTGATTTTTTTTCCGCGGTTTTCTTTTCGCGGCTTTTCGTACATATTCTTGTATATACATTTGACTTGTTTATACATTTATCTGAACTGACCACTCTTGTTTGATTTCTTGCGAGGGCCCGAGGACCGAGGCGGCTTTCTTCGGAAGCCGAGTAACTGCGGGAACCGGAGGCAGCTCTCTTCTTCACAGAGTCGCAGGAGAGCGCGAGGAGCGAGGAGGAGTGCGGGAGCCGCGGGATAGACGCGAGAGTAGTGTAGCTTAGATTAGTTTTATTTCTCGCATTTTAGAACTATTGTAATAATACATGTACACTCAGCAGACACTTGGACTCTCGAGTCTATTTCGCCGAGCACCGGTGTGCTCGGGGGATCCATTTAGATTTTTCACGGCTTTTTCGCGGTTTTAGCTTTTTAGCTGCCTTTTACGGTTTTCCGCAGTTTTTCTCAAGCCCCTAGACTTAGGATTTTCTGCTTGACTGTGCTGTAATTAGTAGGATCCCCATACTTAATTACTTGCCTGTCCCTATAGAGCGATAATTGGACCTACTAATAATTTGTTAATAAAAATAGCTTAGTCGCTTTCCTGAGAGCCTACGCGCCGCGAGCCTGCCCCGTCAAGCACTACTCCTGAACTCGACCTATCGAGGAGAGGAGGGGTGGGTCTAGACCAGACTCTTTGGATCGAGGGAGAGTGACTAAGCTAGACGGTTCTGTCGAGTAGAAATTGCCTGTTTAGGACTTGGTTTTCACCGCTGCACCATATAGGTAGTTTCTTTTCAGTCTTTAAATTCTGCGCGGATCATCTTGCATGTAGACTACTGGAGTCAGGTACGCATTTCTATCTCTGCATGCATCATTGATTTATCGCGCATCGGCTTTTTCGTCTTCTCCCCCCTGTTTTTGACTTAATAACCAGGAGAACTGAAAAATTCGTTAGGCGTTTTTGCTTTCATTAAAAAAATCTAAAAAAGAAAAACCATAAAATTGGGACTGCTAAAACTATCGACCCTAAAAGACACCTCACCTAAAAATTTATCTTGGGGAGAGCAACCCCCACATTGCTTGGTTTGCTTGTGCGAGAGAGTGACCCGTACACTAGGTAAAGCCCTCCGGTGCTCATCTCGACGGATTACCGACTCTTCTATGCGGGACAGTCGGTTGAGAGAGTATCGGGTATCCCAGCAGGTCACGTAATTGCTCTAATATTTTGATTGTTTACCAAAATAAAAATTGACAAGATATTCTGACCGAGCCTTTACGGTCTTCAGCTCGCGTTGCGTTGGTGAACTGGGGGTTTGCTTTTGATCGTAGTTTTTCCAGATCTCATCCGCCTTACTCGCCAGATCACGATTATGGGCAGGAGGTCTCTAAGGCAGCCTCTGGCTGCACCGCTTTTTAGCACTCCTGACCATTCATCTAGGTCGGTTCGTGGGAGCTCAGACCTGCTCTCCGAACCCGAGTATGACTCCACCCTGTTCCCCCTCGACCACCCTTCTTCTTCTAATTCAGAGATACCAGTGCCAGAGGAAAGACAGACAGATGATTTATCGACACCTGAGTTCGGTTGTTTTGGTTTTTCAAAGACGATGGCCGGCAGTTCTGATGATCGCACCAGAGGTCCACAGGGAGAGCAGCATTTCGTTCTGGACCAGGGTTTGATCAACTCCACCCTGATCGCCTCCCTCGAGTCAGTGCAGCAGCAGCTGAGGGATCAGGGAGCATTCATGATGGACATGAGGAGAGAGCTTGAGCAGATGAGAGCCAACTGCAAGAACCACGGAGGAGGAGGAGGAGGACCCGACGATGCGGCAGCTGCCGCCGCAGCCGCAGCCGCGGCAGCAGCAGCAGCAGGAGGAGGAGCACCACCACTTAGATCGATGCGGGAGAACCACAATCCCTGGTTGATCTTGACACACCGCTGGGTGGTACTTCCAGCCATCGTGGGGGACTTTAAGTTCCCCCCGAACACTTTGCAGCTTCTTCCCCGATTCCACGGTTTGGCCACCGAGGAGCCTCATCTCCACTTGCAGGAGTTTGAGATGATTTGCAGTACTGTCCACGATCGTCAGGTGGACCAGGATACTATCAGGATGATTGCCTTCCCCTTTTCCTTGGCAGACAGAGCAGCCACCTGGCTGAAGCACTTGGGGAAGTTTGTCTACACTTGGGAGCAGCTCCGCGCTGAGTACTTGCACAAGTACTATCCACTCGGGCGGACGAACGCCACTAGAGCCCTGATCAGTAACTTCTCCATGCTCCCCAACGAGCAGTTCCATGAGGCATGGGAGAGGTTTCGAGAGCTGACCGACAGAAGCCCGCACCACGACATTTCGAAGCCGAACCTTGTTCAGAGCTTCTTCAGCGGGCTGACACCAGAGCTTCAGGTCTTGGTGAACGCTTCTTGTGGCGGGTCTTACTTCGCCAAGGATCACGACCAGGTCTGGGCCATTTACGAGGAGATGGCCGAGAACTACATGGTGATATCCCTGACCAGGTTGTACACTCAGGGCAGACCCCAGCAGCCAGGCCCCGTGCAGTACTAGAGGATAGCACAGGTCGACGCCGGTCCTTCCAGTTCGTCCGCAGTAGCAACAACACAGGTAGAGTCCACAGCTGCGGACATGGGCATCATTAGCGAGAAGTTGGATCGGATGGAGCTGATAGAGAAGAAGCAGTGCCAGAGCATCACTCATATAGAGAAGATGGCACAGACTCTGAGCGACATGAAGACCCAGCTCTTGTGTCTCCAGGAGGCACAGACGGCTTCCTAGCCCCGTCTTCAGTCGCGAGGCGATCACGGCAGCAACAGCAGCTCGTCCTAGCGCTCCAGCTCACACCAGCAGCCTAGACAGGTTCACCTTGTACAGGCGGAGCCGTACCAGCAGCCGCAGCCCACTTACCAGTCACCACCATCTCCATACTTGCAGATGGTGGTATATGAGCCTGATCAGCCTCTGGCAGTACTCCCGCCAGCCCCGTACGATGCAGAGCCGTTGATGGATGTCAACGGGATTTGGTATGACCGCCCTTAGCCTGGAATCCGACGAGACCATCCCGGATTTAGGTGGGGGAGTGGAGGTACCCAGCCCCAGTAGCAGCCATCTGGTCAGGGAGGCCAGTACAGCCAATAGAGAGAGCACCAGCAGCAGCAGCAGCCCCCAGTGTATCATCCACAGCAGCAGCAGCAGTCTTCCTATGGTCCTTGTCCCTACCAGCAGGGACAATCTTGGAGGCGTGAGCAGCCTCACCAGCATCACTCATACCCCTCTCAGCCACAGCAGCAGCAGGTCCAGCAGCCTCACTACCAGAGAGGCTACCCGTCGGGTTCCCATGAGAACCCTGTTTTGGACGACATAGCCCGCCTCCTCACGGATTAGTAGGCTACTTTCAGGCGGGAGATGGACGAGTTCCGCCAGGAGATGCGGGACATCGTGAGAGGGAATGCCGCCATCCCTGCCCAAATCGAGCCGAACCCCAACAACCTGAAGCGGAAATTTGAGCAGGTAGTTTGTACTGAGTATACCACTCCTAGTGATGCATTTGGTGATATGACTGGATATCTATTTGATACTGATATGGTCACACTTAGGAGCGGTAGGATGCCAGCAGGCGACGCCTCGTCTGAGCTACACCATGAGGATCCACCTAGAGCGCCTGACGAGGAGGATGATGACGGTGGTACTGATGCCACCAAGGATGCTGATTCCACCGACGGTACTGAGGCCGCCGTTTCACCAGTTCGAGGAGGTGGTACTGAGGCCACTCCTGATGCCGAGCTAGAGTGCGGTACTGAGGCCGCGAGTCTTCCAGCTGAGCCAGCCAATGGTGGTACTGAGACCACTAGAGTTCATGTAGAGAGATCTGTTGTTTTTCCTTCACTTGATGTATCTCTGAACAGTTCTGCGAATAAAGAAAAGGGTTTATTTTCTTCTGGTCCCACTGTGGTGCATGATTTATGTGTGGATCCGGTCGTCGAACCGCCTAGACCCTTTTCTAGTCCTTCATCTGAGAAGGACCCAGTGATCCCCTTCCCTAGAGCCCTTCAGATGGGGAAGGGGAAGAAAACAGAAAATCCAAAAAAAAAGAGATCAGGAAGAGTTCAGCCAGCAGATGATAGATCGTTTTCACATACAGCTGACTCTTCAGGAGGCTTTGCAGCACATTCCCCTTCTTCAGTGTTCATTGAGAGACAGGACCACAGTCAGGAGGAAGAGGAGGAACCACCACTCTGAGATCCATGTGCTGACAAAAGCCACGTGTTTCGCGATCCAGAACCGTCTGCCGGCCAAGAGGCCATATTCAGGAGGCCCTTATGTCAGATGTCATATCAGTGAGCAGAGGTTTGACCGTACTCTATTGGATAGCGGATCGTCTATCAACCTTCTTCCGGCAGCCCTTCTCGATCGCTTCGAGTTGGGCACTCTTAGATAGAGCAGGACAGTCCTTCAGTTTGCTGACAGATCTGTCAAGAGGCCGAAGGGGTTGTTGCAAGACATTGTCGTCACTATTCAGGGTTTGCAATTCCCCGTGGACTTCGTAGTGTTGGACATGGATATCCCTGATTCAGTGACCGATACCCCCATCATTTTAGGTCGCCCGTTCTTGACCACAGCCAAGGCAGTGACCGACCATGATAGCGGGAAGGTATACTTTCACGTCGAGGGTGAAAGTATACAAATAAAGACGGTCGAGGATAGCAGAGCCAGAGAGAGACCATGCTCAGAGACCACTTCAGATACAAAGCAGCTGACTGATGCAGGGCTAGACATCCACCAGGACTGTGACTTTGTGATCACAGACGATGAGGCAGTTTGGGCAGACCCAGCAGTACAGGCCATCCTCTCATTTTCAGACACCGCTGATGCAGAGATGATAGCAGAGGAGAGCTTGGAGAGCACATTCCTGGTTCAGGATACTTTAGAGGCATCAGAGCAGGTTCTTAACGCGACACGGATTTTTGTGACGATGGTGGTACTGATGCCACCTTGTGTGATGCAGATCCCTCGGAGTCGGAGTCTGAGTGGGCAGATTGTGATGATTATATGCCAGACCTGATTTCCACTGAACCTACAGTTGAGGAGGAGGTAGATGCCGAGCAGATCAGAGACAGTTCAGTTTAGCAGCCTTCTCCAGATCCAGTTTGCGAGAGTACACTTTCAGTCTCCCGGACAGATTTGGCAGCATACACGCGTCTTCTTTCGAAGCCAGATTTGCCAGCACCCAATTGTCCAGTGCTGAAGCCACTTCCTTCGTCGTTGAAGTATAGATTCCTTGCAGGTGAGCATGAGATGTACCCAGTCATTATCTCAGCCGATTTGACTGGAGAGCAGGAATCCCGTCTGATGGGGGTTCTTGAAAAGAACCGCAAGGCAATAAGATAGAGCGTAGCAGATCTCCACGGGATTAGTTCGGCCCTGTGCTCCCACCATATCTATCTCGAGGATGAGGCAAAGCCGTCGCGTGAGTTCCAGCGGCGGCTGAACCCAAATCTGAGAGAGGTTGTCATGAAGGAAATTTCGAAATGGTGGAGCACCGATTTTATCTATCCCATCTTCGACTCCAAGTGGGTCAGCCCTTTGCATGTGGTGCCCAAGAAGACGGGCATCACTATAGTGATTAGAGAGTCTGGAGAGGAGATTGCTACACGAGTACCCACTTCTTGGCGGGTTTGTGTTGACTACAGGAGACTCAACCAAGCCACCAAGAAGGATCATTTCCCCTGCCCTTTATTGATCAGATTATTGAGAGACTGGCAGGGAAGAGCCATTATTGTTTTCTGGATGGGTACTCGGGCTACAACCAGGTGGCCATCGCTCCTGAGGATCAGTAGAAGACCACGTTTACCTGTCCCTTCAGCACATACGCCTTCTGACGCATGCCATTTGGGCTATGCAACGCCCCTGCGACTTTTCAGAGATGCATGCTGTCGATCTTTTCGGACATGGTAGGGGAGTGTTTAGAGGTCTTCATGGATGATTTCTCGGTTTATGGCGACAGATTCGACTCCTGTCTTGACTGCCTAGACCGAGTACTTCAGCAATGTATTGAGGTCTGCTTGGTTCTTTCCTGGGAGAAGAGTTACTTTATGGTGACTCAAGGGACGGTGCTTGGCCACATCATCTCCAACAGGGGCATGGAGGTTGATCCGGCCAAGGTTGATGTCATTAGAAAACTCACACCACCGTCCAATTTGCGGCAGTTATGGTCTTTCCTGGGGCACGTTGGTTTCTATTGGCGGTTCATCCGTGATTTCAATAGGGTTTCCCGACTGTTGACTGACCTGCTGACAAAAGACACCGAGTTCCTTGTCGATGACAAGTGTCTTTCGTCATTTGAGACTCTCAAGCAGTGTATTGTTGAGGCTCCTGTCCTCCAGCCACCAGATTTGTCTCTCCCATTCGAGATCATGACAGACGCCTCCGATTTTGCCGTGGGGGCTATGTTGGGACAGAGGAGGGATGGAGTCCCATTTGCTATCCACTATGCTAGCCGCACCTTGGATTCCGCCCAGCGGAATTATACAGTCACAGAGAAGGAGATGCTAGCAGTAGTGTTCGCCCTAGATAAGTTCAGATCGTACATCATTGGATCTAGAGTGACTTTGTACATAGATCATACCGCCATCCGATACCTCATGGAAAAGAAGGATGCCAAGGCCAGACTGACTAGATGGATCCTTCTACTCCAGGAGTTCGACATTGAGATCAAGATAAGCCTGGAGTCAAGAATGTGGTGGCGGATCATCTCTCCCGTTTAGAGCATCCTGAGGAGTCTAAGCAGATTGATCCCATTTGTGAGACCTTCCCAGATGAGGCGATCCTTGCTATCGCCTCACTCCCGTGGTATGCCGATATTGTGAACTTTCTTGTTGCTAAGAAAGTCCCACAAGGTTGGCCAGACAGAGGCTTGAGACCTTCCTTGCGAAGGCCAAGTCTTACCACTAGGAGGATCCCATCATTTACCACGAAGGAGGGGATAGTGTCTGGCGTAGGTGCATCCCTCAGGATGAGCACCATAGCGTCCTTACTTACTGCCACAAGCTTGAGGCAGGAGGACATCACTCTGGGAGGAGAACGGCACAGAAAGTGCTCCAATCCGGCTTGTGGTGGCCTACCCTCTTCAAGGACTCTGATGAGTTCGTGAAGGTGTACTGACTGTCAGAGGATGGGCACTTGTGGACAGCGTGATATGATGCCGATGCAGCCCATTCACTTCTGTGAGGTTTTTGACGCATGGGGCATCGATTTCATGGGTTCATTCCCTAAGAGTCAGGGATTTGAGTACATTCTGTTGGCCGTTGACTATGTTAGTCGTTGGGTTGAGGCTATCCCCGCCCGAGCCGCTTATGCCAGGACAGTTTGCAGATTTTTGAGGAAGTACATCATCATGCGGTTCGTGGTACCTCGAGTATTGATTTCTGATGGGGGGTCACATTTCATCAATGACCAGGTGAAGGCACTTGCTAGTGAGTTCGGCATAGACCATCGAGTTGCCACTCCATACCATCCACAGACGAATGGTCTAGCCGAGGTCTCGAACAGGGAGATCAAGACTATTTTGCAGAAAGTCGTCCGCCCTGACCGAAAGAATTGGTTACAGCTTTTGGACTCGGTCTTGTGGGCATATAGGACGTCTTTCAAGACACCATTGGGCACATCTCCCTTTCGCCTAGTTTATGGCAAGCCGTGCCATTTACCTGTTGAGTTGAGGCACAAGTCACTTTGGGCAGTCACGGATATTCTCTTAGATCAAGATAGTGTAGCAGACCAGAGGAGGGCAGAGTTAGCAGCCTTGGAGGAGATTAGAGATACAGCTTTCTCAAACAACCTACAGTATAAGGAGAGAGTGAAAGAGTGGCATGATTCTCATATCAGCCACAAGCATTTTGAGCCTGGACAGAGAGTATGGTTGTTTGATGCTAGGCTTCGTCTATTTCCAGGGAAGCTACAGAGCAAATGGAAGGGACCTTATCTTGTGAGAAAGGTACATGACAACGGTAGCATTGATATATCTGAGTTGTCTTCTGAAAGTACCTTTCGAGTGAACGGCCAGCGGCTCAAGCCGTTTCTAGATCATGAGCTGCGGGTCGTTGATGTTGCCCCTATTCACTTTGCGTGAGATGTGGTCTCTTGATTCACATCTATTGCATCTCACGCCTGATTATCACTGTTCTTCCGACTTGTATAGATCCAGTTGTCTATGTCACTCTATTCTTTAGTCCCACATCCCTTTTCTCATCTTATGATTATGCTATACTTAGGATGTACTTTACCCTAAGTATAGGGGGATGTAGGACCTGCGGGTATTCTTTTCATTCGTTCTACCCCTGTTTTGCTGCCTATACTTAGGGATATTTTACCGTAAGTATAGGGGGGCCAGACTCTGTTCATTTTCACTCAGATTTCCCTTCATGTACAGATTGCTATACTTAGGATTATTTAATCCTAAGTATAGGGGGAAACCACCGAGTTATCCTCATTCTATTCATTCTATTCATTCATTCATCTTTGTATCTAGCCATTCCTTTTCACTTCCCTGTTACTAGGCACGAGTTATGTCTTCTTCATCGCTCTTGATCACTTTGAGGACATCATTTGAGCTAAGTATAGGGGGGTGTGTATATATTTCATATATACTTTAGCCATAACTCGTACTTGATAAAAAAAAGGAGAAAATTGCATAGTCAGTCTTCGTACTTTCTAAAATTACAACTATCCTTGGTTTTTGTGATTTGTTTATCTTTTTATTTTTTTATTTTTTTTATTTCTATTTTTTGTATTTTCTGATTTTCAAATTTTTAGTGATTTTGATGTTTGCAATTTTTTTATTTTCCAAACATAACACGACGCAATATTCACAAGATTAAAAACAGGCACACCAACTCTTTTTGTAATTTTTCAATTAGTCAAAAATGCTCAGAAAAATTCAAAGAAAATATTTTTGGGTTTTAAAAGTTTTGAAATGTTTTTAAGAATTTTTGTGGAATTTTCAGATGTTTTTGTATTTTTCTAAAAATCAAACAACGAGGAAACAAGAAAAGGTGCACAGCCTGGAGTAATTTGCAATTTCAAAATATTTTAAATACTAAAACTCCTGGCAATTATTTTTAAGACTAACTAGAAGAAAATATCTACAAACAGGAACTGAAATCACAATTTTTGGATTTTTGTAGATTTTTTTATGAATTTTATAATATTTTTGATATTTTTCAATTTTTTTTAATTTTCTAAATAATTACTGCGTGAAAATTAATCAGAAATTAAAAGACAATGAAATACAACTAATTTAATTTTTTTGGAATTTTTAGAGTTTTTTCGAATTTTTATTAATTTTGGAATTTCAAGCAATGTAAAATGACATGTTTTTGATTTTTTAATGATAATAAATGAAAGAGAAATGCAATGGAAAATTTATGCTAATAAAATAATTACATTAGGAGCGTAGCACAATTTTCTCAAAATTTTTGGATCACAAATAACCTTTATTTCAATCAAAGAGAGCACACAATTTATTATTCTGCAGTTCAGGGACAAGAATGTAATTAAACAAAAAATTCGGGCTGAAATGTAATTTATTCCAAGTTCTTGCAACAATTAGAACAATAAATAAAATCAGAAGAAATTTCGTAATTTACCCAGTGAGTAGCTTGCAAAACATGGGACTTGAGGCTCTGGTGTCGTAATTTCTGAAATATCCGAGGGCCGATGATGCAAATGTTCCAATAGAATAATAATCAAAAACCCCTAGGGTTCTTCTTCTTCGTTTCTTGCAATCTCAAGGGAGCACACAAGGGTCGGCGCCGCCCCTCTCTCTTTTCTCTTCCAAGGCGCAAGGGGGCGGCTACTGTTAGGCGGCGGCGAAAGGTGGACGGAGGGTAGCGAGTTCGGCGGATCGGGTGCGCAGGCGGCGCGTGGGAGCGGCGCACAGGATGGCAGAGCGCGGGCGGCGCGCTGCCGCACGCACGGGGCTGACGGAGAACGCGGGGCGGCGCTGCGGGCTCGGTGGTGAGGTGCGCGCGGAGGAGCCACGTGGGCTGCTGGGGGGCCTGGGCATGGCGGAGTGGGACGGCGCCGCCCCACGCGGCGGGGCTGGAGATGGCGGTGGCGGCGCCCGGTAGGTCTTACGGCGGGGAGGGGAGTTGGCGTCGGTGGTCGCGGCTGGAGCGCGGGCTGCCAGGAGGAGGAGCAGGAGCGGGTCGCGTCGCCGCGCGTGGCGGCGGTGCGAGGCTGACGGCGCGCTGGCGTCCAACGGCGGTGGCGCGGAGAAGATGACAGGGGGGGGCGGCGGGGCTGGACTGCGGTCGTCCCCTCTCTTTTTTTTGTTTTTTTATTTTTTTGTTTTTATTATGTAAACAATGAACAAATCAAGGAGAAAAACTTTTTTTTATACTTTTTTTCAAATCCGAAAATAAGAAAATAGAAGAATTTAGAAATGATTTTTTTATAAAGTTTTCCCTGCAAAACAAACGTTAGATACAACAGAGGTTTTTTTTATTATCCTGCAAAACAAACGTTAGAATTAAAAGTAAATTTTTTTTATTTATCTACAAAATCGGGAAGTGAATGGGGATTCGGCGAACGGTGAGGATTGAATCCGATTCTCCGACCACCGTACGTGGTCCGAGTTGATAGATCGTGGACGGTAGAAATAGAAGGCGAAGAGATCGCGATGATGAGATGAAAAATCGAGTCGATGGTGGATCAAATCGAGATGGATTTTTTTAAGATCTAGAGAAAAAAATTGCCTATGATAAAAAAATGCGATAAACTAAAGTACGATTAAACTAAGATAAAATGCGAAGAAAAATTTGGATCTCACCTTAGTAGCGGAAAATGGACCGTGATCGCCTCGACAAGGCCGACTCGCTGTCACCGGGCGGCTCGGAGGCTAGGCACAATTCTCGACGAAATTTCTCTCGGAGATCGGGCTCCTCTCTCTAAAGATTGATCAGGTTGGAATGAGGGAGATGGGCCATATAAATAGAAAAGAGAGACATTTAAATTTTTGAATTTTTGGATAAGAAGATAAGAGAGATTTTTTTGGTGGAAGAGATAACATGAGAGATAAAATAGAAAGATAAAATTATTTACAAAGTTATCTAATTTTTTTGAATTTTCGTCACTTTATTTATTTGAATTAAAAAAATGTTATTTTTTTATTTTTTTATGATGGTTAGTTAAAAATAGCAACTATATACATGTATTATATACATATATGACATTATATACAAGGATAAATGGGGAAATTAGCCTCTTTTTTTGTTTTAAGAATTTTATTAATTTTTTTATTTATATTTTTGTTTTAAGTAATTAGTAAAAATATTTACAAATATATGTACAAATACAATATACACAAAATACAAGGGAAAATTGCACAAACCACCCCAGAAAACCGACTTTTCAACCGTAACTCCAAAAATTATAAAATCACAGCCATTTTGAAGATAATTTAATTTACAATTCAATGGAAGTGATATTGGTTCAATTTGAGATCATATGGAGCCGGAATTAATCTTCAATTAGTGCTTAGTGGCTTTTTTCCAAGTGTGGCTACTTTTATTTTGTACATGATTTAATTGTGCAATCATTTTTATTAGTTAGGACAAATTTTTATTTACAACTTTGGCTTTGAATGTTATTTGATTTGGGGTCAATTAAGGTACAAATAAATTAGTGTCAGTTTTATACAGATATACACAAAATAAGTGAGAAACACATTTTTTTTGGATTTTCTGGTTGAGGACCCTATATCCCCCTACTTTATTCCTGGTCGATCAGGTCAAGTCTTGACCTTCTCTCAGGGTTCGGGTCATCCTGTATACAGTCTTCCTTTTTTATTTTCTTTTCTTTATTTTTCCTTTCTTTCTTTATTTATTTATTTATTTTAGGTTAAAATTAGTAAGAAATGTACAATATTTACACACAAATGCAAGTTAGTAAGAATATGGAGTTAGCGTTATATGCAGGTGTTTTATAAGCGATTTTAAGCTAAAATAAATGAATAAAGATGACGAATCACAGATTCATCATCCCCCTATGCTTTACCTTTGCTAGTCCCTTAGCAAACACTTATTTGAAAGAATAAGTGAAGAAGAAAAAGAAAGGGAAAATAAAGAAAGTAGGACAATATTGAGTATTAAACTTATCTTCATAAAATTGTAGTTTGGAGCTCTGTCGAACCTTTGGATTATTTGTGTATCGGAACTTCTTTGAGACTTAGGATTTTAAAACCAACAACCTTCAAGTTCTACACATCATTGTCACAGTTTTGGCCCAGAAGTCATCTTAGATCGATCCTCTTCCCAAAGCATACCCTATGAACATTGAATAATCGACTCATGTGTGTGAAAAATTTTAGCTCTTCCCATCCAGAATGCCGGACTACCATTCAAATCTCCTCTCCAATAACTCGTCCTTGGGGAGTCAGGTATTTCCTTCTAAGGTCTGTCGTGCTGTGTTCACAATCGAATTGGGGGAGAAGTTAGAAGAATGAGAAAAGAACTGGAGGGTGGTTTAGTGTAGTCACCTCTCCTTGTGAAGCTGGCCAGTGTAGCCGAGTCTCCACCAAGATCTGCAGGTTTTCTTGAAGCTTGGACCTTTTTGGTCAGATATTTATTTGGTAGTAGCTTCTTTGTATTTGGAGTTGGTGGTTCTGCTTGGATCTTGTTGTGCCCCTACGGATATAGAATCTTTTTTTTTCGTACATGTTTTGGGGTCTTAGAAAAAATTGTGCCCAGCCGTCCATCCCTTTTCCGAAGCTTTATTTCAACCCGTACTCCGGTCTTTAGATTTCCACGCTACCAGAAAAGAAACTCACATAGTCTTCAAACATCCCGTCTGAGTTGAGCTAAGTGCATAGTGCAGGAGTACAAATTAATTCGTTATTCCAGAGTTGTACCCAGAATGAAGAGACCAGGTTAGACACTAAGAGTCAAATGCTGCACATTGTCATGTGGAACTTAAAGAATTAAGTCAAAGACCTGAAGCTTCTAAAATCCTATTTCTCGGTGAAGTTCCTCTGAGAATTAGGTGGATTAAGGTCCAACTAAGCTCCATTCTTCAATTTTATTCCAGACATAGTTTAAATATCAATACTATCCAGAAAAATGCACATGCAAATGCAGACTATGAACAATGCAGAGAGTTTTTTTTAAAGAATGATGCACATGTGCAAAAAACCATTTTTTTAAACAATTTTCTAATTTTGAACTTTTTATGGATTTTTGGAGAAAAATGCAGATGTGAAAGAAAATTTTTTTTATGCAAATTTTTATGATTTTTGGTTTTGTAGTTTTTTTTAAAGGAGAAAGGGTTAGTAATATATACAAGTGTATACAAAAGACTCTTTTTTTTGTTTTTTTTATGTGTTTTTTTTTTGTTTTTTCTCTCTCTCTCTCTATCTCTTCCCTTTTTTTGTTTTGTTCGTTTTTTTTGTGTTTTTTTTGTTTTTTTTGTTTTCTTTTTTTGTTTTCTTTTTTTGTTTTTGTTTTGTTTTGTTTTTTTTGTTTTGTTTTTTGTTTTGTTTTTTTATGTGGATTTTATAAAATATACACATAACCCTCCAAATAAATATATTTAAAAGTACGAGTTATGTCTAAAGTATATATACAATATATACGACACCCCCCTATACTTAGCTCGAACTATGTCCTCATAGTGACCAGAGAGCAACAAAGGAAGACATAACTCGTGCTAAGCAAAGAAAGGTGAAAAGACTCCTATTCTACAACGACTCAAAGAAAAGATAAAATGAAGAGAAGTTGGTGATCCCCCCTATACTTAGGATCAAGTAATCCTAAGTATAGTGGAATGTACAAAGGGGAAAACCGATGAAGAGAATGTACAGACTCACAGAGACACGATATGAACAACATCACCCCCCTATACTTAGGGTAGAGTATCCCTAAGTATAGGCAACAACAACAAAGGTGATAAACAGGACGAATATGAACAACACAAATCCTTCACCCCCCTATACTTGGGATAAAGCACATCCTAAGTATAGCATATATACACACACACACACACACACGGAAAAGGGGTGAATGATAAAACGGGAGAAGATGGAGTGAAACGAAAGGATATACAAGAGGAGTGGATGAGCTTATGTATCGGACGCAAAAGGTGGAATCAAAAGATCATCGTCTGATACCAAAGATATAGAATCCACAACGGACAGGAATGTATCATGATCTAAATATGGCTTCAGCAACTGTCCGTTCACAACAAATGGCTGTGCGTCAGATGACAACCCAGATATGACAATACTCCCATTGTCACGCACAGCTCTCACGATGAATGGTCCTGACCACTTGCTTTTCAATTTTCCTGGGAATAACTTCAACTTAGCATCAAATAACCAAACTTTCTGATCAGGGGAGAAAGTCTTTCTTCGAATGTGTTTATCATGCCAGCGCTTGACTTTCTCCTTATACATATGTGAATTATCATATGCAAAGTCTCGGAATTCCAGTAATTTATTCAAATCCAACTTCCTGTTCTTTCCTCCTTTCTCATAATCTAAATTGCATACACGGAGTGCCCATAAAGATTTGTGAATTAATTCCACTGGCAGGTGGCAAGGCTTTCCATATACCAATCTGTAGGGAGACATACCCAAAGGAGACTTGTACGCCGTCCGATAAGCCCATAGAATTGAATCAAGCATCTGGGACCAGTTCTTCCTATCTGGACGTACAAGTTTTTGCAATATCGTTTTGATCTCCCTATTTGAAATTTCTGCCAAGCCATTAGTCTGAGGGTGGTAAGGAGACGCAACTCTGTGCTCAATAGCGTACTCCTTCACAAACTTCTTTACATCTCTATTAATGAAATGGCTTCCCCCATCTGAAATCAATATTTTGGGAATACCGAACCGCGCAATAATATGGTCCTTAAGAAAGGAACACACCGTACGACTATCTGCGGTTCGGGTGGGGATAGCCTCCACCCATCGACTAACATAATCCACGGCGAGCAGGATGTACTGAAATCCCTGACTGACAGGAAATGGGCCCATGAAGTCTATGCCCCAAGCATCAAAAACATCAGAAATCTGTATATATCTTAGGGGCATGGTATCTTTGGAACCAACTGTTCCTCCTATTTTCTGACAATCAATACAACCACGAACATACTCTGTAGCATCCTTAAACAATGTGGGCCACCATAGGCCACCCTGTAAAACCTTTGCTGCCGTGCGTTTCCCCGAATGATGCCCACCAGATTCTAGTTTGTGACAGTGTTCAAGTACACTGGTGTGTTCCTCCTGAGGAATGCACCTTCTCCAGATACAATCCGCACCCTCACGAAATATGTACGGATCCTCCCACTGGTAATAATGAATCTCTGACAGAAATCTGTCTACCTTGTACTTCGGCCAATCTTGTGGAACTTTCTTGGAGACAAGATAGTTCACAATATCAGCATACCATGGAAACGAGTCCACAGATAAAATGGACTCATCTGGAAAGGTTTCAGAAATAGGAATCATGTTCTGCTCAGAAGTCTCTGTGTCTGTGATGACCCGAAAATCGACGAAACTAAGGTGGAAGATAAATCACAATGTCGTTGTCCTTAATCGATCAATTCGGCCAACGGAAAAATTTGTAAACCACTCAGAAAATCAAGAAATTCAATGTAAGCGGTCTTTTCGCTATTCATTTTACCTGGTATAGCGACCAGGGTCGAACACAAGGAGCACGATTTAAAAACTAAGTAGTCAAATTTCAGAAAATGATTTTTTTAGTGGTTTTTGACTTTTAGATATTTTTTTTTCTTTTTTTTTTGAATTTTTAAATATGAAGAAAGTACAAGAAGCACAAAAACAAGCAAGCTTCTACTAATTATTTAAAGCATCAAAAATCAAGCAAAAATTCAAGAAAAATTGTTTTTATGTTTTTTAGGTTTTTAAGTGTTTTTGGTGAATTTTTGGGATTTTTATAAGGTGTCTTTTATTTTCTAAAAATCAAACAGTGCGAAAAAGATAAGGTACTGTCCAGCAGGGACCAAAACCCAAAAATAAAATATTTAATGATCTCAGATGGCCCTGGAGGTAATTTTCCTGTATTCTAGAGAAAATAAGGAAAGTTTGAGCACCAAAATTATTGTTTTTGGATTTTTAGATTATTTAATATGATTTTTATGAGTTTTTTAGGTGTTTTTAGATTTTTAGGGTTTTTACTCAATGAAAAATAGCCAAAATTGGCTAGAAAATCAAACAACACACAAAGAACAGTAACTAATTTTTAAAGAATTTTTGGGGGTGTTTTTATATTTTTTTTTGTGATTTTTCAAGTGAAACAGTGCCAAAAATAGATGTTTTTGAATTTTTAAAAATAGCAAGCAAGATCAAAAATATCCTCAAAAATCTACAAAAATCCTACACCATGGCAGGAGCCATGTGTCAAATTTTCGTTGGATTTGGAGGTGATTTGATATTTTATTCAAAATCCAAAAGGGGGCACTGTGCACAGGGACCAAAGTGCAAATACCCAAAGCTCTGGGGGTCTCGGTGCAATTTTCCCAGCAAGTCACGCGCGTGGCGCGTGCCTGGGGCACTCAGGGACCTTTTGGTAATAAAAACCAAGTCCTAGGACCTTTTGGTAACTCGTACCAAAAAGTCCAGGGACAGTTATGCAATTAACCCACTAAAACACGCACATGTTCAAATAGAATGCTCACAGGGGCATAAGTGCAAATACCAGAAAGTATTCATTCATTCGTAACCAACCAGAACTACAGGACTAATACTGCAAATAAACCAAAAGTACACGTGACGAAGCACGTGGCTCACACAAACCGGGGTATAAATGCAAATATAAACAAGCACGAGGTCCAATGTGCAAATTACCCTACGTAAATAAAGTGCATAAAATATTTACAGGACTGGAATTAAAAACGCAAACTACGAGGGGGCCTAAGGTAAATTACCCCTTATTACGCCGACGGCTGGATGAGCGCCACGTAGATGATCGGACGGTCCTGGTGAGTGGCGCCTCTCTTCTCTTCCGCACGTGAGCCGATCGACGGCGCAGAGGAGGCCACGTGGATGATCGAACGGCTGGCAGGTGCTGGTGGTTTCCTCTCTCTGCTCCAACGGTCCGGATCTACCCTCGAATTGATCAACGGTATCTGCTCCTCGAAGGATGGACGGTGACGATTGAAACTGGAGCGGGGGACCATCGGACGGTGGTGGAGGATACTGGAAGAACACTCAGCCGGCGAGCTTCGCCGGCCTTGTGCGCGTGCAGTAGTCCTCCTCAGCTGCCTCTGGGTATCGGAACAGATCCGCGGTGGAGTCCCGCAGCTGGTGAAGGCCTCCGATGGCCCAGCCGAGCCCTGGAGGGGCTCCAGCGAGGTCGACGGAGTCGAGCTCCTGGCCTGGAAGTGAGGGGGCCTCAGATGGCCTCCTCTTGACCTGCAAAATGAACCAGAAGCTTCGCGGGTTGAGGGCAAAGTGCCTCGACCCGATGAAGCAGCATGAGGGTGAACGATGGGTCGGGACGAGCGAGCTCCGGCGAGCGGAGGACGGTGGAGCTCGAACCCCAGCTCCTTTGCGAGCTGGGTTGAGTGAAGGGGCGTAGAAGGTGCGTCGAAGGATGGCGAAGGTGATGGTGTGTCCCGATGATCGAAATGATACACGATGTAGCCGGAATCAACGGAATACGTCGGAGATACTAATTGGGGGAAACCAAAAATTACGCTAAATGGAAAGGCTAAAGGGTTACCTGGGCGGTCGGAGAGACTGGGGAAGAGCAGGGGGTGCTCCTGGTCGTAGCCTCAAGGGTCGTTTCGGCCCGAGGCTCGGTGCTCACGCTGGTGGCGGAGCAACGGCGGCGAAGAACGCCGGATCAGTGGTTTCACCTCCTCGCCTCGCTGCAACAGGGGCGATCGCTTGCTGTCACTCTCGCGGTGCCTCTGGAGTTCACTGGGAAGAAGGGGAAGAGCCAAAGATGGGGCGGGGAGGCAGCGGAGGTGGTTCTATATATAGCTGCAGGCTCGATTAGGGTTGGGAGGCGACGGCTATGGAATGCGTGGATCTCACGGCGAAGGATCTGGCGAGGATGTCGGATGATCGACGAAGGATCCGGGCACGGGGTTTGCGTGGGCGATAGGCTGGAGGCGCGTGGAGAAAATGGCGAAGGCGGGGCGGCGCGCGTCTTCTCAAAAAGGAAAGAGTCCGCGGGGGAGTTGACCGGGGTCAACATTCCCCGTGGACCAGTGGGATGCTGCCACGTGGACAAGATTTGACACTTAAAAATGAGGCAGCAAATGGCCGATTTTGCAAAAACTTTCAACATGAAATATTTTTCTTTTATTTTTTTCTATTTTTTGGTGATTTTTAATTAATTTTTGGAAATAAGAATAAGGTATGTACATTATATAGGGATATATACAATATGTAGGCTTTTTATTTTTGATTTTTTATTATTATTTTTATACAATTTTATTCCTATTTTATGTTTTATTTATTTATAGAATAAAATGATGAATAAAAGGCTATTTTTATTTTATTTTTATTATTTATACACATAGGTGAAATAAATAGATATATACATTTATACACATGGTATATATACAATGTATTTTTGTAATTTTAATTTTGTAATTTTTATTTGATTTTTGTTTTGTTTCTTTTTATTTCTGTTATTTACAAAATATGCCATAGAATATTCACAAAAAGTTTTGAAAATAAATACATTTATTTATAGGGTTAAAGGATGATGGTCTATGCACATGGTGGAGGGATATTTTTGCATTTTTGTTTTTTTTTTAATTTTTATTTTGTTTTTAGGAGTTTCTAAATATATACAAAATATGTACAAGCATATTTTTGGGTGAGGAAAATATAATTTTATTTATTTACAAAAGTCTATACACATGAGCTCCTATCTCCCTCTACTTTGGCTTTTATGCGGTCAGGCCCATGCTGAGCCCTCCCTTGGGTTAGGTTGCTCAATATTTATTCTAAATATTTTCCTCTTTTTCTTTTTACTCTTTATTCTTTTATTTTTGCACAAAAACATGCTAATTACAGGTTTTTACACAATGCATGCTTTTGGTAATTATTTGTATTTACACATATCTACATGTATTTGCAAAGGTTTTTGTAGCTAAAATAGAAGAATAAAGAGTGATGAATGGGTATTCATCACCCCCTATGCTTAACTTTGCTAGTCCCTTAGCAAACACTTATTTGAAAAAGAAGTGAAAAAGAAAGAAAAAGAAAAAGAGGATGTACATGGATCCAGGTTGAATTATTAAACTTTCCTTCATTAAATTGAAATATGGAGCTCGATCAGATCTTTGGATTATTAATGTGTCGGAACCTTATTTGGACTTAAGCTTAAAACTCAACAGCCTCCAAGTTCCACCAATCTATGGGCAAGACTCCTCAATAAACCAGATCAGAACAAGTCTGCATACACAAACTCTAATGACCATGAATCTTTCCATGCGGTGTAAGTGATATGTGGCTCCCCACCTCAGAAGTAATAAAGAAACAACCTCCCTCAACCTGGTAACTCTAATGCCTCGGTCTAGCAACTCTTTCCTCGAGAAGCGGGGTATTCCCTTCTAAGTTCAAGTGCAACCGGCTCAAGAAGAGGGGGTAGAAGTATAGAGTTTTGGAAGCTTAGCCAGTGTAGCTAAGTCTCCCGCTGCAAGCTTCATGAGATGTAACATGGATACCATAAGCTTGGCTTTATTTGACTATATACACTCCGGTGGGGTTATTAAATTTTCAATCCGACCCACCACTTTTTTGGAGTTCTTTTTGCATTTTTGCATTTTTTTTCAAGGATTTCTGTACAGCATATCTACATGGTGCAGCATATAAGAAATTTCCCCTTGAGCCAGTAGACTATCCCTCTTTTGAAGCTTTATTGCAACCCACAGCTTCTGTCTTTAGCCTTCATCACCACTAGACCAAGTTGAGGCGCACTTCCTTCACTAGAAGAAGAAGAGAGGTTCCGCCTAGAAGTACTACCCTCATATGCTACCCCAAGCCAAAGGAAACTGCCTCCTCACCACCTCATCCGTGGAGAGCCATGTGTAAGTGCAGGTGCAAGTCCAGCCATTGTCTCTAAGAGTCATGCGTGTGTTGTTTAGTGCTCTACTTAGGCTCATCAAGATGACATATGCTCATAGCCTAGTGGACTCAAAGAATTAAGTCCTTATGGACCTGAAAAGCCTTAACCCTAAGTCCTATAAGGTTCCTCTTAAAGTTAAGTGGATTAAGATCTTATTCAAGCTCCATTTCTCAATTTAATTCCAGGCTTAGTTTAAATGTCAACTCTCATCCAGGAAAAACTATATACATATATGTACACAAGATGCTATTTACAAATATTTTACAATCATGCAAAATTTTTGAAAAATGTTTTGAAATCATGGATGAATGATGCATGAGGTGCAAGTTTTGCAAAAAGATATTTACAAACATTTACACAAGATTTTTGCAAACTTTTGATTTTCAAAACATTTTGGAAAAATTTTGTACTATATACATAATTTTGATACAAAAATATTTACACAAGCTTTACACAAAAGATTTTTGAAATCATTTTTACAAAAATACTTTGTACACTAGCTATGTATGTGCAAGATAAAAGAGGTTTATGTACATGAAAACTTTTTAAATTTTTGTGATTTTTAGCCATTTTATTTATTAACACACTCACACAAAGTACGAGTTATGGCTAAAGTATATATGAAATATATACACCCCCCCCTATACTTAGCTCGAACGATGTCCTCAGAGTGATCAAGAGCGATGAAGAAGACATAACTCGTGCTTAGTAAAACGGAAGTGAAAAGGAATTGTTAAGTACAGGAACAGATAAATGAATAGAATGAGAGGAACTCGGTGGTTTCCCCCTATATTTAGGATTAACTAATCCTGAGTATAGCAAGCTGTACATGAAGGGAAATCCGAGTGAAGAATATACAGACTCTGCCCCCCCTATACTTAGGGTAAAATATCCCTAAGTATAGGCAGCAAAACAGGGGCAGAACAAATGAAAAGAATACCCGCAGGTCCAACATCCCCCCTATACTTAGGGTAAAGTACACCCTAAGTATAGCATAATCATAAGATGAGGAAAGGGATGTGGGACTAAAGAATAGAATGATATGGACAACTGGATCTATACAGGCGGAAGAACAGTGAAAATCAAGCATGAGATGCAAAAGAGGTGAGTCAAGAGACCACATCTCACGCAAAATGAATCGGGGCAACAATAACGTCCCGCGGCTCATGATCTAGAAATGGCTTGAGCCGCTGGCCGTTCACTCGAAAGGTACTCTCAGAAGATAACTCAGATATATCAATGCTACCGTTATCGTGTACCTTTCTGACCAAGTAAGGTCCCTTCCATTTACTCTGTAGCTTCCCTGGAAATAATCGTAGCCTTGCATCAAACAACCATACTTTCTGTCCAATCTCAAAATGCTTGTGGCTGATATGAGAATCATGCCACTCCTTCACTTTTTCCTTATAATGTAGGCTGCTTGAGAAAGCTGCATCTCTAAGCTCCTCCAGGGCAGCTAACTCTGCCCTCCTCTGGTCTCCCATACCATCTGGATCCATAAGAATATCTGTAACTGCCCAAAGTGACTTGTGCCTCAACTCAACAGGTAGATGGCACGGCTTGCCATAAACGAGGCGAAAGGGAGATGTGCCCAATGGAGTCTTGAAAGACGTCCGATATGCCCACAAGACCGAGTCCAAAAGCTGTGACCAATTCTTTCGGTCAGGGCGGACGACTTTCTGCAAAATATTCTTGATCTCCCTATTCGACACCTCAGCTAGACCATTCGTCTGTGGATGGTAAGGTGTGGCAACACGATGGTCTATACTGAACTCGCTAGCAAGGGCCTTCACCTGGTCGTTGACGAAATGAGACCCCCCATCAGAAATCAGAACTCGTGGAACCCCGAACCGCATGATGATGTGCTTCCTCAAAAATCTGCAAACTGTCTTCGCATCCGTGGCTCGGGCGGGGATAGCCTCAACCCAACGACTAACATAATCTACGGCCAACAGAATGTACTCAAATCCCCGACTCTTAGGGAATGGACCCATGAAATCGATGCCCCATGCGTCAAAAACCTCACAGAAGTGAATGGGCTGCATCGGCATCATATCACGCTGTCCACAAGTGCCCATCCTCTGACAGTCAGTACACCTCTTCACGAACTCATCAGAGTCCTTGAAGAGTGTAGGCCACCACAAGCCGGATTGGAGCACTTTCTGTGCCGTTCTCCTCCCAGAATGATGTCCTCCTGCCTCAAGCTTGTGGCAGTAAGTGAGGACACTATGATGCTCCTCCTGAGGAATACACCGACGCCAGACGCTATCCCCTCCTTCGTGGTAAAGGATTGGATCCTCCCAGTGGTAGGACTTGGCCCTTGCAAGGAAGGTCTCAAGTCTCTGCCTGGGCCAATCTTGTGGGACCTTCCCTGCAACGAGAAAGTTCACAATATCGGCATACCACGGGAGTGAGGCGATAGCAAGGATCGCCTCATCTGGGAAGGTATCACGAATAGGATCAATCTGCTCAGAATCCTCAGGCTGCTCTAATCGGGAGAGATGATCCGCCACCACATTCTTGACTCCAGGCTTATCCTTAATCTCAATATCGAACTCCTGGAGTAGAAGGATCCATCTAGTCAGTCTGGCCTTGGCATCCTTCTTTGCCATGAGGTACCTGATGGCGGTGTGATCTGTAAACAAAGTCACTCTAGATCCAATGATATACGATCTGAACTTATCTAGGGCGAACACTACTGCTAGCATCTCCTTCTCTGTGACCGTATAATTCCGCTGGGCGGAATCCAATGTGCGGCTAGCATAGTGTATGGCAAACGGAACTCCGTCCCTCCTCTGTCCTAGCACGGCCCCTACGGCAAAATCAGAGGCGTCCGTCATGATCTCGAATGGGAGAGACCAATCGGGTGGCTGAAGGACAGGAGCCTCAATAACACACTGCTGGAGAGTCTCAAAGGACGAAAGACACTTGTCATCGACAAGGAACTCGGTGTCTTTCGTCAAGAGGTCAGTCAACGGTCGGGCAATCTTGCTGAAATTATGAATGAATCTCCTATAAAAACCAACGTGCCCCAGAAATGACCGTAGCTGCTTCAAATTGGACGGCGGTGCGAGTTTTCTAATGACGTCAACCTTGGCCGGATCAACCTCCATGCCCCTGTTGGAGATGATGTGGCCAAGCACCGTCCCTTGAGTCACCATGAAGTGACTCTTCTCCCAAGACAGAACCAAGCGGGTAGCAATACATCGCTGGAGCACTCGGTCTAGGCAGTCAAGACAGGAATCGAATCCGTCGACGTAAACCGAGAAGTCGTCCATGAAGACCTCCAAACACTCCCCTACCATGTCCGAAAAGATCGACAGCATGCATCTCTGAAAAGTCGCAGGGGCGTTGCATAGCCCAAATGGCATGCGTCGAAAGGCGTATGTACCGAAGGGACAGGTAAAGGTGGTCTTCTCCTGATCCTCAGGAGCGATGGCCACCTGATTGTAGCCCGAGTACCCATCCAGGAAGCAATAATGGCTCTTCCCTGCCAGTCTCTCTATGATCTGATCAATAAAAGGCAGGGGGAAATGGTCCTTCTTGGTGGCCTGGTTGAGTCTCCTGTAGTCAACGCAAACCCGCCAAGAGGTGGGTACTCGTGTAGCAATCTCCTCTCCCGACTCACTGATCATAGTCGTGATGCCCGTCTTCTTGGGCACCACATGCAAGGGGCTAACCCACTTGGAGTCGGAAATGGGATAAATAAAATCTGCACTCCACCATTTTGATATTTCCTTCATGACAACCTCTCGTAGGTTGGGGTTCAGTCGCCGCTGGAACTCACGCGACGGCTTTGCCCCTTCCTCGAGATAGATATGGTGGGAGCACAACGAGGGACTAATCCCATGGAGATCTGCTACGCTCCATCCAATTGCCTTGCGGTTCTTTTCAAGAACCCCCATCAGACGGGATTCTTGTTCTCCAGTCAGATCGGCAGAGATGATGACTGGGTACATCTCAGACTCTCCCGCAAGGAATCGATACTTCAGCGAAGTAGGGAGCGGCTTTAGCTCTGGACAGCTGGGTGCTGGCAAATCTGGCTTCTGAAGAAGATGTGTGTATGCTGACAATTCTGCCAAATCTGCCTGGGAAAATGATAAAGAACTCTCACAAACTGGATCTGGAGAAGGCGGGTCCTCTGCATTGTCTCTGATCTGCTCTACCTCTACCTCCTCCTCATCTATAGGCTCAGGTGGATCCAGGTCTGGCATCTGATCATCACAATCTGCCCAATCAGATTCTGAATCCGAGGGATCTGTATCAACTGCGGTGGCATCAGTACCACCGTCGAGCAGGGTGGCCTTAGTACCACCATCACTGAAAATCGTGTCGCGATCAAGGTCCGACTCTGCTGACTCAATAGTATCCTGGACCAGGGTTGTGCTCTCCAGACTATCCTCTGCTATCATCTCTGCATCAGCTGTATCTGAATATGAGAGGATGGTCTGTGCTGCAGGATCTGCCCAAGCTGCCTCATCATCTGTGATCACAAAATCACAGTCCTGGTGTATGTCTGGCTCTGTATCTGTCAGCTGTTCTGAATCTGTACTGCCCTCTGAGCGGGATCTATCTCTGGTTCTGTGGTCCTTAACCGTCTCTATTTGTATACTCTCGCCCTGGACGCGAAAGAATACCTTCCCACTGTCATGGTCAGTCACCGCCTTGGCTGTGGCCAAGAACGGGCGACCGAGGATGATGGGGGAATCAGTCAACGAGTCAGGGGTCTCCATGTCCAGCACTACGAAGTCCACGGGGAATTGCAAACCCTGAATCGTGACGACAACATCTCGCAACAACCCCTTTGGCCTCTTGCCAGATCGATCAGCAAACTGAAGGTATGTCCTGCTCTGTCTAAGAGTGCCCAACTCTAAGTGGTCGAGAAGGGCTGCCGGAAGAAGGTTGATCGACGATCCGCTATCTAATAGAGTACGGTCGAACCTCTGCTCACTAATCTGACATCTGACATACGGGGCTCCTAAATCTGGCCTCTTGGTCGGCAGATGGTTTTGGATCGCGTAACACGTGGCTTTTGTCAACACATGAATCTCTGCGGTGTTGTTCCTCTTCTTCCTCCTGACTGTGGTCCTGTCTCTCAAGGATCGCTGAAGAAGAGGGATGTGCTGCAAAGCCTCATGGAGGGTCAGCTGAATGTGAAATCGGTCTATCATGCTCTGGCTGAACTCCTCCTGCTCTCTCTTTTTTGGATCTTTTTCTCTTTTCTTCCCCTTCCCCAACTCAAGGGCTCTAGGAAAGGGGATCACAGGGTCCTTCTCAGATGAAGGACTAGGAATAGGCCTAGACGGTTCGATGACCGGATCCTCACATACATCATACACCACAGTGGGATCAGAAGAAACTAAACCTTGTCCTTTATTCAAAATAGAGTTCTGAGATACATCCATACGAGGAAAGACAACATCTCTATCAGAATGAATATTGGTGGCCTTAGTACCACCTCTAGCTGGCTCTACAACTAGACGTCTTGCGGCCTCAGTACCGCGGGCTGGCTCGGCTCTGCTGGTGGCGTCAGTACCACCTCCTCGATATGGTGAAGCGGCGGCCTCAGTACCGCCGGTGGAATCAGCATCTCGGGTGGCATCAGTACCACCGTCATCATCATGTGCGGCTTCAGTACCGCTCTCCTCTTCCTCATCTGGCGCTCTAGATGGATCCTCGCGTTGTCGCTCAGATGAGGCGCCGCCTGCTGGTCTTCTACCGCTCCTAAGTGTAACAAAATCAGGATCAAATAGATCCGACGACATATCATCAAATGAGTCACTAGGAGTGGTAGGCTCAGTGTGAACTACCTGCTCAGACTTCCTCTTGAAGCTATTCGGATTAGGCTCGATCTGTGCAGGGATGGCGGCCTTCCCTCTCATCAGGTCCCGCATCTCCTGGCGGAACTCGTCCATCTCCCGTCTAAATGTAGCCTGCTGCTCTGTGAAGATGCGGGCTAGATCATCCAAGGCGGGGCTCTCATGGGAGCCCGACGGGTTGCCTCTCTGGTAATGAGGCTGCTGGACCTGGTGCTGCTGCGGCTGAGAGGGGTAAGAGGAAGGATGCTGCTGCTGGTGAGCCTGCTGCTCACGTCTCCAAGTCTGTCCCTGCTGCTGGTAGGGACGAGGTACGAAGGATGATGGCTGGTGTGACTGGTATGCTGGGGGCTGCTGGTGATCTCTCTACTGGGAGTACTGCCCTCCCTGACCGGCTGGCTGCTGTTGGGACTGGTTACCCCCATTCCCCCACCTGAATCCGGGATGGTCTCGTCGGATCCCAGGCTGGTCGTACCAAATCCCGTTGACATCCATCAACGGCTCTGCATCGAAGGGGTCTGGCGGCAGTACTGCCAGAGGCTGATCCGGCTGATATACCACCATCTGTAAGTCTGGAGATGGTGGTGACTGGTAAGAGGGCTGCTGCTGCTGGTACGGCTCCGCCTGTACAAGGTGAACTTGTCTAGGCTGCTGCAAGGAGCTGGAGCGCTGGGACGAGCTGCGGCTGCCGCCGGAATCGCCTCGCGACTGAAGACGGGGCTGAGAAGCCGTCTGTGCCTCCTGAAGACACAAGAGATGGGTCTTCATGTCGCTCAAAGTTTGTGCCATCTGCTCCATCTGAGTTATGCCCTGGCACTGCTTCTTCTCTATTATTTCCATGCGGTCCAACTTCTCGCTGATAATCCCCATGTCCGCAGCGGCCGACTCTGCCTGTGCGGCTGCAACTGTGGACGAACTGGATGGACCTGCATCAACCCGTGCTATCCGCTGGTACTGCACGGGTCCTGGCGGCTGCTGAGATCTCTGTGTGTACAACCGAGTCTGGGACATCACCATGTAATTTTCGGCCATCTCCTCGTAGATGGCCCAGACTTGGTTGTGGTCCTTGGTAAAGTAGGACCCGCCGCAAGAAGCATTCACCAGACCCTGAAGCTCTGGCGTCATCCCACTAAAGAAGCTCTGAACTAGGTTCGGCTTGGAAATGTCGTGGTGTGGGCATCTATCCAGAAGCTCTCTGAACCTCTCCCATGCCTCGTGAAACTGCTCGTTAGGGAGCATGGAGAAGTTATTGATCAGGGCCCTCGCTGCATTCGTCCGCCCGAGTGGATAGTACTTGTTCAAGTACTCGGTGCGGAGCTGCTCCCAGGTGTACACAAACTTCCCTAAATGCTTCAGCCAGGCGGCTGCTCTATCTGCCAGTGAAAAAGGGAAGGCCATCATCCGAATCGTATCCTGGTCCACATGACGGTCGTGGACAGTGCTGCAGATCATCAAAAACTCCTGGAGATGGAGGTGGGGCTCCTCGGTGGCAAGTCCGTGAAAATGAGGAAGCATCTGCAGGGTGTTCGGAGGGAACTTGAAATCCCCCACGATAGCAGGTACCACCACCCAATGGTGCATCAGTGTAGATCCGGGGTTGTGTAACTCCCGCATCGGTCTCGGTGGTCCTGCTGCGGCGGCGGCTGCCGCTGCGGCAGCCGCTGCTGCGGCTGCTGCCTCTGCATCAGCATCAGGAATGTCCTCAGTCTCGCTCTGATCTCTCTCTTCTCTGAGTCGCTCCAACTCTCTTCTCATCTCAATCATGAAAGCTCCCTGATCGCGTAGCTGCTTCTGTACTGTCTCTAATGATGCGATCAGGGTGGAGTTGATCGCTCCCTGGTCTAGTACAAAATGTTCGGGTTGTCGGGAGTGATCATCTGAACTGCCGGCTCCGGCCATAGTGACGTCTGCAAAATCAGATGAGCCCAATTCAGGTTCTGTCAAATCAATTCGTCTTTCCTCGGGCTCATGTCTCTCAGTAGCAAAAGAAAGGGGATCGAGGGAGAACAGGGTGGAATCGTACTCGGGCCCGGAGAGCTGGTCTCGATTCTCACGGGCCAACCTAGATGGTGAAGTAGACGCGCCTGAAAGCGGTGCAGCCAGAGGCTGCCTAAGAGATCGTCTACCCATCATCTTGATCTGGCGAGTTAGGCGGATGGGATCTGGAGAAAATATGATCGCAAAGCAAACCCCCGGTTCACCAACGCAACACAATCTGAAGACCGTGAAAGCTCGGTCAATTTATCTTGTCAATTTTATTGGGTGAACACACACAATATCAGAGCGCTTACGTGACCTGTTAGGATACCCGATGCTATTCCAACCGACTGGCCCGCACGGAAGAGTCGGTAGTCAGCTAGAAATAGCACCGGAGGGCTCTACCTAGGGTGTGGGTCACTCTCTCGCGCATCCAAACCATACAAGGAGGGGGTTGCTCTCCCCAAGACAAATTTTTTATGTGAGTGTCTTTTAGGGTCAATAGTGTTATCCAGTCCCAATTTTTTTTTGTTTTTCTTTTTAATTTTTTCAAAATAAATACAAGCGGCCTAACGAATTTTCCGATTCTCCTGATGATCAAGCCAAAAATAGAGGGAGAAGACGAAAAAGCCGATGCGCGAAGAAATCAATGATGCATGCAGAGAAAGAAATGCGTACCTTGTCTCCAGCACTCTACATGCAAGTGATCCGCGCAGAATTTAAAGACAGAATTAAACTACCTAAATGGTGCAGCGAGGAAAAAAACCGAGTCCTAGATGAGCAAATTTTTATCGCAAGAACCGTCTAACCGATCACGGTCCTCCAAGCCAAAGAGTCCGGTCTTGGCCCGTCCCTCCTCTGCCCGCCACAACGGGGTAGGAGAAGCGCTTTACAGGACAGGCTGCGGCACGTAGGCTGCGAAGGCAAATGAGTCGGTTATTTTTATTAATTTATTTCAGTAGGTCCAATTAACGATCTATGGGAACAGATAAGTAGTTAGGTGTGTGGATCCTACTAATTACGTCACAAGCAAGAGAAATTCCTAAATCTAGGGGCTCGAGAAAAACCGCGTAAACACCGGAAAAGGCAGCTAGCTATCAAAACCACAGAAAAAAACCGCGAAAATCCAAATGGGTCCCCCGAGCACACCGGTACTCGGCGAAACAGACCCGCTAAGTTACAAGTGTCCACAAATGTCCAAGTTCTAAATTATTACAACAAATATTGTTCTCTCTCTCTCTCAGAAATAAAAATTCCTTCTTCTTCTCCCTGCTTCTTCTTCCCGTGCGGGTCCTCAAAAAATAAACTCCAAGTTGTCCACGCAGTACCTCGCACAAAAATCAAAGAGAGAGTGTCAGAAAACAATGATAATATAGAGAGATAATATGGAAAAATGACTACAAAGCCGTGCTCCCCGGCAACGGCGCCATTCTGATGACCCGAAAATCGATGCAACTAAGGTGGAAGATAAATCACAATGTCGTTGTCCTTAATCGATCAATTCGGCCAACGGAAAAATTTGTAAACCACTCAGAAAATCAAGAAATTCAATGTAAGCGGTCTTTTCGCTATTCTTTTTACCTGGTATAGCGACCAAGGTCGAACACAAGGAGCACGATTTAAAAACTAAGTAGTCAAATTTCAGAAAATGATTTTTTTAGTGGTTTTTGACTTTTAGATATTTTTTTTCTTTTTTTTTTGAATTTTTAAATATGAAGAAAGTACAAGAAGCACAAAAACAAGCAAGCTTCTACTAATTATTTAAAGCATCAAAAATCAAGCAAAAATTCAAGAAAAAATGTTTTTATGTTTTTTAGGTTTTTAAGTGTTTTTGGTGAATTTTTGGGATTTTTATAAGGTGTCTTTTATTTTCTAAAAATCAAACAGTGCGAAAAAGATAAGGTATTGTCCAGCAGGGCCCAAAACCCAAAAATAAAATATTTAAGGATCTCAGATGGCCCTGGAGGTAATTTTCCTGTATTTTAGAGAAAATAAGGAAAGTTTGAGCACCAAAATTATTGTTTTTGGATTTTTAGATTATTTAATATGATTTTTATGAGTTTTTAGGTGTTTTTAGATTTTTAGGGTTTTTACTCAATGAAAAATAGCCGAAATTGGCTAGAAAATCAAACAACACACAAAGAACAGTAACTAATTTTTATAGAATTTTTGGGGGTGTTTTTATATTTTTTTTGTGATTTTTCAAGTGAAACAGTGCCAAAAATAGATGTTTTTGAATTTTTAAAATAGCAAACAAGATCAAAAATGTCCTCAAAAATCTACAAAAATCCTACACCATGGCAGGAGCCATGTGTCAAATTTTCGTTGGATTTGGAGGTGATTTGATATTTTATTCAAAATCCAAAAGGGGGCACTGTGCACAGGGACCAAAGTGCAAATACCCAAAGCTCTGGGGGTCTCGGTGCAATTTTCCCAGCAAGTCACGCGCGTGGCGCGTGCCTGGGGCACTCAGGGACCTTTTGGTAATAAAAACCAAGTCCTAGGACCTTTTGGTAACTCGTACCAAAAAGTCCAGGGACAGTTATGCAATTAACCCACTAAAACACGCACATGTTCAAATAGAATGCTCACAGGGGCATAAGTGCAAATACCAGAAAGTATTCATTCATTCGTAACCAACCAGAACTACAGGACTAATACTGCAAATAAACCAAAAGTACACGTGACGAAGCACGTGGCTCACACAAACCGGGGTATAAATGCAAATATAAACAAGCACGAGGTCCAATGTGCAAATTACCCTACGTAAATAAAGTGCATAAAATATTTACAGGACTGGAATTAAAAACGCAAACTACGAGGGGGCCTAAGGTAAATTACCCCTTATTACGCCGACGGCTGGATGAGCGCCACGTAGATGATCGGACGGTCCTGGTGAGTGGCGCCTCTCTTCTCTTCCGCACGTGAGCCGATCGACGGCGCAGAGGAGGCCACGTGGATGATCGAACGGCTGGAAGGTGCTGGTGGTTTCCTCTCTCTGCTCCACCGGTCCGGATCTACCCTCGAATCGATCAACGGTATCTGCTCCTCGAAGGATGGACGGTGACGATTGAAACTGGAGCGGGGGACGATCGGACGGTGGTGGAGGATACTGGAAGAACACTCAGCCGGCGAGCTTCGCCGGCCTTGTGCGCGTGCAGTAGTCCTCCTCAGCTACCTCTGGGTATCGGAACAGATCCGCGGTGGAGTCCCGCAGCTGGTGAAGGCCTCCGATGGCCCAGCCGAGCCCTGGAGGGGCTCCGGCGAGGTCGACGGAGTCGAGCTCCTGGCCTGGAAGTGAGGGGGCCTCAGATGGCCTCCTCTTGACCTGCAAAATGAACCAGAAGCTTCGCGGGTCGAGGGCAAAGTGCCTCGACCCGATGAAGCGGCGTGAGGGTGAACGATGGGTCGGGACGAGCGAGCTCCGGCGAGCGGAGGACGGTGGAGCTCGAACCCCAGCTCCTTTGCGAGCTGGGTTGAGTGAAGGGGCGTAGAAGGTGCGTCGAAGGATGGCGAAGGTGATGGTGTGTCCCGATGATCGAAATGATACACGATGTAGCCGGAATCAACGGAATACGTCGGAGATACTAATTGGGGGAAACCAAAAATTACGCTAAATGGAAAGGCTAAAGGGTTACCTGGGCGGTCGGAGAGACTGGGGAAGAGCAGGGGGTGCTCCTGGTCGTAGCCTCAAGGGTCGTCTCGGCCCGAGGCTCAGTGCTCACGCTGGTGGCGGAGCAACGGCGGCGAAGAACGCCGGATCAGTGGTTTCACCTCCTCGCCTCGCTGCAACAGGGGCGATCGCTTGCTGTCACTCTCGCGGTGCCTCTGGAGTTCACTGGGAAGAAGGGGAAGAGCCAAAGATGGGGCGCGGAGGCGGCGGAGGTGGTTCTATATATAGCTGCAGGCTCGATTAGGGTTGGGAGGCGACGACTATGGAATGCGTGGATCTCACGGCGAAGGATCTGGCGAGGATGTCGGATGATCGGCGAAGGATCCGGGCGCGGGGTTTGCGTGGGCGACAGGCTGGAGGCGCGTGGAGAAAATGGCGAAGGCGGGGCGGCGCGCGTCTTCTCAAAAAGGGAAGAGTCCGCGGGGGAGTTGACCAGGGTCAACATTCCCCGTGGACCAGTGGGATGCTGCCACGTGGACAAGATTTGACACTTAAAAATGAGGCAGCAAATGGCCGATTTTGCAAAAACTTTCAACATGAAATATTTTTCTTTTATTTTTTTCTATTTTTTGGTGATTTTTAATTAATTTTTGGAAATAAGAATAAGGTATGTACATTATATAGGGATATATACAATATGTAGGCTTTTTATTTTTGATTTTTTATTATTATTTTTATACAATTTTATTCCTATTTTATGTTTTATTTATTTATAGAATAAAATGAGGAATAAAAGGCTATTTTTATTTTATTTTTATTATTTATACACATAGGTGAAATAAATAGATATATACATTTATACACATGGTATATATACAATGTATTTTTGTAATTTTAATTTTGTAATTTTTATTTGATTTTTGTTTTGTTTCTTTTTATTTCTGTTATTTACAAAATATGCCATAGAATATTCACAAAAAGTTTTGAAAATAAATACATTTATTTATAGGGTTAAAGGATGATGGTCTATGCACATGGTGGAGGGATATTTTTGCATTTTTGTTTTTTTTAAATTTTTATTTTGTTTTTAGGAGTTTCTAAATATATACAAAATATGTACAAGCATATTTTTGGGTGAGGAAAATATAATTTTATTTATTTACAAAAGTCTATACACATGAGCTCCTATCTCCCTCTACTTTGGCTTTTATGCGGTCAGGCCCATGCTGAGCCCTCCCTTGGGTTAGGTTGCTCAATATTTATTCTAAATATTTTCCTCTTTTTCTTTTTACTCTTTATTCTTTTATTTTTGCACAAAAACATGCTAATTACAGGTTTTTACACAATGCATGCTTTTGGTAATTATTTGTATTTACACATATCTACATGTATTTGCAATGTTTTTTGTAGCTAAAATAGAAGAATAAAGAGTGATGAATGGGTATTCATCAGTCTGTGATACGGGAAAGGTGATCTGCCACAACATTTTTCACTCCAGGTTTATCTCGTATCTCTAAATCAAATTCCTGAAGAAGAAGGATCCATCTGATAAGGCGTGGTTTAGCATCCTTCTTTGCCTGTAAGTATCGTATGGCAGTGTGATCCGTGTATATAATCACGTGTGAACCAATGAGGTAAGATCTGAACTTTTCTAGACCAAATACAACTGCTAACATCTCCTTCTCTGTAACTGTATAATTCCGCTGTGCTTCATCCAGAGTCTTGCTAGCATAGTGTATAGCAAATGGTACCCCATCCATTCTCTGTCCTAAGACTGCTCCAACTGCGAAATCTGATGCATCCGTCATGATCTCAAAGGGAAGAGACCAATCAGGTGGCTGTAAGATAGGAGCACTAGTAACCATTTCTTTCATCTGATTGAATGCAAGGAGAACTTTCTCATCGATAATAAAATCAGTCTCCTTACACAAAAGCTCCGTCAAAGGTCTGGCAATTTTGCTGAAGTCCTTTATGAATCGCCTATAGAATCCTACATGTCCCAAAAATGACCTCAACTGCTTCAAATTCTGCGGTGGCTCTAACTTGGAAATCACATCAATCTTAGCCGGGTCAACCTCCATACCATGTTTGGAGATGACATGGCCCAATACAATCCCATTAGTCACCATAAAGTGACTCTTCTCCCACGAGAGCACTAGGTTTACCTCACAACAACGTTGAAGAACTCGGTCTAAATGAGCAAGACATGTGTCAAAACTATCCCCATAGACCGAGAAATCATCCATGAAGACTTCAAGAAAATTACCCACCATGTCGGCGAAAACGGCCAACATACACCTTTGAAATGTAGCGGGGGCGTTACACAGTCCAAAGGGCATCCGTCTAAAAGCGTAAGTGCCAAACGGACAAGTGAAAGTAGTTTTCTCCTGATCCTCAGGAGCGATAGCAACTTGGTTGTATCCCGAGTACCCATCCAAGAAGCAAAAGAACTCTTTCCCTGCCAACCTCTCAATAATTTGATCAATAAAGGGCAATGGAAAGTGATCCTTCTTGGTAGCTGAGTTTAGGCGTCGGTAATCTACACAGACAAGCCATGAAGTAGGTACCCGGGTCGGAATCTCCTCACCACGGTCATTCTTTACGATCGTAATCCCAGATTTCTTTGGGACCACATGTAAAGGGTTGACCCATTTGGAATCTGAAATGGGATATATAAAACCAGCATCACACCATTTCTTGATCTCCTTCATGACAACCTCCCTTAGATTTTGATTTAGACGGCGCTGGCATTCACGGGAGGGTTTACAATCATCCTCTAGGTAGATATGATGCGAGCACAACGCTGGATTGATCCCATGGAGATCCGAGATATTCCATCCTATGGCCTTGCGGTTTCTCTCAAGAACCTCTAGCACGCGAGATTCTTGTTCAGCGGTCAACTGCGAGCTGAGGATGACCGGAAACATTTGTGGGGGACCGGCAAGGAAGGCATATTGCAACGTTGATGGTAAAACCTTGAGCTCAGGTGGGGTCTGAATCGTCTCTGTGATAACCTTTGCTACTGTACTGGTAGAAGGTATGTGATCTATGCTCTGTAGACTATCCACCTTGGCTATTAACGGCTCATCAAATAGAATATCTGATAGATCTGCGATGAATGATCTTTGCTCAGAGAGGAATGGCTCATCAGGATGTTCAATATTATTATCAACGAACGGCTCAGAAATCTCAGCAATAATCTCAGAAAGATGTCTCTCATCTGTGCATAAATCAGGGAATTCAACAAATGGCTCAGATATCTGAATCTCAGAACTTTGCTCAAATTGCACATCGGTAACTGTCTCAACTGGGCAACCAAGGGAACTCATGTCGACTGTGCTTTCCAGAGAGTCCTTTTGGGAAAGGAACTCCTGGGTATCTATAAAGTCCGTGAAAAGATCTGTCTCTCTGAATTCAGCAAGAAAATCACAGTCATCTGTCTCGAAAATATCACTTTCTCTGTATCATCTGCTGCTGGTGAAGGTGATGGTCTAGGATCAGAGATCGTCTCAATTTTCACCTTGTCACTACGAGAGTGAAAGATGATCTCTCCAGTACCATAATCAACTGCTGCTTCGGCCGTTTGGAGGAACGGTCGACCTAGTATGATCGGGGTATGGAGTAACGGTGCAGATGTGTCCATATCCATGACAACAAAATCAACAGGGAATTTCAGTCCCTGCACCGTTACAATAACGTCCTCTAAAATACCTCTTGGCCTCTTAATCGATCTATCAGCAAACTGAAGGATCATCCTGGTTGTTTTAAGAGGCCCTAACTGGAATTCAGTTAATAACGAGGAAGGCATGAGATTAATGGAGGAACCGCTATCGAGAAGAGTACGGTCAAATTCTTGATTAAAGATATGGCAACGGATGTGAGGTGCTCCCTTGTCTTTCTTTTTAGGCGGAAGGTTACTGATGGCATGAACTGTGGCCATGGTCAGGATGTGTTTCTCTATTTCCTTTCGTATGTTTTTCCTTGGTTGACGCTTTTGGGTGCATGCCTCTTTCATTCCCTTTTTTACTGTAGGCATGTATTCCATGGCTTTAAGTAGTGGCATCCTTAAAAAGATATTCTGTAAGATCTCAACCACTCCAGGATCAGATAGTGCTGTTTTTAATTTTTGAATTTTTTTAGCTTTGAGAGCAGAAGGAAATGGCACAGAATCAGAATAAACATGCAAACGTTCATTTCCTTTATTCAGAATGGAATCATCATGTACAAGAGGACAACTAGAATCAGTCTGTACAATGTTGTCCAATCTAGGTGAAGGAAAAACAGAATCTAAAACAGGACGGGATACTGCTGCTGGTGAAGAGGAAGAATCTGCGACTGGTATATTCTCCCTTGCTGATGGTGATCTGCATCTGTCTGGTGAAGGTGGTAGTGAAGGCGGTGAAACTCCAGATGTGGGTGCTGCTATACTGGGCCTCTCGACTATTGGTGAAGGAGATGATGTAGAAGATGAAGCTGTCTCAGTGGACCGATCTCCCAACCCCAACTGCTGCGCAGGCAACAGCAATCTCCTACCGCTCCTGAGATGAATGGTGTCAGATAAACATGTAAAATCAAGGGACATACCTGTCTCGGGGGTGGGTGGGCTTTTAGCTACCTGCTCTTTGCATTTGAAATTATTGGGGTTGGCTTCGACCTGTGCTGGAATTAGTGTCTTGGTGGTAGTCAGGTCATCGATCCGCTGAGTCAGTTTATTCATGTTCTTCATAATCAATGCAAGTTGGTCCAGTGGTGGATTGACTGAAGGGGCCTCAGGTTGCTCATTGACTGGTTGTCGCTGAGACTGATAGTGCGGAGGCTGTTGGTACCCATACGGATTCTGGTAATGAGGAGGAGGGGGGTAAGGATATTGTCCATAATATGCAGTCTGCTGCTGGTTCGGTTGAGGGAAATACATGGACTGATGCTGTGGCTGGCCTTGTCTCTAGTTTTGGAACTGAGGTGGAGACTGATACTGAGGCTGGAACTGCTGGTGCTGGTACTGGTACTGCTGCTGCGGTCTGCCTCCTTGAAGCTGGTGGGTGGGCCTCTGACCCTGCTGTGAACCCAACTGGCCTTGTCCTGACGGACGGGGCTGGTTTCGCTCACGGTCGAACCAGATACCATTCACCTCTTGAATGACAGGTGGAGGTGGAGACTGCTGCTCAGGAATGTAGGGCACTTCTTGTTGGTACGGAACTATCTGATGTGCATGCTGTTGGGCTTGATCAGGTGTCTGCACGTAGTAGACATGCTGGACTGTAGATGGTCCTCTACTATTTTGCTGAGTGGAAGGAATCTGCTCCCTAGTAGAGGGGTCTACTGCTGTATTTGTATTGTGGACTGCACTGATTGTACTCACAAGAAGTTCCAAATGCTTTGTTATCTCATCCAGCTTATCCAGGTTCTTTGTCCTCTGCTCGATCACATGAAGCTTATCGAGCTCCTTGGATCGCTTCTCAATAATATCTACTTTGGATAGGTGGTTTCCAATGATAGCCAAGTCTGTGCTATCCACCTTATCCACTTCTTGTATTGCCGTCATTTTGACATCCTTGTGGGGTACTACAGGGGCGGTGACAGGGTGCTTCTGAAAAGCACGTGAAGAAGAAAGAGCTGCTGAACTTTCTGCCATCTCCTCAAAAATTTGATAAAGGACATCCTCGTCCTTATTAAAGTGGCTTCCCCCACAAGCGGCATCTACCAGCTTCTGATTCTCAATGCTTAAACCCCCAAAGAAATTTTGTACAAGACTGGTCTTTGGAATATCATTATGGGGGCATTTCTCCGTCAGATCTTTGAAACGTTCCCACGCCTCGTGAATAGGCTCTTGGGGCATCTGGGAGAAATTAGCAATCAGGGATCGCATTTGGTTGAGTCATCCAAGTGGATAATAGTTGTCCAGAAATGCAGATCTCAACTCTTCCCAAGTGGTGACAACCTTCCCCAAGTGATTTAACCAGTACAAGGCTTTTCCCATCAGGCTGAATGGAAAGGCGGTCATCTGCACTACCTCTAATGGGATATTTGGGTAGTGTACTGTTCCACAAATGCGATCGAACTGCTGGAGGTGTATATAAGGTTCTTCATTAATATTTCCATGGAATATTGGGAGAAGAGGTAAAATAGTTGGCTTAAGCTCAAAATGCCCATGAACCGCAGGGATTTGTATCCACGAATTTGTCTGCCCTGCCCCTGGATTATAAGCATCTTTGAGTGTAGGCTTAGGCTCTACATGAGGTTCTTCTCCATTCCCACCTCCAGGGTTTCTGTTATCCCCCCCTCTCCTATCTTCTCTTTCTTGTCTTATCTCGAGAATCATCTCTCTCAATGTGGCTTGGAACTTAGCCTGCTCTGTTAACTGTGCTTGGATTGATTGAATGGAGGCTAACATGGTACTGTTGATCTCGCTTTGTTCCGACATGACTCCCTTTCCCTTTGGTGGAATTAAGTATCCGACTTCTGACTCTGAAAATGTATATGCCACTCGATTAGTGCTCAGAATTGATGGAGTCTCAGATATTAATTCGAGATTAAAGCCAATCTCAAATAGTGGATTTATGGATGTTGTGAATTGTGAAGTGGGGAAAGAGGAATATTCGTGATGTGAGTCTCCCCGAATAGAAGGTGAACGGCTCAGAGCGTAGAATGAGTTCGCGGAGTCCGAACGAGAAATACTCCGGGCCGACATCTTCGAAATCAATAGGCAGGATGCGAGAGCACGAATGTCAATGCAAGAGTGAAAGTGAGTGAAAGCGCAATTGCGCAGAAGGATCTTTAGCACTAACAAGCAAACACAATACAAACCCCCAGTTCACCAACTCAACTCAATGTGAAGACCGTGAAGGTTCATTCAATTATCTTGTTGATTTTAGAGTTAGGTGATAATCACAAAGTTGTACAAACACTTAGGCTGAATTATGGGATTTGGGCACTAACCTTAGTGTGTGCGCGAGCAAGTAAAAACGAATACAATGAGGGGGTTACTCTCCCCAAGACAATGATTTTTCTTTATATTTTTTTTAGGGTCGAGTTTTCTTTAACAGTCCCGGTTTTAGGCAGTTGTCACTTGGTTAAGATATTTTCAAAGAATCGCCTACCGAGTGTCCAATTTCCTTTTTAACTTATGTGAGTGAAAATAAGGGAGGAGATCGGAAATGCCAATGCGCGATTAAAAACGATGATGCATGCAGGGGTTAGAGATGCGTACCTTGTCGCCAGCACTCTACATGCAAGTGATCCGCGCAGAATTTAAATACAGAAAATAAACTAATCTATATGCAATATGCAAGTGAACCGTCCTAGATGATAACTTCTATTAACAGGCAAGAACAAGTTAATTTGACTAAGTCCAAATTACGCTCTACTCTATAGGTACAGAAGTTCTTGTTTAGGGTGTTTGGACCTAATTAATTACCTGGCTCAAGCAAATTAATTAAAGAAATCAATAGGTGGCTTTCGAAATCCGCGAAAAACAAAGAAAATAAAGACGATGAAAACAAAACCGATGAGGTCCCCCAAGTGCACCGGCACTTGGCGAAATAGACCCCGCAACAAATGAATATCCGTTTACAAGAATTCAAATGCTAGAAAATAAAGACTCTCTCTCTATCTCTCTTTTTTCGGCTCTTTCAATTTTCTTCTCCTCTTCTCACGCTATCCTGCGGCTTGGTGAAGAATCAAGCCGCCTCCACGTCGCTTGGGTGCTTCGGCTTTCCTAGGATCGCCTCCTTCGCTCCGCGGGCCCTCGCAAGAAAAAGAAAAGAGAATGTGTAAGAAACACAATTTTCAAATATGAGAAAATGAAGAAATGAATGCAATCGATATGAATAATGGAATAATATGGCAAACAGATATTTACAACCAAGAATAGCAGCTCAAAAGAGAAACCTAACTACCCTCGCCGTGCCTCCCCGGCAACGACGCCATTTTGTTGAACACAAAATTCAAGGTTGGAAATTAATTGATAAATAATAGGTCGTTGTTTTTCCCAAATCCCGCGTCAACAAAAGATATTATTTTTTTTCTTTTTGCTACTTATTAACCTGTATAGCGGACAGGGTCGAACTCAGGGAGGCTACAATTCCCGAGGCTTATTCAATTAATCGAAAATCAATCAAGAGAAAACAGGAATCTCAAAGGGCAACTATCCTTGGTTTTTGTGATTTTTTTATCTTTTTATTTTTTTATTTCTTTTATTTCTATTTTTTGTATTTTCTGATTTTCAAATTTTTAGTGATTTTGATGTTTGCAATTTTTTTATTTTCCAAACATAACACGACGCAATATTCACAAGATTAAAAACACGCACACCAACTCTTTTTGTAATTTTTCAATTAGTCAAAAATGCTTAGAAAAATTCAAAGAAAATATTTTTGGGTTTTAAAAGTTTTGAAATGTTTTTAAGAATTTTTGTGGAATTTTCAGATGTTTTTGTATTTTTCTAAAAATCAAACAGTGAGGAAACAAGAAAATGTGCACAGCCTGGAGTAATTTGCAATTTAAAAATGTTTTAAGTACTTAAAACTCCTGGCAATTATTTTTAAGACAAGCTAGAAGAAAATATCTACAAATAGGAACTGAAATCACAATTTTTGGATTTTTGTAGATTTTTTTTATGAATTTTATATGATTTTTGATATTTTTCAATTTTTTTTGAATTTTATAAATAATTACTGCATGAAAATTAATCAGAAATTAAAAGACAATGAAATACAACTAATTTAATTTTTTTGAAATTTTTAGAGTTATTTTCGAATTTTTATGAATTTTGGAATTTCAAGCAATGTAAAATGACATGTTTTTGATTTTTTAATGATAATAAATGAAAGAGAAATGCAATGGAAAATTTATGCTAATAAAATAATTACATTAGGAGCGTAGCACAATTTTCTCAAAATTTTTGGATCACAAATAACCTTTATTTCAATCAAAGAGAGCACACAATTTATTATTCTGCAGTTCAGGGACAAGAATGTAATTAAACAAAAAATTCGGACTGAAATGTAATTTATTCCAAGTTCTTGCAACAATTAGAACAATAAATAAAATCAGAAGAAATTTCGCAATTTACCCAGTGAGAAGCTTGCAAAACATGGGACTTGAGGCTCTGGTAAAGGGCGTTTCGCAATTTCTGAAATATCCGAGGGCCGATGATGCAAATGTTCCAATAGAATAATAATAAAAAACCCCTAGGGTTCTTCTTCTTCGTTTCTTGCAATCTCAAGGGAGCACACAAGGGTCGGCGCCGCCCCTCTCTCTTTTCTCTTCCAAGGCGCAAGGGGGCGGCTACTTTTAGGCGGCGGCGAAGGGTGGACGGAGGGTAGCGAGTTCGGCGGATCGGGTGCGCAGGCGGCGCGTGGGAGCGGCGTACAGGATGGCAGAGCGCGGGCGGCGCGCTGCCGCGCGCACGGGGCTGACGGAGAACGCGGGGCGGCGCTGCGGGCTCGGTGGTGAGGTGCGCGCGGAGGAGCCGCGTGGGCTGCTGGAGGGCCTGGGCGCGGCGGAGTGGGACGACGCTGCCCCACGCGGCGGGGCTGGAGATGGCGGTGGCGGCACGCGGTAGGTCTTGCGGCGGGGAGGGGAGTTGGCGTCGGTGGTCGCGGCTGGAGCGCGGGCTGCCAAGAGGAGGAGCAGGAGCGGGTCGCATCGCCGCGCGTGGCGGCGGTGCGATGATGACGGCGCGCTGGCGTCCAACGGCGGTGGCGCGGAGAAGATGACTGGGGGGCGGCGCTGGACTGCGGCCGTCCCCTCTCTTTTTTTTTGTTTATTTTATTTTTTTTTATTTTTATTATGTAAACAGTGAACAAATCAAGGAGAAAAAAAAATTTTTTTATTTTTTTTTTCAAATCCGAAAATAAGAAAATAGAAGAAATAAGAAATGATTTTTTTTATAAAGTTTTCCCTGCAAAACAAACGTTAGATACAACAGAGGTTTTTTTATTATCCTGCAAAACAAACGTTAGAATTAAAAGCAAATTTTTTTTATTTATCTACAAAATCGGGAAGTGAATGGGGATTCGGCGAACGGTGAGGATTGAATCCGATTCTCCGACCACCGTACGTGGTCCGAGTTGATAGATCGTGGACGGTAGAAATAGAAGGCGAAGAGATCGCGATGATGAGATGAAAAATCGAGTCGATGGCGGATCAAATCGAGATGGATTTTTTTAAGATCTAGAGAAAAAATTGCCTATGATAAAAAAATGCGATGAACTAAAGTACGATTAAACTAAGATAAAATGCGAAGAAAAATTTGGATCTCACCTTAGGAGCGGAAAATGGACCGTGATCGCCTCGACAAGGCCGACTCGCTGTCACCGGGCGGCTCGGAGGCTAGGCACAATTCTCGACGAAATTTCTCTCGGAGATCGGGCTCCTCTCTCTAAAGATTAATCAGGTTGGAATGAGGGAGATGGAGCCATATAAATAGAAAAGAGAGACATTTAAATTTTTGAATTTTTGAATAAGAAGATAAGAGAGATTTTTTTGGTGGAAGGGATAACATGAGAGATAAAATAGAAAGATAAAATTATTTACAAAGTTATCTATTTTTTTGAATTTTCGTCACTTTATTTATTTGAATTAAAAAAATGTTATTTTTTTTATTTTTTTATGATGGTTAGTTAAAAATAGCAACTATATACATGTATTATATACATATATGACATTATATACAAGGATAAATGGGGAAATTAGCCTCTTTTTTTGTTTTAAGAATTTTATTAATTTTTTATTTATATTTTTGTTTTAAGTAATTAGTAAAAATATTTACAAATATATATACAAATACAATATACACAAAATACAAGGGAAAATTGCACAAACCACCCCAGAAAACCGACTTTTCAACCGTAACTCCAAAAATTATAAAATCACAGCCATTTTGAAGATAATTTAATTTACAATTCAATGGAAGTGATATTGGTTCAATTTGAGATCATATGGAGCCGGAATTAATCTTTCAATTAGTGCTTAGTGGCTTTTTTCCAAGTGTGGCTACTTTTATTTTGTACATGATTTAATTGTGCAATCATTTTTATTAGTTAGGACAAATTTTTATTTACAACTTTGGCTTTGAATGTTATTTGATTTGGGGTCAATTAAGATACAAATAAAGTAGTGTCAGTTTTATACAGATATACACAAAATAAGTGAGAAACACATTTTTTTTTGGATTTTCTGTTGAGGACCCTATATCCCCCTACTTTATTCCTGGTCGATCAGGTCAAGTCTTGACCTTCTCTCGGGGTTCGGGTCATCCTGTATACGGTCTTCCTTTTTTTATTTTATTTTCTTTATTTTTCCTTTCTTTCTTTATTTATTTATTTTAGGTTAAAATTAGTAAGAAATGTACAATATTTACACAAAAATGCAAGTTATTAAGAATATGGAGTTAGCGTTATATGCAGATGTTTTATAAGGGATTTTAAGCTAAAATAAATGAATAAAGATGACGAATCGCAGATTCATCAGTGTGTTAATAAATAAAATGGCTAAAAACCCTAAAATCACAAAAATTAAATTTTTTTTCCTGTAAATAATCATTATTTTATTGCACATACATAGCTAGTGTACAAATTATTTTTGTAAAAATGTTTTCAAAAATCTTTTGTGTAAAATTTGTGTAAATATTTTCTTATCAAAATTATGTATATAGTACAAAATTTTTCCAAAATGTTTTGAAAATCAAAAGTTTGCAAAAATCTTGTGTAAATGTTTGTAAATACTTTTGCAAAACTTGCACTTCATACATCCATCCATTCATGATTTCAAAACATTTTTCAAAAATTTTGCACGATTGTAAATATTTGTAAATAACATCTTTGTGTGTATATGTATATAGTTTTTCCTGGATGATAGTTGACATTTAAACTAAGCCTGGAATTAAATTGGGAAATGGAGCTTGATTAAGATCTTAATCCACCTAATTTTAAGAGGAACCTTATAGGGCTTAGGGTTAAGGCTTTTCAGGTCCATAAGGACTTAATTCTTTGAGTCCACTAGGCTATGAGCATATGTCATCTTCATGAGCCTAAGTAGAATACTTAACAACACACGCATGACTCTTAGAGACAATGGCTTGACTTGCACCAGCACTTTACACATGGCTCTCCACGGATGAGGTGGTGAGGAGGCAGTTTCCTTTGGCTTGGGGTAGCATATGAGGGTAGTACTTCTAGGCGGAACCTCTCTTCTTCTTCTAGTGAAGGAAGTGCATCTCAACTTGGTCTAGTGGTGATGAAGGCTAAAGACATAAGCCGTGGGTTGCAATAAAGCTTCAAAAGAGGGAGAGTCTGTTGGCTCAAGAGGAAAATTTCTTGTATATATGCTGCACCATGTAGATATGTTGTACAGAGGCACTTGAAAAAAAATGCAAATGAAAAAAGAACTCCGAAAAAGTGGTCGGTCGGATTGAAAATTTAATAACCCCACCGGAGTGTATATAGTCAAATAAAGCAAAAGCTTATGGTATCCATGTTACATCTCATGAAGCTTGCAGCGGGAGACTTAGCTACACTGGCTGAGCTCCCAAAAGACTATACTTCTTCCCCCTCTTCGTGAGCCGGTTGCACTTGAGCTAAGAAGGGAATACCCCGCTTCTCGAGGAAAGAGTTGCTAGACCGAGGCATTAGAGTTACCAGGTTGGGGGAGGTTGTTTCTTTGTTACTTCTGAGGTGGGGAGCTACATATCACTGACACAGCATGGAAAGATTCATGGTCATTAGAGTTTGTGTATGTAGACTTGTTCTGATCTGGATTATTGTGGAGTCTTGTCCATAGATTGGTGGAACTTAGAGACTGTTGAGTTTTAAGCTTAAGTCCAAATAAGGTTCCGACACATTAATAATCCAAAGATCTGATCGAGCTCCATAATTCAATTTAATGAAGGAAAGTTTAATATTCAACATTGATCCATGTACATTCTCCTCTTTTTCTTTTTCTTTCTTTTTTTTTCACTTCTTTTTCAAATAAGTGTTTGCTAAGGGACTAGCAAAAGTTAAGTATAGGGGGGTGATGAATACCCATTCATCACTCTTTATTCTAATATTTTAGCTACAAAAACCTTCCAAATGCATGTATATTCATGTAAATACAAATAATTATCAAAAGCTTGCATTATATAAAGTTTAATAATTAGCTTGTTTTTATGCAAAAATAAAAGAATAAAAAGTAAAAAGAAAAAGAGGGAAATATTTAGAATAAATATTGAGCGACCTAATTCCAAGGGAGGGCTCAGCATGGGCCTGATCGCATAAAAGCCAAAGTAGAGGGAGATAGGGACTCATGTGTGTAGATATTTATGTAAATAAAATAAAAATATTTTCCTCCCAAAAATAGATTAAAAGAGGTTTGTAAATATTTGTATATATTTAAATATAAAAACAAAATAAAAAGAACAAAATTTAAAATAAAAAATACGTTTTAAATATACCATGTATATATATACATATCTATTTATTTCTCCTATGTATAAAAATAATAAAAATAAAACAAAAATATCTTTTTATTCCTAATTTCATGATATAAATAAATAAAATATAAATTGGGAATAAAATTGTATAAAAATAACAAATTAAAAACCAAAATTAAAAACCCTATGTTGTATATATACCTATGTATAGTACTATATTGTAAATACCTTATTTTTTCTTTGAAAAATTAATTAAAAATCACTAAAAAAAAAGAAAAAATTAAAACAAAAATATTTCATGTTTTAACTTTTTAATAAATCGGTCATTTGCTATTTATTAATGATTTTACAAATCTTTTCCACGTGGCCTTTTCCTATTGGTCCAGGGGATTGTTGACCGCCCGGTCAACTCCCCCCCCCCAGGACCACCTACCACGGGTAGCGGGTGCCCGACCCGATTTCTCGTATTTTTCGCACCTAAACCCGATCACTCGCCTAAACCCCGGGTCCGTTTTGATCACGTCATATCCGACACCCTCGTCGAAGCCCCCGCATCGGGATCCGCGCTTCACGCAACCCTACCCGACCAACCCTTGCCGGACCTTCACCCATACATAAGCCGAGCTCCGCCACCCTATTCTTCCATCTTTGGCTTGTCGTTCCCCCTTCCAGTGACCTCCACCTTCATCGCGAGAGTGACAGCTTGCCCCGGAGGTGTTGCAGCGAGGCTGAGGACGCTCAAACCACTGATCCGGTGAGTCTCCACCGCCGTGCTCCGCCCAGAGCAGGAGCTCGAGCCTCGGACGTCGACGCTCCTTGAGGCGAGGACCCAGAGCTTCGCAAGCTCGCCCATAGTCCATTCATCCACCCAGGTAGACCTTTCTCCCTTTCCTTTTCGTCAATTTCAGATTTCCCCCAATCCGCACCGCCGTCGATTTTCGCCGATTCCGACCATATCCCCCCTCCGTTCGATCATCGGAATCCATCACCATGTTCGCCCTTCCCTCACGCACGTTCTGCACCCCTCCATTCAACCCAGCTCGCACAGGAGATGGGGCTCGAGCTCCTCCGTCCACACCCTCACCGAAGCTCGCCCACATCGACCTCCCGACCACCTTCACCACGCCTAACGGGGTCGAGGCAGTTTGCCTTTGACCCACGAGCTTTCTGGTCTACTCTGCAGGTTCATCCAAGCCCATCTGAGGGCTTGGACCATTCGATCCAGTAGCTCCAGCTCCGCCGACCTTGCCGGAGCTCTCCAGAGCTCGACTGGGTCATCGGAGACCTCCAGTAGACGCGGAAGCCTTCCACGCACCTTTTCCGATCATCAGAGGGTTCCCAGGAGGAGGCCAACGCCGTCACGACCTCGGCGAAGTTCGTCGGAGGCCAGTTTGTCCTCCATCCCTGTCCGTCGTTCGATCAGCCTCCAGCTCCAGATTCGATATGAGCCCTTCATTCACGGAGCAGCAGTCACCGCACGATCCTCAAGTGGTCTGATCCCAGCCGTCCGATGGCCGAGGCTTAGCAGCGATGCATCTCCACCGCCAGATCTAGCATGTGGCGAGGCCTCGACCGTCAGATCTGCGCGAGGAGCCCAGCTTTGGAGCGCCACCCGCATCCTGACCGTTCATCTACCACGTGGCGCTCATCCATCGGCTCGACTTAATAAAGGGTAATTTACCCTTAGGCCCTTTCTCTTCTTTTGTTTAGCATTTAGTCCTGTAAATATGTTATCTAGTTGTTTAGTTTTTGGTACAATTGCATTGAGGACCCTGCACTTTGTTTCGTTCGCATTTATGCCCTTGTGTATGGTGTAGCACGTGATTCGACACGTGGTTTTCTAGGCTATTTGCATTTTATACCTTGTAGTTCTGAGATGTTATGGAATGAATGAATAGTTTTGGATTATTGCATTTATACCCATGTGCGTAATTTAATAGTGCATGCATGCTTTTTATTGGTTTAATTGCAGACTAGCCCTCGGACTTTTGGTACCTGTTACCAAATGGTCCTAGGACTTAGTTTTTATTACATTTAGGTCCCCTCGCGCGTGTTTTCCTGGGTATTTTGCACCGGACCCCCCAGGACTCTTGGTATTTGCACTCAGGTCCCTATGCACAGTACCCACTTCTTATTTTTGAATAAAATAGCAAATCAACTCCAAATCCAATGAAAATTGGAAACATGGCTCCTGCCATAGTGTAAAATTTTCTGGAATTTTTGGAGACATTTTTGTTTTGTTTTGATATTTTTAAAAATTCAAAAACATTAATTTTCTTTACTGTCTGATTTGAAAAATCACAAAAAATATTAAAACTCATCTAAAAATTACAAAAAAAGTACCTGCTGTTTGTCTTGGTTTGCTTGATTTTCTAGCCATTTTGGCTATTTTTCATTATATAAAAATCCTAAAAATTAAAAAACACCAAAAATCTTATAAACATTCTAATAATTAATCTAAAAATCCAAAAACAATAATTAAGGTGCCTAAATTTTCCTTGTTTCTTTCTCTATACAAGAAAATTACCTCCAGGCTTATTGGGATTTTTAGATATTTTATCTAAGTCCCTTAAGCTCGGCTGGACAATACCTCCTTTTTCTGTCATTGTTTCATTTTTAGAAAATGAAATAAACATCAGAAAAATCTCAAAAATTCACTAAAAACAGTAAAAAACATAAAATACACAAAAACATTTTTTCTGGAATTTTTGCTTGATTTTGATGCATTAAATAAATAGTTGAATTGCCTTGTGTTCTTGCTTTCTTCATTTTCTTAATACATTAAAAATCCAAAAAAATATAAAAAGAATTAAAAACCACCAAAAACACTTGTCTTGTATTTTATATCATTTCTTGACTACTTCGTAGGCCGCAAGGCCATTACGTGCTCCTTGAGTTCGACCCTGGTCGCTATACCAGGTTAAAATAATAGCAAGACCGCTATATTGATTTTGATTTGATTTCATCTTATATTGGTGGTCTCCTTTTTCTTGATTGACCACATCTGGTGACTTGGGTCGCAACGACCATTTTAGATACCTTTACCCGAGTCACTTGGTGTGTGGTTATCAGTCACATGAGGTGACGTTGCCATGGGTAGAAGTGCAATTAACGGAACTACAGAGGTTCTGTTGCAAAAGTTACAAAATTATGAACATGCAAATGAAAGTTTAAATACTATTTATTAAAAACAAAAATGGCTAGGGTAATAGTTGCAAAATACCCAAAGCTGGCGGATCAAACGATAGGTGGTGATTCACTTAGGATACATGGCAGCATAAGCGAGCCCGATGATGGTTCGTGCATACGGCCGTGCTTAGATCCACTCTGACGATCGAACGGTGGAAGTGTTCGGTAAACGAACGGCTCCTGTAGCTCTGGAAGAACAATGCCAAATCCGACGGCTGTGGAGGGGCTTGAATGAGCTCGCAAAGAACAGGTCCCCGACTAGTTTTTGCTCGGAGATGTGCTCCCCTCCGATAACCTGGGAAGCTCCAAGATGGCCGGCTAGACTCCTGTGGTGGTATTCTAGGTCCTAGTGGCGACAAAAGGGGTCAGAGCTCATCGGAGTTCTTCCACGGCGGGAAGAAGTTCCAGGCCACTTCGGTGACATTCAAAATCGCCTCGAGGCATGCGTATGCTCTAGGGACCTACAAAAAAAAATGAATTTAGGTCGTGGGAAAATTGCCGCGACCTTCGACAGGGATGACGGGGTGGAGATAGCGTAGATTGGAGCTTGCCGGAGTGAAGCTTCGGCGAGGTGGCTGCGAGGTGAAAGATTGGATAGAAGGGCGAACCTATATGTAGCTAAGGATCCTAAGGCTGCAATTAATATAAAAATGAAAGAAAACAATGAAGAAAATGGACCTCAAGGGTTGGTGTGCCTGATATTAGGACCTCAACGACCGGGGTCGTAGATGGGTGGTGGTGCTGCTCCTCAGCCCTCGCCTGAGCTCCGCACGCGAGCTGGAGGATGCCCTATCACGGCCTCCAGTCCAGAGCTCGATGGAAGGTTCAGATTAGCGTCAAAAGAGGGTTCAATTTTCAAAAAAAGGAGAGGGGCGATTTTTGTGCGTATGGCTCTAGGGCTAGGAAGATCGAGGCGTCTAAAGCGACGTAGCGATGCAACGCCCAAGGAGAGACAAGGGCGTGAATCACCGGTCTACGAGGAACAAAAGTCATCAAGGATGCGTGGCAAAAAGATGACAGGAACAACCTCGGAAAGTCCATAAAAACAGGTAAAAACCAACGTTCTAACATGCAACATGCAATGGTCAGAGAGTTGACCCGCGGTCAACTCTCCGACCCTCCTGATTGGTCCATGTGGATTAACCACAAAAGCCTGGAAAAATATTTGTTAATTCATTTTAAGATAATAAATGATTTTATTAATTTTAAATTATTAAATAACACATGTTTATTATTTTCCAAATTATTTTATTACGATTTTTTTAGAGGTTTAAAAATACAATTTACCTTTTATTAGCTATATACAGGTATATTCATCTATATATTTCAATGTTTTATTTTTATTTTGTAAATTTAATTTTATTAATTTCATTTATCATTTTATATATATACAACTTAATTTTATGAATTCAAATATGATTTTATTTTATTTTTCTGAAGTAATTTGTACAATTAAATAAACAGCGGTATTATTTACATAGGTATAGTTATAGGTATGTCTTATATGTATTGTATATAAGTATTTTATTTTTATGTTTTCTTTGTGTTTTTATTACACTTTTAATATACACATTAATTATAAATAATATTTACAAATTTATAAAATATAAAAGTATAAAAATAATGAATAATAAATAAAATGTATATTTTAATCGGTACAAGTATACAATAGGGGTCCAAAACTCAACTTTCAAACCGTAACTCTGAAAAATATGAGACCACCTTCATTAAATAGCTTATTAAAAGTTATATACAATAAAGATTTTGATAAATTTCAAGTTTTTATTTGAGAGATACATGTCTGGGAAGTTGGTATTCGGGAAACTTATTTGGATCATAACTTTTTATCTGTATTTTTGTGTGAAATCAATTTTATATTTTTCTATATTTAATCATATACAACTTTCATGTTCAAAGTTTCTTTATTTGAAGTATAAAAAGTGGAACTAAAAATGGGTCCCAAAATGAATAAAGAATGCATTAAAAATGGGATTTTTATTGTATTTTGGCCCTTATCCCCCTACTTTATTCCTTATCGACCTAGTCATCGAGATGCCCAATCTCGGGGCTTCAATTCATAAAATATTTGAAATATTTTATTCTTTTTATTTTCTTTTCTTTATTCTATAATTTTGGGTTTAAAAATCGTACACTATTTACACAATGATGCATGAATGATAAAAAGCCTAAATTAAGCATGTTTACACGCATCTACTAGGGTTTTTAGGGCCAAAATGATAGAATAAAGATGATGAATCGTAGATTCATCAATACCCTGGCACTGCTTCTTCTCAATGATCTCGATGCGGTCCAGCTTCTCGCTGATGATCCCCATATCGACGGTTGACGACTCTGCCTGTGTTGCGGCTGCTAAAGATGTAGAAGGACCTGCATTGTCCCGTGTAATCCTCTGGTAGGACATGGTATGGGGTGAGGGCTTCCCCTAAGTGTAGATTCAGGTTTGTGACATGACAGTGTAGTTCTCAGTTATCTCCTCGTAGATCGTCGAGACCTGATTCTCATCCTTTGCTAAATAGGATCCCCCACAAGATGCGTTCACGATCTCCTGCAGTTCTAGTGTCAGTCCGCTAAAGAAGCTCTACATTTGGGCATGGATATGTTGTGATGTCGACACCAGTCGATAAGCTCTCTGAAGAGGTCCCATGCCTCTTGAAACTACTCATTGAGAATCATGGAGAAGTTGTTGACGAGGGCTCGCGCTGCATTCGTCCGGTCGAGTGGATAATACTTATTCAAGTACTCATTCCGGAGCTATTCCCATGATGTCACGTACCTCCCTAAATGCTTCAGCCAATAGGCTACTTGGTAAACAAAGGAGAATGGAAATGTCATCATCTTAATGGTATCCTCATCTACGAATCAATCATGGACCGTGCTGCAGATCATCTCAAAATTCTGGAGTTGGAGGTGTGACTCCTCAGTGGCCAGCCGATGAAATCTGGCCAGTGACTGAATAGTCTGAGGAGGGAGCTTGAAATCTCCTAGAATAGTAGGTAGATGAATACAAAGGCACGCCAGAGTTGCACAAGGGTTGTGCAACTCTCTCGTAGGACGTGTTGGTCGGTTTGGATCTATTGGCTCATCTGTATGTGGTCCTTCTACTCCTCCTAGCTCTGGAATGTCTCCTCCTCCACCAGCTCTGTTCTGGTCTCCTCTGTCTTCTCGCATCAGAGCCATCTCCCTACACATGTCGGCCATGAAAGCTCCCTGATCTCATATCTGGCGCTGCATAGTCTCCAAGGAGGATAACATGGTATTGTCGATGGAACCCTGATTAAGAACATAGGTGTGCATCTGGTTGAGTCCATCACGACGCTCTTCGCTACTGGCCATGGTCTCTACAAAGGCAAAAGACCCGAACTCAAGTGCCGTCAAATGAATATATATCTGTTGTTGTCTCTACTTTGGCACCTCGGGACTGGAAGAAGGGTGATCGAGGGGGAAAGGGGCGCAATCAAACTTGGGTTCGGAGAGCGGGTATGGGCTCTCACTAACCAACCTAGATGAATGGGGAGGAGAGCTCGAAAGCGGTGCAACCAAAGGTTGCCTAAGGTACCTTCGACCCATCATTGTGATGTGGAGAAGAAGGCAGATTAGATCTGGAAATACACAAGATTAGGAAAAATAAACATCTGATTGAGCTACTCAACACTGAGCTGATGACCGTAAAAGTTCGGTCTTTTATCTTGTCAATTTTATTAGGTGATAATTCAGTATCAGAGGGATTAAGAGAGCTGGTAGAAACCCGATGCTCTCAGGCGACTGGCCTAATCCAAAATCTAGATCTAACCTAGCGAGTACAAGTTGCGGACCATTTACCGACTACCCGATCAACTCGCTCTGTTAAGGATATCGCGACCCCCTTTACCAGAGATTGGAGTGTTCCTCACTGGAGAACGACTAACCCCAAGACCAGTAGTAGGATGGGAGTTCAGGTATGGCTCTAACTTAGTGTGCGGATCACTCTCTCGCTCATCCAAACCAAACAAGGAGGGGATTGATCTCCTAAGACAGACTTTTCAGCGAGTGTCTTTTATGGTTGAGTATGTTTAGCAGTCCTAATTTTATGGGTTTTCTTTTTAGGCATTTTTCAATAACAAACAATCGCCTAACGAATTTTTCAATCCCCTGGTTATTTTTAGTCCAAAAACAGTGGGAGAAGTCGAGTGGTACCTAACTCCAGCTCTCTACATGCAGGGTGATCCGCGCATAAATTAAAAGACATGAAAAAACAACCTATATGATGCAAGAAGAAAATGACCTTAGACGAAGCAACTTCTACACGAGAAGAACAATAGCTAGCCAATCAGACCAAGTCCAGAGTTCGGTCTTGGGAACCGCTCGGTGCGCACCACAATGGGTCCTGCCAGTGCTGTATGTGGTTCCTCACGGCACATGGACTCGAGCCTAATTAAACTAAAATTTTCTTGTGCTTTAATTAATTAGGTCTAATTACAGTCTATAGGTTCAGACAGATGATTAGGGGTTGGGCCTTAATTAATTACGTCACAAACAATGAAATTCCTAAGTTTAGGGGCCAAATTCTTCGAGAATCAACATGAAATAAAATATAAAAAAGCAAAACCAAAGAAAACTGTGGTGAGGTCCCCCGAGCACACTGGTGCTCGGTGAAACAGACCCCGATAATCCAAGTCCAAAAAGTCCACAGTCTGAGTCCCCGTATTATTACAATAATAATAGGGCTAAAAATAAACTAACTACTCTAAGCTATGTCTATAAGCTATTACTACGCTCCTCGCCTCCCCTACTTCTCCTCAAGCACGGGTCTCCTCCTAAGCAGCTCTCGGGCCGTACCTCTCACAAAAATCCAAGTAAGAATAGGTCAGAGTACAATTATAACAAATAGAGTAAAAATAGCTAACAAGATGAGATATAAAAACCGACTACTAGCCGTGCTCCCCGATAACGACGCCATTTTGATGACGGCCTTAGGCATCTCGGGTTAAGGAAAGTCTAAGGTCATTGCGACTTGAATCGCAAGGCACAATCAACGAGAAAAAAATCAGACCACTAACGCAAATCAATCAAAAAGGAAAATCAAGGTAAGCAGTTTTGCTATTTATTTAACATGGTATAGCCACCAAGGAAGAACACAAGGAGCACGAGACAATCTACGAAGTAGTAAGAAATCAAGCAATCAAAGGAATATTTTTGGTGGTTTTTAATTTGCGATTTTCTTTTAAGAAAACGAGCAAGGAAATAAAAGAAGCACACTACAATGGTTTTTATTAGGGTCTAAGATATTCAGAAATTAGAAATAAATGTATTTTTGTGTTTTCAAAATATGCAGATGTTTTTGGTAATTTTATGGGCTTTTCTGATTTTTATGGAATTTTATAAAAATGAAAGAGATCCAAAAACAACAAGAAGTGTACAGCCTAGATGGAAAGGAAAATTAAAATTATTTAAAATGCCTCTAAAATCATGGCAGCAATTTTATGTGAATATATAAAATAAAATTTAACATTAGAAACTGAAAACACATTTTTTTTGTTTTTGTGGATTTTTCAATGATTTTTATAAGGTTTTTAGTCTATTACACTTTTTAGGTGTTTTATAAAAGATAATAAAGTAAAAGTGGTACAGAAATTAAAAACAACAAAATTAACAATCGAAAATTTTTGTGGAATTTTAAAGGGAGTTTTTGTATTTTTTATGGATTTTCTAAATTAGACAGGGCCACTTTTTAGGGTTTTTTGTTTTTAGAAAATATCAAATAAAATTAAATAAAGTCACAAAAATTACTATAAATACTACAAAGTAGCAGGAGCTATGTATATTTAGTCGGGGGAAGGGGGGGCACTGGATCCATTCGGACCTTTTATAGAATTTTCAGAGTTAGTTTAATAATTATTTGATTGAAAACCAAGGATATATCAAACATGGACCTATATGTAATTTATTTGAGTTTCGATACTAACAATAACGCGCATAAAAAGTCTGGGGGCAACCATGCAGATTATCTAATTAATTCAGCACTTGCCCTAAAAAGACACTCACAGGGGCATATTTCAAATTTCAGAAAGCATATATCAACCGCTAACATAAGAAAGCTCAGGACCAAATTTGCAAATACACCACAAGGCACGTGACAACGCACGTGTCTCCAAACATGGGGGACTAAAGTGAAATTAACAAAAACTATAGGGACTAAACTACAAATATGTTCAACTACGAATTTATTTCACAGCCTTAAATGTAAACTAAAATAAATGCGGGATAAAAAGGGAAAGATACCCTCGAAGCACATGAAGCGCGCGTGGGGTGGACGCATGTCGATCGCTAGAGCCGTGGATCGACGTACGGCTATGATGCTGTCAGGCTTCAGATCTGACGGTGTCAGGATGATTCGAAATGTGGGTCGTACGTGACCGTCAGATCTGACATCCCACAGTTTGACAAGGCAGTTGGATGGAGGTATCTGATATGATATGGAAGGTCCCGGTCGATCCAACGGAGCAGAGTGTGCCTGTAAGAACAAGCACCAGACGACCTTCACCGGAGCCAAGGAAGATATCCCCAGCTCCGATGGACGATCAGAGGGCGCATGCATGATGGTGAGATGCTTCCACGTCGACTAGACGGCTCGGATGGATGCTCCAATGACTGGATGGGAGTGTCGACGGCGAAGGCCTGGAGCTACTCCGACGAGCTCTGGTGAGGGTGGAAAGATGACTCTCGACGCACGAAACAACCAGTAGAGGATAGCTCTGACTCGGAGCTATGCTCCGATCCTCTTTATTTAAGCTAAAAAGGAAAGAAGCAATGTGGGGCGGACGTTGGTCTCAGGCGAAGGCGATGGAAGGGGACCTCGTGCCTAATCTCGTCTAGATAGTCTAAAATTAGGGTGATCAGGGTGCAGAGCTAGATGAAGGGAGAATGTGCGATGATATCGGAGTGGCTGGGGTGGGGGAACGGAGCTCCGACCGACTGGTCGGAGCTGGCAGAGTGACGATGGTGCTAAGATGAAAGATTTGATCGAACAAACGAAAGAGAAATAGAAATGGGGTACCTGAAGGTCTGGGAAGACTCCTGAACTTTAGGCGAGGATGGTGGGCGGGGTGATTTCCTCGACCAAGATGTGGAAGGCAGGGGTGTCTTCTCGCAGCAGAACTCCGACCACGATGGTTGAGCTGCGGCATCACTGCAACAAATCGACCGCCATGTGGCACTCCAAACAACTTTCAATCAGCTGGAGGTGGCTAGGGTGACAAAAGGGGGCAAGGCACGAGCTGCTGCCTTGGGGGAAAGTATGAGACAATTTATAGTATTCCCAAGAGGCTGGAACAATCGGGCAAGGGCATGCGAACCGAGGGTCGGATCCCTAGGGATGACATCGGGCGAGGATCATGGATCCTCCCTCGGTAATCAAAGCTGTAAATGGAAGGATAACTCGATAGGATCAGGTCCAGAAAATTCAGCAAAAAGCGCATCTAACCGGGTCAGAGAGGAAAAGGAGTCTGCGAGGGGCAGTTGACTGAAGTCAATAATCCTCCCTGGACCAATCACGAGCGAGCTAGAAAAAGACAGAATAGGCTACATGACAAAATAGAAGACAAAGTAAAAGATAAAAATAATAAATGAATTTAAATTAATAAATAAATAAATTAAAAAATGTTTATATTTTTCATGGAATTTTTCTATTATTTTTATTTTTTTGAAAAATAAAGTAACTATATACAATATAGAGTATTATATATATGTATAATATACCTATGTATTTTGTAAAATTATTTTTATTTTTTACAAGAATACCCCAATTTTTTATTTTATTTATTTACAACATAACTTTTGGAGTATAAAATATTTTTTTATTTTTATTATCTATTTACAGGTATATAATGAATAGGGAAAAAACATATATACATGTATTATGTACATAGTAGAAAGAATTTTATTTTCTTTTTTTTATATTTATTTTTATGATTTTTATTATTTTTTAGAAATATCTACAAAGAGGTAAGAACTTATTATTATTAATATTTTGGCAAAATATATTATTTTACACACATGATATGCACAACATAGAGTAGGCCCTATCTCTCTCTATTTATTTATTTGGTGATCCAGCCAATGCTTGGCCTCTATTGGGGTTTAGGTCACTCTGTATTTATTCTAAATACCTCCTTCCTTTTTCTTTTCCTTTATTCTTTTATTTGCACAACTACATTCTAATTATGTAATATTAAAACATGCGTGCATAATGCTAAGTTATTTTATTTACACCTATTTACATGATGCATTGCTAAGATAATTATCTAAAATAAAAGAATAAAGAGTGATGAACATGGATTCATCAATCAGGTCATCAAGATCCACATCCATCTCCTTCACTGAACCTTAACACTCACTTCACTTCGCCTCCATTTCCACCCAAGAATAGCACAGGACTTTGCATTTTCATGTCTTTGAACTAACAATGAGGTTTCTGGGAGCTTGGAGCCTCATCTGAGGTGCTTTATATCAAGCGCAAAGGGTTCCTGATGGGCCGAAAAATCATCAAGACACAGGTGAAATAAAATAGATCAAGAGTCGTTGCGACCCGGATCTCGGAAGTCAATCGGTCAATCAAGAAAAATAAAGCAGACCACCAAAATCAGATGAAATCAAATAAACACGATAGCGGTCCTGGCTATTTTATTAACCTGGTATAGCGACCAGGGTCAAACACAAGGAGCACGGATTGGCCTTACGGCCAATGAAGTAGTCAATCAGAAGAAAAGAGAAGGTATTTTTGGTGGTTTTTAAGGGTTTTTATATTTTTTGGATTTTTAATCAATTAAGAAAATAAGAAAAGCAACTAAACAACACACTTCAACAATTTATTAAATACACTAAAAATCAACCAAAAATTCCAGTATTTTTGTGTGTTATATATTTTGTAATGTTTTTGGTGAATTTTTGGGATTTTTCTGATTTTTATTTTATTTTCTAAAAATGAAACAATGATCGAAACAGAGGGTGATGTCCAGTCAGGAGAAAAAGGCCATTTTAAAATATAAAAAGGGCCTCCCAGCTCTTGAGGGTAATTTTCCTTATACTAGAAAGTTTAAGAAAAATTAGGGCACTGGATTTATGATTTTTGGATTTTTAAATTCTTTATTAAAATTTTTATGAGTTTTTGAGTGTTTTTCATCTTTTAGGTGTTTTAGATAATGAAAAATAGCCAAAATTGGCTAGAAAATCAAGCAAGCAAGGACAAACAGAAGCCAATTTTTTTTGTAATTTGTAGATGAGTTTTCATATTTTTTTGTGATTTTTAAAGTTAAACAGTAAAGAAAATTGATGTTTTTGAATTTTTAAAAATACCAAATAGTGTCGAAAATGTCTCCAAAATTTACAGAAAATTTTACATCATGGCAGGAGCCATGTGTTCAATTTTCATAAAATTTGGAATTGATTTGCTATTTTATTAAAAAATGGAAAGAGGGTACTGTGCATAGGGACCTAAGTGCAAATACCCGAAGTCCTAAGGGGTCTGGTGCAAAATACCCAGGAAGTCACGCGCGTCGTGCGTGCCTGGGGCACTCAGGGACCCAAATGTAAGAAAAACTACTTCCGAGGACTATTTGGTAACAGGTACCGAAAGTCCAGGGGGTAGTTTGAAAATAACCCAATAAAAAGCGCACATGCACAATTAAAATACGCACAGGGGTATAAATGCAATATCTCAAAAGTTTTCATTCATTACTTAAAAACTCAGAACTACAGGGCATAGAACGCAAAAAAACCAGAAAATCACGTGTCGACGCACGTGTCACATAACATACAGGGGCATATATGCGAAGAAAATAAAGATCAGGGTCTTCTATGCAAATATCCCAAAAACTAAACAACTACCTAAAATATTTACAAGGCTAAATGTGAAATAGAAGAAATGAGGGGGCCTAAGGGTAATTTACCCTTTATTAATGCGGGCCGCAGGATGGACGCCACGTGGTGCATCGGACGGTGAAGAACGGCGGGCGCTCCAAGGCTGGGGTCCTCGCAGCGATCGAACGGTCGAGGGTACGCCACGTGGGGGATCGAACGGGTGAGGCTCTCGGTGGCTAAACCTCGTGCAACGGACGGTCCAGATCGCCTCTCCAAGATCTGACGGTGGCTGGGTCTCCTCAAGTGGACGGTCGAGATGCAAACTGGAGGTCGAGGACGATCGGACGGTCGGGGAAGATGCTGGAAGAGCAGTTGGCCGGCGAGATTTGGGGGAAATTGGAAATTAGCGAAAAGGAAAGAACTAAAGGGCTACCTGGGTGGACGATGAGACTGTGGAACGAGCAGGCGATGCTCTGGGTCGTAGCCTCGAGGAGCGTCTCCCTCCGAGGCTCGAGCTCCGGCTCCTGGCGGAGCACGGCGGTGCTTGATCGCCGGATCAGTGGTCTCGCACTCCCTCCTCGCTGCAACACCACGGGGGACAAGCTGTCACTCTCGCCAATGCGATGGAGCTCACTGGGGGTGGAACGAGTGGCCAAAGATGAGAAAATAGGTGGCAGAGCTTGGCTTATGTATGGGTGCGGGTCCAGCTAGGGCTGGTCGGGTAGGGCAATAGAATGTGCGGATCCCGAGGCAAAGGCTCCGGCGAGGGTGTCGGATGCAAGGAGAAGAAGTAGGACCCGGGGTTTGCGGAGATAGCGAGCGGATCGAGCACGGAAAAAGAGGAGAAGTCGGGTCGGGCGCGAGATCCGCTGGAGAAGAAGGTCCGCGGAGTGAGTTGACCGGAGGTCAACATCTCCATGGACCAATGAGAAGCTGCCACGTGGAAATGATTTGAAAAATCATTTAAAAATACCAAATGGCTGAATTATTAAAAAGTCAAAACATGAAATATTTTTGTTTTATTTTTTTCTATTTTTTAGTGATTTTTAATTAATTTTTCAAAGTAAAAATAGTGTATTTACATAGTAGGTCTATATATAGGTATATATACAATATATAGATTTTTAATTTTGATTTTTAATTTGTTATTTTTATACAATTTTATTCCCATTTTATATTTTATTTATTTATAGTATAAAATAAGGAATAAAATGATATTTTTATTTTATTTTTATTATTTATATACATAGGTGAAATAAATACATATGTACATTTATATACGTGGTATATTTACAAAGTATTTTTGGGTTTTTAATTTTGTTCTTTTTATTTTGTTTTTTTGTTTTAATTGTTTTTATTTAATTTATTTACAACATAAAAGATGGAATATTTACAAAATTTTTGGAAATTAATTTTATGTATTTATAGGGTAGAATAAATATAGGACTGGCTATGTACATGATGAATATGCACAAGGTGAGGGTTTTTGTTTTGTTTTTAATTTTTCTATTTTTATCTTGTTTTTATCTTTATAAATATATACTATTATTTACAAGCCAATTTGAGTCTATTTTTGTGAGGAAAATACCTTTATTTATTTACATGAATGTTTACACACATGAGCCCCTATCTCCCTCTACTTTGATTTTTATGCGGTCAGGCCCATGCTGAGCCCTCCCTTGGGTTAGGTTTCTCAATATTTATTCTAAATATTTCCCTCCTTTTCTTTTTACTCTTTATTCTTTTATTTTTGCACAAAAATATGCTAATTATTAAACTTTATACAATGCATGCTTTTGATAATTATTTGTATTTACATGAATATACGTGCATTTGCAAAGGTTTTTATAGCTAAAATATAAGAATAAAGAGTGATGAATGGGCATTCATCACCCCCCCTATACTTAACTTTTGCTAGTCCCTTAGCAAACACTTATTTGAAAAAGAAGTGAAAAAGAAAGAGAGAAAGAAAAAGAAAAAGAGGGGAATGTACATGGATCAAGGTTGAATATTAAACTTTCCTTCATTAAATTGAATTATGGAGCTCGATCAGATCTTTGGATTATTAATGTGTCGGAACCTTATTTAGACTTAAGCTTAAAACTCAACAGCCTCTAAGTTCCACCAATATATGGGCAAGACTCCTCAATAAACCAGATCAGAACAAGTCTACATACACAAACTCTAATGACCATGAATCTTTCCATGCAGTGTAAGTGAAAGTAGCTCCCCACCTCAGAAGTAACAAAGAAACAACCTCCCTCAACCTGGTAACTCTAATGCCTCGGTCTAGCAACTCTTTTCTCGAGAAGCAGGGTATTCGCTTCTAAGTTCAAGTGAAACCGACTCAAGAAGAGGGGGAAGAAGTATAGACTTTTGGAAGCTCAGCCAGTGTAGCTAAGTCTCCCGCTGCAAGCTTCATGAGATGTAACATGGATACCATAAGCTTTTGCTTTATTTGACTACATACACTCCGGTGGGGTTATTAAATTTTCAATCTGACCCACCACTTTTTTGGAGTTCTTTTTGCATTTTGCATTTTTTTCAAAGCCTCTGTACAACATATCTACATGGTGCAGCATATATACAAGAAATTTTTCTCTTGAGCCAGTAGACTATCCCTCTTTTGAAGCTTTATAAACCCATGACTTCTGTCTTTAGCCTTCATCACCACTAGACCATGTTGAGACGCACTTCCTTCACTAGAAGAAGAAGAGAGGTTCCTCCTAGAAGTACTACCATCATATGTTACCCCAAGCCAAAGGAAACTGCCTCCTCACCACCTCATCCGTGGAGAGCTATGTGTAAGGTGCTAGTGCAAGTCAAGCCATTGTCTCTAAGAGTCATGCGTGTGTTGTTAAGAGCTCTACTTAGGCTCATCAAGATGACATATGCTCATAGCCTAGTGGACTCAAAGAATTAAGTCCTTATGGACCTGAAAAGCCTTAACCCTAAGCCCTATAAGGTTCCTCTTAGAATTAGGTGGATTAAGATCTTAATCAAGCTCCATTTCTCAATTTAATTCCAGTCTAGTTTAAATGTCAACTATCATCCAGGAAAAACTATATACATATATACACAAAGATGCTATTTACACGTATTTACAATCGTGCAAAATTTTTGAAAAATGTTTTGAAATCATGAATGGATGGATGCATGCAGTGCAAGTGTTGCAAAAGTATTTACGAGCATTTACACAAGATTTTTGCAAATTTTGATTTTCAAAACATTTTGGAAAAATTTTGTACTATATACATAATTTTGATAAGAAAATATTTACACAAACTTTACACAAAAGATTTTTGAAAACATTTTTACAAAAATAATTTTGTACACTAGCTATGTATGTGCAAATAAAAGAATGATTATTTACAGGAAAAATTTTTAATTTTTGTGATTTTTGGGGTTTTTAGCCATTTTATTTATTAACACACTCTCACAAAATACGAGTTATGGCTAAAGTATATATGAAATATATACACACCCCCCTATACTTAGCTCGAACGATTTCCTCAGATTGATCAAGAGCGATGAAGAAGACATAACTCGTGCTTAGTAAAAGGGAAGTGACAAGGAATGGCTAGGTACAGAAATGAATAAATGAATAGAATGAGAAAGACTCGGTGGTTTCCCCCTATACTTAGAATTAACTAATCCTAAGTATAGCAAGCTGTACATGAAGGGAAATCCGAGTGAAGAATGTACAGAGTCTGCCCCCCTATACTTAGGGTAAAATATCCCTAAGTATAGGCAGAAAAACATGGGCAAAAAGAATGAAAATAATACCCGCAGGTCCTACATACCCCTATACTTAGGGTAAAGTACACCCTAAGTATAGCATAATCATAAGATGAGATAAGGGATGTGGGACTAAAGAATAGTGTGATATAGACAACTGGATCTATACAAGTCGGAAGAACAGTGATAATCAGGCGTGAGATGCAATAGATGTGAATCAAGAGACCACATCTCACGCAAAGTGAATAGGGGCAACATCAACGACCCGCGGCTCATGATCTAGAAATGGCTTGAGCCGCTGGCCGTTCACTCGAAAGGTATACTCAGAAGACAACTCGGATATATCAATGGAACCGTTGTCGTGTACCTTTCTCACAAGATAAGGTCCCTTCCATTTGCTTTGTAGCTTCCCTGGAAATAGACGAAGCCTCGCATCAAACATCCATACTCTCTGTCCAGGCTCAAAATGCTTGTGGCTGATATGAGAATCATGCCACTCTTTTACTCTCTCCTTATACTGTAGGCTGTTTGAGAAGGCTGTATCTCTAAGCTCCTCCAAGGCTGCTAACTCTGCCTTCCTCTGGTCTCCTACACTATGTGGATCTAAAAGAATATCCGTGACTGCCCAAAGTGACTTGTGCCTCAACTCAATAGGTAAATGGCACAGCTTGCCATAGACTAGGCGAAAGGGAGATGTGCCCAATGGTGTCTTGAAAGACGTCCTATATGCCCACAAGACCGAGTCCAAAAGCTGTGACCAATCCTTTCGGTCAGGGCGTACGACTTTCTGCAAAATAGTCTTGATCTCCCTGTTTGAGACCTCGGCTAGACCATTCGTCTGTGGATGGTATGGAGTGGCAACTTGATGGCCTATGCCGAACTCACTAGCAAGTGCCTTCACCTGGTCGTTGATGAAATGAGACCCCCCATCTGAAATCAATACTCGATGTACCCCGAACCGCGTGATGATATGCTTCCTCAAAAATTTGCAAATTGTCCTGGCATTAGCGGCTCGGGTGGGGATAGCCTCAACCCAACGACTAACATAATCAACGGCCAACAGAATGTACTCAAATCCCTGACTCTTAGGGAATGGACCCATGAAATCGATGCCCCATGCGTCAAAAACCTCACAGAAGTGAATGGGCTGCATCGGCATCATATCTCACTGTCCACAAGTGCCCATCCTCTGACAGTCAGTACACCTCTTCACGAACTCATCAGAGTCCTTGAAGAGGGTAGGCCACCACAAGCCGGATTGGAGCACTTTCTGTGCCGTTCTCCTCCCAGAGTGATGTCCTCCTGCCTCAAGCTTGTGGCAGTAAGTGAGGACGCTATGGTGCTCATCCTGAGGGATGCACCTATGCCAGACACTATCCCCTCCTTCGTGGTAAAGGATGGGATCCTCCCAATGGTAAGACTTGGACTTCGCGAGGAAGGTCTCAAGCCTCTGACTGGGCCAACCTTGTGGGACTTTCTTAGCAACAAGAAAGTTCACAATGTTGGCATACCACGGGAGTGAGGCGATAGCAAGGATCGCCTCATCTGGGAAGGTCTCACAAATGGGATCAATCTTCTCAGACTCCTCAGGCTGCTCTAAACGGGAGAGATGATCTGCCACCACATTCTTGACTCCAGGCTTATCCTTAATCTCAATTTTGAACTCCTGGAGTAGAAGGATCCATCTAGTCAGTCTGGCCTTGGCATCCTTCTTTGCCATGAGGTATCGGATGGCGGTATGATCTGTGTACAAAGTCACTCTAGATCCAATGATGTACGATCTGAACTTATCTAGGGCGAACACTACTGCCAGCATCTCCTTCTCTGTGATTGTATAATTCCGCTGGGCGGAATCCAAGGTGCGGCTAGCATAGTGGATAGCAAATGGGACTCCATCCCTCCTCTGTCCCAGCACAGCCCCCACGGCAAAATCGGAGGCGTCTGTCATGATCTTGAATGGGAGAGACCAATCTGGTGGCTGGAGGACAGGAGCCTCAACAATACACTGCTTGAGAGTATCAAAGGACGAAAGACACTTGTCATCGACAAGGAACTCGGTATCTTTCGTCAGCAGGTCAGTCAACGGTCGGGCAACTCTACTGAAATCACGGATGAACCGCCGATAGAAACCGACGTGCCCTAGGAAAGACCGTAACTACCGCAAATTGGATGGTGGTGTGAGTTTTCTAATGACATCAACCTTGGCCGGATCAACCTCCATGCCCCTGTTGGAGATGATGTGGCCAAGCACCGTCCCTTGAGTCACCATAAAATGACTATTCTCCCAAGAAAGAACCAAGCGGACCTCAATACATCGCTGGAGTACTCGGTCTAGGCAGTCAAGACAGGAGTCGAATCCGTTGCCGTAAACCGAGAAATCATCCATGAAGACCTCTAAGCACTCCCCTACCATGTCCGAAAAGATCGACAGCATGCATCTCTGAAAAGTCGTAGGGGCGTTGCATAGCCCAAGTGGCATGCGTCGGAAGGCGTATGTGCCGAAGGGACAGGTAAAGGTGGTCTTCTCCTGGTCCTTAGGAGCGATGGCCACCTGGTTGTAGCCCGAGTACCCATCCAGAATACAATAATGGCTCTTCCCTGCCAGCCTCTCAATAATCTGATCAATAAAGGGCAGGGGGAAATGATCCTTCTTGGTGGCCTGGTTGAGTCTCCTGTAGTCAACACAAACCCGCCAAGAAGTGAGTACTCATGTAGCAATATCCTCTCCAGACTCGCTAATAACTGTAGTGATGCCCGTCTTCTTGGGCACCACATGCAAAGGGCTGACCCACTTGGAGTCGGAGATGGGATAGATAAAATCGGCGCTCCACCATTTCGAAATTTCCTTCATGACAACCTCTCTCAGATTTGGGTTCAGCCGCCGCTGGAACTCACGCGATGGCTTCGCCTCATCCTCGAGATAGATATGGTGGGAGCACAGGGCCGGACTAATCCCATGGAGATCTGCTACGCTCCATCCTATTGCCTTGCGGTTCTTTTCAAGAACCCCCATCAGACGGGATTCCTGCTCTCCAGTCAAATCGACTGAGATAATGACTGGGTACATCTCATGCTCACCCGCAAGGAATCTATACTTCAGCGACGAAGGAAGTGGCTTCAGCTCTGGACAACTCGGTGCTGGTAAATCTGGCTTCGAAAGAAGACGCATGTATGCTGCCAAATCTGTCCGGGAGACTGAAAGTGTACTCTCGCAAACTGGATCTGGAGAAGGCTGCTCAACGGAACTGTCTCTTATCTGCTCGACATCTACCTCCTCCTCAACTGTAGGCTCAGTGGAAATCAGATCTGGCATGTAGTCATCACAATCCGCCCAATCAGACTCTGAATCCGAGGGATCTGCATCAAATAAGGTGGCATCAGTACCACTGTAACTGAACTCTGTTTCGCGGTCGAGAACCGGCTCTGCTGCCTCTGTAGTATCCTGAACCAGGAATGTGCTCTCCAAGCTCTCCTCTGCTGTCATCTCTGCATCAGCGGTGTCTGAAAATGAAAGGATGGCCTGTGCTACTGGGTCTGCCCAAACTACCTCATCGTCTGTGATCACAAAGTCACAGTCCTGGTGGATGTCTAGCCCTGCATCTGTCAGCTGCTCTGTATCTGAAGTGGTCTCTGAGCATGATCTCTCTCTGGCTCTGCTGTCCTCGACCGTCTCTATTTGTACGCTTTCGCCCTCTACGCGAAAGTATACCTTCCCGCTATCATGGTCGGTCACTGCCTTGGCTGTGGCCAAGAACGGGCGACCTAAAATGATGGGGGTATCGGTCACTGAATCAGGGATCTCCATGTCCAACACTACGAAGTCCACGGGGAATTGCAAACCCTGAATAGTGACGACAACGTCTCGTAACAACCCCTTCGGCCTCTTGACAGATCTATCAGCAAACTGAAGGACTGTCCTGCTCTGTCTAAGAGTGCCCAACTCGAAGCGGTTGAGAAGGGCTACCGGAAGGAGGTTGATAGACGATCCGCTATCCAATAGAGTACGGTCGAACCTCAGCTCTCTAATGTGACATCTGACATATGGGGCTCCTGAATCTGGCCTCTTGGCCGGCAGACGGTTCTGGATCGCGAAACACGTGGCTTTCGTCAGCACATGAATCTCTGAATGGTGGTTCCTCCTCCTCCTGACTGTAGTCCTGTCTCTCAACGATCGCTGAAGAAGGGGGATGTGCTGCAAAGCCTCCTGAAGGGTCAGCTGTATGTGAAATCTGTCAATCATGCTCTGGCTGAACTCCTCCTGTTCTCTCTTTTTTGGATCTTTTTCTCTTTTCTTCCCCTTCCCCATCTGAAGGGCTCTAGGGAAGGGGATCAATGGGTCCTTCTCAGATGAAGGACTAGAAAAGGGTCTAGGCGGTTGGACGACCGGATCCACACATACATCATGCACCACAGTGGGACCAGAAGAAAATAAACCCTTTTCTTTATTCACAGAACTGTTCAGAGGTACATCAGTGGAAGGAAAAACAACAGATCTCTCTATATGAAGTCTGGTGGCATCAGTACCACCATCGGCTGGCTCAGCTGGAAGACTCGCGGCCTCAGTACCACGCTCTGGCTCGGCAACTCGGGTGGCGTCAGTACCACCTCCTCGAACTGGTGAAGTGGCGGCCTCAGCACCGCCTGGGGAATCAACATCCTTGGTGGCATCAGTACCACCATCATCAACATGTGCGTCCTCAGTACCGCTCTCCTCCTCCCCCTCTGGCGCTCTAGGTGTATCCTCATTCTGTCGCTCAGACGAGGCGCCGCATGCTGGAATCCTACCGCTCCTAAGTGTGACAAAGTCAGTATCAAACAGATATCCAGTCATATCACCAAATGCATCACTAGGAGTGGTATACTCAGTACAAGCTACCTGCTCAGATTTCCGCTTCAGGCTGTTGGGATTCGGCTCTATCTGGGCAGGAATGGCGGTCTTCCCTCTCACGATGTCTCGCATCTCCTGGCGGAACTCATCCATCTCCCATCTGAAAGTAGCCTGCTGGTCCGTGAGGAGGCGGGCTATGTCGTCCAAGGTAGGGCTCTCGTATGGTGGACCATGAGAGCCCGACGGGTAGCCTCTCTGGTAATGAGGCTGCTGCAACTGGTGTTGCGGCTGCTGAGAGGGGTATGTAGGAGGGTGTTGCTGCTGGTGTGGCTGGTGAGGCTGCTCTCGCCTCCAAGACTGTCCCTGCTGATAGGGACGAGGAACGAAGGAAGACTGTTGCTGTGACTGATAAACTGGGGGCTGCTGCTGCTGGTGATCCCTCTGCTGGCTGTACTGGCCTCCCTGGCCAGATGGCTGCTGCTGGGGCTGGGTACCTCCACTCCCCCACCTGAATCCGGGATGGTCTCGTTGGATCCCAGGTTGAGGACGGTCATACCAAATCCCATTGACATCCATCAAAGGCTCTGCATTGTACTAGGCTGGCGGGAGTACTGCCAGAGGCTGATCCGGCTGGTATACCACCATCTGCATGTCTGGAGATGGTGGTGACTGGTAGGAGGGCTGCTGCTGCTAGTACGGCTCCGTCTGTACAAGGTGAACCTGTCTAGGCTGCTGGTGTGAGCTGGAGCACTGGAACGAGCTGCTGCTGCTGCCGGTATCGCCTCGCAACTGAAGACGGGGCTGTGAAGCCGTCTGTGCCTCCTGGAGACACATGAGCTGGGTCTTCATGTCGCTCAGAGTCTGTGCCATCTGCTCCATCTGAGTGATGCCCTGGCACTGCTTCTTCTCGATCAGCTCCATCCGGTCCAACTTCTCACTGATGATACCCATATCCGCAGTGGATGCCTCTGCCTGTGCTGCTGCTACGACGGATGAATTGGAAGGACCGGCGTCGACCCGTGCTATCCTCTGGTACTGCACGGGTCCTGGCAGCTGGGGTTTGCCCTGAGTGTACAACCTGGTCTGGGACATCACCATGTAGTTCTCGGCCATCTCCTCGTAGATGGCCAAGACCTGGTCGTGATCCTTGGCAAAGACCCGCCACAAGAAGCGTTCACCAATCCCTAAAGCTCTGGTGTCAGCCCGCTGAAAAAGCTCTGAACAAGGTTCGGCTTCGAGATGTCGTGGTGCGGGCATCGATCAGTCAGCTCACGGAACCTCTCCCATACCTCATGGAATTGCTCGTTGGGGAGCATGGAGAAGTTGCTGATGAGGGCTCTCACTGCATTGGTCCGCCCGAGTGGATAGTACTTGTTCAAGTACTCGGTGCGGAACTGCTCCCAGGTGTAAACGAACTTCCCCAAGTGCTTCAGCCAGGTGGCTCCTCTGTCTGCCAAGGAAAAGGGGAATGCAATCATCCTGATAGTATCCTGGTCCACCTGACGATCGTGGACAGTGCTGCATATCATCTCAAACTCCTGTAGGTGGAGATGAGGCTCCTCTGTGGCCAAACCGTGAAACCGAGGTAAGAGATGCAAGGTGTTCGGGGGGAACTTGAAGTCCCCCACGATCACTGGAAGTACCACCTAGCGGTGTGTCAAGGTCGACCCGGGATTGTGGTTCTCCCGCATCGATCTAAGTGGTGGTGGTGCTCCTCCTGCTCCTGCCGCTGCTGCGGCGGCTGCTGCCGCGGCTGCGGCGGCGGCGGCACCGGCCGCATCGTCGGGTCCTCCTCCTCCGCGGTTCTCGCGGTTGGCTCTCATCTGCTCGAGCTCTCTCCTCATGTCCATCATGAATGCTCCCTGATCCCTCAGCTGCTGCTGCACTGACTCGAGGGAGGCGATCAGGGTGGAGTTGATCGAACCCTGGTCCAGAACGAAATGTTGCTCTCCCTGTGGACCTCTGGTGCGATCATCAGAACTGCCGGCCATCGTCTCTGAAAAATCAAAACAACCGAACTCAGGTGCCGATAAATCATCTGTCTGTCTCTCCTCTGGCACTGGTATCTCTGAATCAGAAGAAGGGTGGTCGAGGAGGAACAGGGTGGAATCATACTCGGGTTCGGAGAGCGGGTCTGAGCTCCCACGAACCGATTGAGATGAATGGTCAGGAGTGCTGAAAAGCGTTGCAGCCAGAGGCTGCCTAAGAGACCTCCTGCCCATCATCATGATATGGCGAGTAAGGCGGATGAGATCTGGAAAAACTATGATCAGCAACCAAACCCTCTGTTCACCAACGCTACACGAGCTGAAGACCGTAAAGGCTCGGTCAAATTATCTTGTCAAATTTTATTAGGTGAACAAACAATCTATCAGAGCGCTTATGTGACCTGCTGGGATTCCCGATGCTACCTCAATCGACTGGCCCGCACGGAAGAGTCGGTAGTCAGTCAGGAATAGCACCGGAGGGCTCTACCTAGTGAATGGGTCACTCTCTCGCTCAACCAAACCAAACAATGAGGGGGTTTCTCTCCCCAAGACAGATTTTTAGGTGAAGTGTCTTTTAGGGTGGATAGTTTTAGCAGTCTCAATTTTATAGTTTTTCTTTTTTAGATTTTTTAATGCAAGCAAAAGGCCTAACGAATTTTTCGGTTCTCCTGGTTATTAAGTCCAAAACAGGGGGGAGAAGATGAAAAAACCGATGCGCGATAAATCAATGATGCATGCAGAGATAGAAATGCGTACCTGACTTCAGCAGTCTACATGCAAAATGATCCGCGCATAAATGTAAAGACTGAAAAGAAACTACCTATATGGTGCAGTGGTGAAAACCGAGTCCTAAACAGGCAATTTCTACTCGACAGAACCGTCTAGCTTAGCCACTCGCCCTCGATCCAAAGAGTCCGGTCTAGACCCACCCCTCCTCTTCTTGACAGGTCGAGTTCAGGAGTAGCGCTTGACGGGGCAGGCTCACGGCGCGTAGGCTCTCAGGAAATCGACTAAGCTATTTTTAGTAATGATTTATTAGTAGGTCCAATTATCGCTCTATAGGAACAGGCGATCAATTAAGTGTGGGATCCTACTAATTACGGCACAGTCAAGCAGAAAATCCTAAGTCTAGGGGCTCGAGAAAAACCGCGGAAAACCGTAAAAGGCAGCTAAAAAGTTAAAACCGCGAAAAAAGCCGCGAAAAATCTAAACTAGTCTAAAGGGTCCCTCGAGCACACCGGTGCTCGGAGAAATAGACCCGAGAGTCCAACTGTCTCTAAGTACCTGTATTATTATAATAATTCAAATGTGCGGGAAATAAATCCTAAACTAGACTACTCCCTCACTCAGCTCCTCTCTCGCTCTCTCCTATGGCTCCGTGCAGAAAGGAGCCGCCTCCGAATCCTGCGGTTGCGCCGGCTCCTCGAAAGTCGCCTCCGCGGTCCTCGGGCCCTCACAAGAAAGAAAGAAAGTGTCACACACCAAATTATTTTTAAAATGTCAGAAAAATATATATATGCAGAAAGCTATACAAAAAGCCGCGAAAAGAAAAGCCGCGGAAAAACTCAACAATCGACTACTAAGCCGTGCTCCCCGGCAACAGCGCCATTCTGATGGGCCGAAAAATCATCAAGACACGGGTGAAATAAAATAGATCAAGAGTCGTTGCGACCCGGATCTCGGAAGTCAATCGATCAATCAAGAAAAATAAAGCAGACGACCAAAATCAGACGAAATCAAATAAACACGATAGCGGTCCTGGCTATTTTATTAACCTGGTATAGTGACCAGGGTCGAACACAAGGAGCACGGATTGGCCTTACGGCCTACGAAGTAGTCAATCAGAAGAAAAGAGAAGGTATTTTTGGTGGTTTTTAAGGGTTTTTTATATTTTTTTGGATTTTTAATCAATTAAGAAAATAAGAAAAGCAACTAAACAACACACTTCAACAATTTATTAAATGCACTAAAAATCAATCAAAAATTCCAGAAAAAATATTTTTGTGTGTTATATAATTTTTAATGTTTTTGGTGAATTTTTGGGATTTTTCTGATTTTTATTTTATTTTCTAAAAATGAAACAATGACAGAAACAGAGGGTGATGTCCAGTCAGGAGAAAAAGGCCAATTTAAAATATAAAAAGCACCTCCCAGCTCCTGAGGGTAATTTTCCTATAAACTAGAAAGTTTAAGGAAAATTAGGGCACTGGATTTATGATTATTGGATTTTTAAATTATTTATTAGAATTTTTATGAGTTTTTGAGTGTTTTTCAATTTTTAGGTGTTTTAGATAATGAAAAATAGCCAAAATTGGCTAGAAAATCAAGCAAGCAAGGACAAATAGTAGCCAATTTTTATTATAATTTTTAGATGAGTTTTATTATTTTTTTTGTGATTTTTAAAATTGAACAGTGAAGAAAATTGTTGTTTTTGAATTTTTAAAAATACCAAACAGTGTCGAAAATGTCTCCAAAATTTAAAGAAAATTTTACATCATGGCAGGAGCCATGTATCCAATTTTAATAAAATTTGGAATTGATTTGTTATTTTATTCAAAAATGGTAAGAGGGTAGTGCGTATAGGGTCCTAAGTGCAAATACCGGTAGTCCTGAGGGGTCTGGTGCAAAATACCCAGGAAGTCACGTGCGTCGCGCGTGCCTGGGGCACTCAGGGACCCAAATGTAAGAAAAACTACTTCCGAGGACTGTTTGGTAACAGGTACCAAAAGTCCAGGGAGTAGTTTGCAAATAACCCAATAAAAAGCGCACATGCACAATTAAAATACGCACAGGGGTATAAATGCAATATCTCAAAAGTTTTCATTCATTACTTAACAACTCAGAACTACAGGGCATAGAACGCAAAAAAACCAGAAAAATCATGTGTCGACGCACGTGTCACATAACACACAGGGGCATATATGCAAAGAAAATAAAGATCAGGGTCCTTTATGCAAATATCCAAAAAATTAAACAACTACCTAAAATATTTACAAGGCTAAATGCGAAATAAAAGAAACGAGGGGGCCTAAGGGTAATTTACCCTTTATTAATGTGGGTCGCAGGATGGACGCCACGTGGTGCATCGGACGGTGAAGAACGGCGGGCGCTCCAAGGCTGGGGTCCTCGCAGCGATCGAACGGTCGAGGGTACGCCACGTGGGGGATCGAACGGGTGAGGCTCTCTGTGGCTAAACCTCGTGCAACGGACGGTCCAGATCGCCTCTCCAAGATCTGACGGTGGCTGGGTCTCCTCAAGTGGACGGTCGAGATGCAAACTGGAGGTCGAGGACGATTGGACGGTCGGGGAAGATGCTGGAAGAACAGTTGGCCGGCGAGATTTGGGGGAAATTGGAAATTAGCGAAAAGGAAAGAACTAAAGGGCTACCTGGGTGGACGATGAGACTGTGGACGAGCAGGCGATGCTCTGGGTCGTAGCCTCGAGGAGCGTCTCCCTCCGAGGCTCGAGCTCCGGCTCTGGGCGGAGCACGGCAGTGCTTGATCGCCGGATCAGTGGTCTCGCACTCCCTCCTCGCTGCAACACCACGGGGGACAAGCTGTCACTCTCGCCAATGCGATGGAGCTCACTGGGGGTGGAACGAGTGGCCATAGATGAGAAAATAGATGGCGGAGCTCGGCTTATGTATGGGTGCGGGTCCGGCTAGGGTTGGTCGGGTAGGGCAATAGAATGCGCGGATCCCGAGGCAAAGGCTCCGGCGAGGGTGTCGGATGCAAGGAGAAGAAGTAGGACCCGGGGTTTGCGGAGATGGCGAGCGGATCGAGCGCGGAAAAAGAGGAGAAGTCGGGTCGGGCGCGAGATCCGCTGGAGAAGAAGGTCCGCGGAGGGAGTTGACCGGAGGTCAACATCTCCGTGGACCAATGAGAAGCTGCCACGTGGAAATGATTTGAAAAATCATTTAAAAATACCAAATGGCCGAATTATTAAAAAGTCAAAACATGAAATATTTTTGTTTTATTTTTGTTTCTATTTTTTAGTGATTTTTAATTAATTTTTCAAAGTAAAAATAGTGTATTTACATAGTAGGTCTATATATAGGTATATATACAATATATAGATTTTTAATTTTGATTTTTAATTTGTTATTTTTATACAATTTTATTCCCATTTTATATTTTATTTATTTATAGTATAAAATAAGGAATAAAAAGATATTTTTATTTTATTTTTATTATTTATATACATAGGTGAAATAAATACATATGTACATTTATATACATGGTATATTTACAAAGTATTTTTGGGTTTTTAATTTTATTCTTTTTATTTTGTTTTTTTTGTTTTAATTGTTTTTATTTAATTTATTTACAACATAAAAGATGTAATATTTACAAAATTTTTGGAAATTAATTTCATGTATTTATAGGGTAGAATAAATATAGGAGTGGCTATGTACATGATGAATATGCACAAGGTGAGGGTTTTTGTTTTGTTTTTAATTTTTCTATTTTTGTCTTGTTTTTATCTTTATAGATATATACAATTATTTACAAGCCAATTTGAGTCTATTTTTGTGAGGAAAATACCTTTATTTATTTACATGAATATTTACACACATGAGCCCCTATCTCCCTCTACTTTGATTTTTATGCGGTCAGGCCCATGTTGAGCCCTCCCTTGGGTTAGGTTGCTCAATATTTATTCTAAATATTTCCCTCTTTTTCTTTTTACTCTTTATTCTTTTATTTTTGCACAAAAACATGCTAATTATTAAACTTTATACAATGCATGCTTTTGATAATTATTTGTATTTACATGAATATACATGTATTTGCAAAGGTTTTTGTAGCTAAAATATAAGAATAAAGAGTAATGAATGGGCATTCATCAGTTCCCAAGTAGTCGAACTTTCACGAGACCCCAGGCCTCCTCCGGCAATGCCTAGATACCTTTGGAACTTCTAACAGGTACATACCATTGCTACTATCATTTTGAGCATCTGAGCAATGAAAATGAAAGTAGGACTTGGCCATGATGAGGAATCTAAGGATCCCAACTATTGAGTTCTTCAACATTCTTCCCGTGTAGCAGTAGTCGTCAGATCTTACGACCACTCTAGTTATGTTGTTGATTGCTCGATCAAGATAAGTAGCCACCGTCAGATCTCCTATGAGATCTAATCACAAGTGCTCATCTACGAAGGGGTATCGATCGTCCAACGAGCGAGATGTGTCCAAGTGAATCAAGGAGCACCATTAGATAACGTGCAATACTGGGTAAATTTCACTCCAGCCCCACCCCTTTTTGTAATTTCAATTTAGTACTATAAATATATTCCTGATTTTAAATATTTCTATAAAATTATTTGCATTGGACCCCTGAACTTATTTATATTTGTAATTTGGTCCTATGTTGAACCATCCCACAAGCGTCCACACGTGAGGCGGGTACATTTTGCATTCATTCCCTTCGGGTTTGGGTATTTGTAATTAGTACCATAATTTGTATAAATAGTGTAATTTTCAGGGAAAATTGCATGTGAATATTTGTAATTCATTTTAATTGCAATTATACCCTTGTTATTTTGTAATTTATTTCTTACCTTTTTACTTTTTATTAAATTTCTCCCATGCTCTCAAATTTCTAGGAAAACAACCTTATTTCCTATTACTTAGAATTCTTTTATTTTTATTTGGAATTGATTTATGTTTTTCTTAATTTTTAAAAATAGAAAGGAGCTATATATTCCCTATTAGCATATAAAAATCCAAAAAAATTGAAAACCATTTTGAAAAATTCCAAGAAAAAGAATATATATTATTACCCATACTATATTGAGACGAAAATCAAAAAAATATAACAAGAAAACCTTAAAATTATAATACTCTAAAATGTTATAAACATTATAAAAATTCCACTAAAAATATAAAAAAGTTTTATGTTCTATATTTATATATATATATTCTACGTAGTATATACTAAAAATAGTGTTAGGAAATTTTGACACTATTATCTATTTTTAATACCCAGAATAATTTGATCTCCTATTTTCTCCCTATTTCGTATATTTTAATACATTAAAAACATAAAATTATCAAAAATTTAAAAAATCTTAAAAACTGAGAAAAGAATAAAAAGCACCAAGACATTATATTTGGGAAAATTTGAGTTTATTTTATATTTAAAACTTTTAAAAAACAATCTATTCCCTTATATATCTATATTTACTATATATTCTATATATTATTTGTACGATCTATTATATCTTCATCATCATCATCATTATATATAATTATATAAAATATCTTAAAGTAAAAAGAAATAAAAGTTTTCTAAAATTTACAGAAATAAAAAATAAAAATTCAGAAATATATAAAATATAAACAATTTAAAATATAAAATTAAATATAAATAGAACCTCACAAAAAAATCAAAAAAGCATCAAAATATTTGTTATTATTAGTTACTAATGATAATTATACCCTTCCTACCAATTTGCTCCTCATAGTTCGACACTCTACCGCTTGTGCACTATACACATTTGGTAGAGTTAAATAAAATAAATTTTGACTCCACATATATTTTTATTGCATATCAATATTGCCGTGGGTTATTGTTGATCGAGAGGTACTTTGTCACTACAATGATTGCTGATTGTATTTGATTAGCAGATCAGTGCAAAACCTCTCCTTCAGCCCCACTGATACTTGTAACCATTAGAAGCAAAATCTACTGACATTGTGATTCACAAAATCATAGTCAATTCTCTCTCCACAAGTGGCAAGGAGAGAGAAATATGATAGAATTTGGGCGAAGAAGAAAAGAAATATCACGTGGATACGGTTAGACTACGAAGTATTTTCAGCAAGCTCAAGCGATTGGCCGGCATGAATTTCCTGCCATCTTCCAAAAGAACAAAACAATGCAATTAAATCAATGCTCTGTGGATTATATATAATATATATTGTATTCTATGGATTTAGGTTGTTTTAGACCATAGTTTTATTTTTATTCCAACGTGATCCTTTAGACTAATATAAATAAGCGTCAATTACCCAACATAGCACGAAATTTAATTACGTAGCTGTAGCAAGCAACTATCTTTTGTTACACATTCGATCATCATGTATGATTGCATTAAAATAGAGTATTATTTATTGTTTAACTTGCATCCATTCCTACACCCGTTAAGTGCATATTCTATAGTAAAATAATAATAAGTGTACATTTACAAACTAGGAGAGTACTAACCTACCCCTACACCTATGATATCTAAGGTATTAATGCCTTAATTTAACTTCGAGTGATATAAGAAATTGTAGACTGAATCTGCACAAAAACCTATTTACGTTAGTTTGAGAAGTAGTTTCATGTGTGTCTGTCAGTCTCGTTAAAAGCCTCTACTATATATCGAACAAACAGTTCTCCTAGGCCGCGATTCATCAGATTAATTCTACGACGAGAGTTATAGGTGATGACGTTTTCCTTTCATTTGAGGAATAACCTCGAGAATAAGGGCTATATTTTCCTCCCCTCTCATCTCCATCCTCGTACGACACTCAGTCTTGCTCTAGCCATATTCCGCTTTACTCCTATCTTTATTCCACCTTTCCTACTTTTATAACACATTATTCCTCCTTATTTATATCCTTCTAGCTGAATAGGAATAGTATTTTATTCCAACTTATTCCTCACTCTTATTCATGCTTTTTCCTGAACCAAACGTACTCTAAGAGTTTTTAAAGAAAATCTAATCTAGATATTGACTGTGATAAATAGCGATACATGCAGGGGCAAAATAAACATAAAAGCTTTCTGCATATATATATATATATATATATATATATATATATATATATATATATATACATATATATATATATGTATATATATATATACATATATATATATGTATATATATAGGGAATTTATCCAGAGAGCAATGTGCCCATTTGAGTTGAAATGAGCCCTTGCTTTCATCCTTCAGATCATGATCTAATGATCCTATGGGTCTGATATTCAGTAGGGGCACATCCCTTGAGATGACAGCATGAGCAGATGCAAATTACGCAGGTTGTCCAAGAGATAGAAAGTCCACTTCTGGATTCGCTATTTTCATCGGCAGTTCACATGTTTCACGGGGAAGCAAGAAGCAGACAATTATGGCTAGATCTAATGCAGAGTCTGAATACAGGGAGATGGGTATGTCATCCATTCTCTTTTTTTAGCATCAATCCTTACCATAACAAACTCTCCCCGCATTCTCCTCGTGACTGATTTCCTTTTTTGATTCGCAATCACTACAAAAAAATTGAGCTATAGTGACGGTTTTGAAAAAAATCCGTCACTAAATTAGCCGTTGTTAAATATATAATGACGATATTATTTGTTGCGAAATGAGTTTTCGTATTCAAAATTAGCAACGAACACCATATATGTCGTTATATCATTAGCAACGGTCCTCATAATGACGCTTATTCGTTGCTATTTTCTAAAATTTCAAATCAATCGTCGCTAAATTTTGAACTAAAAAAATAGCGACGATTAGTTGATATTTTGAAAAATAGCAACGGATAAGCGTCCCTATGCGTACCGTTGCTAATGATATAACGACATATATGATATTCGTTGCTAATTTTGAGTACGAAAACTCATTTCGCAACGAATAAGATCATCATTATATATTTAACAACGGCTAATTTAGTGACGGATTTTTTCAAAATCGTCACTATAACTCAATTTTGTTATAGTGAATTAAGTCTCTCCGACGTTGCATTATATTTATTTTCGAAATTTCCAAAATCATCTATGGATTCGTCTTCCTGCGAAATCTTATCATCTCCAGCGACGAAAGAAGTTCGTCTTCAAGTCCTCGATTTGTAAGTTTTTTCGTTGTTTATTAGACATTTATTTATTGTTCTTTTGTAGAATTTGATCGTTTGTTTTTTAGTTCTCATTTTCAGTTTCAAATGCGATGGGTCATCTCTAAATGGAAATTGATCATGATTCCAAAGAAGCAATGATGAACGATGCTTCGTGGATGGATTTGAATCGTGAAAAGATCGTATCAAAAGGAGCGAAGATGGATGTCTTACAATTGGATTTAGATAGCGAAATCATTATTTCAGAAAAATTATACCAAGTTACTGATGACATTTGCATACGTTACTGATAATATATCATGTATTACTTTTCTATTTTATCATTCTTACTGATTAAAATCCATTCATAGTTACTTATGTATCTTAAGAAAATACAAGTTCTTTCTATCAAATACAAGTTAAGTAATTTATACGTAGCTATCAGTAACACTTGACATATGGCAAGTAACTAAATAAACTTACATCAGTAATTTATACGTAGCTATCAGTAACACTTGACGTATTGCAAGTAACTAAATAGACTTACATCAGTAATTTATACGTAGCTATCAGTAACACTTGACGTATTGCAAGTAACTAAATAGACTACATCAGTAATTTATACGTAGCTATCAGTAACACTTGACGTATTACAAGTAACTAAATAGACTACATCAGTAATTTATACATAGCTATCAGTAACACTTGACGTATTGCAAGTAACTAAATAGACTACATCAATAATTTATACGTAACTATCAGTAACACTTGACGTATTGCAAGTAACTAAATAGACTACATCAGTAATTTATACGTAGGTATCAGTAACACTTAACGTATTGCAAGTAACTAAATAAACTACATCAGTAATTTATACGTAACTATCAGTAACACTTGACGTATTGCAAGTAACTAAATAGTCTACATCAGTAAAGAAGGCGGGGATGGGCATTAGTAACAATCAAAATGAGTACAGTAAAATGGATAATTGTAATAAGTACTTCTTGTATGGACATTAGTAATTTACATACTTAATTACTGATCTCACAACAATATTTACTTGAGAACTGAATATGTCTTACTTGATTAACATGAATGAATTACTGATCTCAGTACAATGTAATATTGGAGATGTAAATTACTGACAACTGTTTCAATATTACTGATCTCGCAACACATAATTACTTACATTAAATATATACATTACTGATCAAATGTACAGTGACTATTTATTCGAAATGAAATTAAGGATTTGAATTTATCTTTCCAAAACCGTCTTCCTTTTTTTAAGGACTCGGTATAATTGGAAATAGAAAAGGCTCAAACATATTAATATCCTTCCAAAACCGTGCCCTTCGAAATAGGAAACCATTCAAATGAAAATACACGTGGCGAACCACATTTGGTGCTCAAAAAAACTCAAATGGGCACAGTGCTCTCTGGATATACCCCCCGCTCTCTCTCTCTCTCTCTCTCTCTCTATATATATATATATATATATATATATATATATATATGAGTAACTTCAAATGAGGCGGGGTCTCACCATATATATGCTGAGTCACCCTCAATTTAGGCATCTTTTCAATATATTTTACAACTTCTTGTTTCATACATATAGTAATAAATATTAACACATGTATAATGAAATAAAATTATGAAAATACTATTATATTAGATGGAAATGTTAATTTAAATTTCGATGCTATATTTTACTAAATGTATTTTTTACAATGTGCAGTTTATACTTTTACAAATTTGTTACAGGTTTTGTACTAAATTCACAGTGGCACATACAATTTCAGAAAAGTCCCCACCTCATTTGAAAGGTCCTATATGTGTGTGTGTGTGTGTGATGTAGTGCAATCGCGTAATTTTCAAAAATTAGATAATTTTGAAATTTATATTGTCATAAAACATCTATTTATAATTAGGTCTTTATCAAAAATATAAATCTTCTACTAGCTTGTTGATAAGGTATAAATTCATGAATATTAACATGGACATGATGATTTAGAATGTAGAAAAACATACAGAATATCTGGATATTTCTAATATCTGGATATTTCTAATATCCTGCTTCATTAAAAATATCTTCAGTAACATATAGGTACCTTATAAGAGATCTTTATTTGTAGAACAATACATTAACAACAACAGCAACAAATAGTCCTCTAATACATCTTCCACGTAGAATTAGGATGGCTTTGCCTAATTGATTTATATAAGGACGAAAAGGGACCCTTGAAACTTCCCTGACACCAAGTCTTCACTTACATTAATTGTGCATTACATAACCAAAAGGATGTGCTCCGGTTTCATAAATATGTCTAATGGTTGAGGAGCAATGATTGCCTAAATATCCGTTGATGGGTAGGGTTGAAGAGTCGCTCTTGACCAGTTTTAAGAATGTTGAAATAGTTGTAGTATTCGGAAGAAGCAACTAATCAAAATCACACTCAAATAATGCCAAATCAAAACAATGTGGTAATTTATGTTTTACTGTGACAAACCCAAGGTTGGATACACGGAGGAAAAATGTTGTCTAAGTATTCAACTCAAATAACCAGGTGATACGATTTTTAGAGAGCATTTTTTATATTTTTTATGAGATAACTGATGTGCATAGAAATGGAAATGCAAGTGTACTATCAGTTTCTTGTGAAAACAAGCATTTAAACTAATTTAATTTTAATATAGAAATGCTCCAAAGTGGCCATTACTAATTTCCCTCTAAACCTTGTTTAATGAAGAATTCAAAACATATTTTTGTAGATTTTTACGAGCTAAGATTCATGCATGAAAATTGTGCCAAGGTCAAGGATTTTTAAGCAAATTTTCACACAAATGAAGTTCAAATTAATGAAACTTGGTCTGTTGATGAAAATAAATAAATTGAACCTATTATTTTTTGAACTTTTTGGCATCATGTAAATTTCTTATGTATTTTTAATGCGACTAAAGCAACGTGGAGTAATTTAATTTAATAAAGATCAAACTTTAATATTATCACAATTTAAAATTTCCTCATGTGAAGATTAGATATTCATCTACCTTTATTCTTCTATTTTGGAATAAATATATCTAATTTGTATGAGTTAACAACAAACTTTGATTTGTAATTAACACATAAATACATGTAAATTAAATTCAAAATTAAATATTAATGCAAATTAAATTATATTAAATTAAATAAAGTATGAGAGATCCTAAACCTCGAGACTACGTCATTATTGACTAGGTTGACCACGAATAAAGTAGGGGGAGATTAGGGCCAAATAACAAAACCCTAATTTCATATACCATTAAATAACTATTTTTACATTATTTTATTCTTTATTATACACACCTTAAATAATAAAATATCCATCATAAAACCTGTACATGAGAATGTACAAAAAATTAGAAAAATAATAGCCACAACAAATAATACACAATGCAAAGGGTACATATAGATGAAGAAGCTCAAACAAAACTTTATTGATCAATATCTTCTCCATATGAAATCAAATTGAATCAAAATCACCTCCATTATATTTAAAACTAAATTGTATATCTAGTGAATATAATTTCACTAAAAATGGAGCCAAGATACAAATGCCAATGTTTTGGGGTACTATTGTACTAGGGCAACTGTACATAGCCAATTATTTTGTTCTTTATATTTACGCTCTTTATATTTTTTAATAATTATATGTATTATATAAAACATATTAAAAATACAAACATACATAAAAACATTTTTAAAAGATATTTGAAATAATTAATACTCATAATACATAGGCTTGTTGGACATGTGAGCTAATGTGCATGCATGTATTTATTTATACATATAAACAAAATAATAAAAATACCATAAAAATCTGTAAATATGTATTCAATAATGTTATAAATATATAAAATATGAAAATATGGTAATATGCAAATAATATACGAAATAAAAATATAACAACATTAGTTTACATCAAGTTTCAATTTTGAGTCCATTTCTTTTTACATCTGAGGTCCCTGCAGACACAAAGGCATGTCAGTGTTATTTTCCAATCACCAGCGAGGTGAATGGAGGTCGAGGCCACCCTGATTTATTGACTGACACTACCAGTAGGGGGTGTTCTTGGGTATTTTTGCATCGCCCTCGAAAACCATTGGATCAAGAGCCTCAATAGGTTTAGTCGTAGCCCTTTGATCAAGACAAAGAGCTGCCCATCCAGAGCCATCAGATCTGCCACGCGTCTGCACGAGGACAATTGGATTAAATATCTCCAAAATCTTAAAAAATATGAAAACTCTTTTCAAAATCCAAAAATATATCTTTCTACCATATATATATATATATAAGAGTTTTGATAATTTTTTATTTTAGTTAGTATTTTTAAATCTCAATAAATTCAGCCTAATTAAAATGTCCCTTATTTTGTGTATTTTGTACTTCAAAAATTCCTAAAAATTATCAAAAATACTGAAAAATCACAAAAATAATAAAAAATATTAAAATCAAAAAAACATTTTATTTTTCTAGTTTTGATTATTTTTACTTCTATTTATAAATTAATTATCTTATAGAGTATTATATATATACTAATATAACATATGATATTATTATAATTATTTTAAAATTATACTAAATATATATTTATATTTATAATTATATTACAAGATATATAATTAAAAAATATATAAATATAATATAATTTTTTTTATTAAACCCGTATTCTTTGAGAAATTGTGTGCATTAATATATATATATATATATATACATTTATAGATTTGTTATTCATTCATTATTTATTTATAAATAATATTAAGTGCTACACCGACATGCTTCCTATATTCGACAACTGATGAATACATGATTCATTAACTTTTTTGTCGCATTTTGTCTTAAAACCCTTAACAAATACGTGTAAATATACATTAATTTCCATCTTTTATCAAAATATCATTCATAAATAAAAATTCACTTTTATACATCAAAAACATGTAAATAAATAAAGAACAAAGAAAAGAAAATAAGGCAGATTGTAAATGTGTACATATGTACAATATGACTTATAAATATAAATATACCTGCAAGGTATATTTATATAACCTAACCTCTGAGACCAAGTCAACATGGATTGGTCGACAAACCAATAAGTAGGGGGAGATAAGGAAAGAACCATAAAAATAAATTAAGATACATCTCACATAATTTCACTATTTATCAAAAAATACCAAAAATTAATTGACTTTTAATTAAACCATATGTACATATTTTTTCACCAAACTCTTTTCCTAATTATTTCTAAAAATTTATATAAAAATATAAATTAAGTTAAAAATATTCTCCTGTATATATACCAAGAAATCCTACTTTTAATTTGTCAAATTGTCAACTTCCGAACCTCATAACTTCTTCATATGAATTCCAATTTCATTCTACTCACCTTTAAAGTTCATAAAATAATATTCTCTAAATAATAGAGTGGTTTCATTGAATTCAGAGTCCGTTTGCAAAAAGTCAGTTTTGGGACCTAATGACAAAAGGGGTTTCTGGGCTATTTATTTTATTTGGAACCCATTATTTATAGTTTTGATAATGTTATAATTTCTAATTATTTTCATGATATTATAAGTTAACCTTGATTTATTTTAGAATTTTCGGAACTTGTTGATTATTTTAATTAAATCAAAAACCCTAATTTATAGATGAAATTGAACTATATAACCCATACTTGTATTTATTATCCTTTATTTATTACCTTAATAATTATGAAAATAAAAAATTAATATTTAATTATTTATTTATTAAATTAAAAATCCAAAACCTATATATCTATACTTATTTATTAATATAATAATTATATTTCGAATAAATTTTATTATTTTAAAAAATTAATAATTCTATAATTTAGATAATTTAATTATTTACATTTTCTATTTTTATACCTATTTAAAATAAATTTATTTATTATTTATTATCTAATTTATAAACTATTTATACATCTGGCCAACCAGGTGTTGACACGTGTCATCACCTGGTGCTTCTTCTCCAAGAAGCCGGTATTGCTTCTATTCTAACTGGCCATGTTCACCAAATTTTCACATGTGCTTTATAACCTCTTCAGGCGATCTACTCCATTGATTCTCTTCTCCTAGCAAACACCTCACTCGGCGACCGTTAGATTATCCTCGGAGACCATGCCAACTCTCTAGAAATACTCTCAAAGTTGGCGGATTCCAACTAACTTTTTCTTAACCACCTGATTCTTAGATCCAGTGGCCGACCACCTATCTTCCTAGCCTCGCTTCGCCTGCCGTGGAGGTGACAACTCTGCCCAAGGGGAACCGCGTGGAAGAAGGACCATCGGGGAGAAGTTCCAAGGCGTCAACCTTGCCTTGCATCGCCGCCATGTGCGCGTGGAGCTCCGGGAAGCCGACCCTTCGAGCGACGATCAGCAGAGGTTTTACACCTTGCACTTCACAAGTAATCATTCATCTTTTCCATTTTATTTCTCGATATTCATGCCTCTATTAGGGATCTTAATCACATCATTAACTCGCCTAATCATCCACCTTAGACGCAACATCTTATGTTCCTCGCAAACCTAATCAAATCAACCCGAAACGATAATCTTATTCAAAGCTATTCACATGCCGTTTGATTTTAATGCTGGAACACCATTTTAATCTTGCAAAACTTAATTTGTTGGCTAATTTCTCTGCAAATTGAGCACGTATCGTTCATCTTTGCAGATCCAACTACCTTCTGGAGCGATTCCAAGACATTGGGAGTCTTCAATCATCACGCAAATCACCATTGAAGAAGGAACAACAACTTCTACTGTTTCCAGGTGCAACGAGACCGTCCATCTTCATCGAATTCACCTCGTCGTTCTCCTCTACCTCCTGTCGTGTTCACCTGTAGGAGAACTCGAGGAGTGGAGGAGCCACCCCTCTGGCCCTACATGCGGCCCAAGCTGTACTCCAATCAACGGCAAGAATTCGGAGAAGACGCTGCCTTCACTACTTGCGTCAACTGCCTGAAGTACAACTCAAGAACAACCGGGCTACAGACTGTCGATACGTGGCAGGCGTGGACATCCCAGATCGCGCCTAACCTTCTGATCTTCACCGTCCAATGTGAATCGATGTGACATTTGCACCTTAAACCCAGAAGACTTCCAGAGATTTCAAAGTGCCTCCAGAGTTTCCAAAAATTACGTTTAGGTCCCTCCACAGGGACCTAATCGCAATAACTTTTTATTTTTCGTACATTCTAGCCCCTGACAGAGGACTGAACTACAGAATTTTATTTCTTGTTTTTACATTTCTACCCATGTGCTTAATGAATCCGCGATTCATCATCTCAATATCTTGATCTTAGCAAAATCCCTGAGCAAATTCTCAAATAAATGTATATAAAATCAATAAATTAACAAGATAACTCCTGTAAATAAAACACACTAATTATTGTATATTGGATTGTACAAAATAAATTAACAATAAAAAACCGCAAAAAGAAAGGAGTTTTATAAATGTAAATAGCCCAAAACTTCATGTATTTTTAATAATTTTTTTTCAACTCTTTTTTGGATAATTATTTCTCTAGCTTGTTTATAAAAATGTATATAAAAATAGTCAAATACAAACAAATTTCAGCTTAAATAAATGCTCCTAGATCCCAAAGACAAAAAGACGTAAAGTCCAACTTCCCGGCCAAATTCCTGCTTCGTATGAACTCCAAATTCACCAAACACATCTTTAAGTTCAAGTTAGAAAATTATATATCCAAAGGAAGTGATTTCATAAAAATTGGATTTCATTTGCAAAAGTTGGGTTTTGGGACCTAGACGTACATTGTATATTACGTATATTTTCATTCTTTCTTCATTTTTTATTTTATCTTTCTTAATTACTAAAACACCAAAAAAATCATTTTTGTGTTGTATTTTTATATTTTATTGTATTTTTTTCAGTTGTAAATATCTCTTATTAAAAAGATAAAAAAATATAAATTAGAAAAGCAAACAATAAAATGTACATGTTATTTGTCTTCCTTTGTAAATTCTCAACTCTTTCTCTCTTTATTTTATTCTTTTTTAGTAGCCTACTTTACTTACTTATTTATTATTTATTTTCCATTCTCTACAATAACTTCTATTCTACCACCAACCTCCATTCCACTCCATATTCTTCATCCAATCTCCCACTCAACTCCACCAATAATCTAACCTCCCATTTAACAACACCGCTATTCTAACTTCCCTTTCTCTTCTCTTTATATTCATTTCGACGTCTTCATTTTTTCTCATCCGTTATTCTAATAGGAAAAGGAGAGAGTTTGGAGTGTTTTATTGGTGACAGCGACAAGGCATCTTCCTCAAGCGACGACCTCCTTCAGGCGAGATCCGCGGAGCTCCGCTCCGTGTCACGAGTTCCCCATAGAGCTCGCACAACTTCTCCGATATTTATTTCCTCAATTGGATCGAAGCAACGACAGGAGTCCAACGTAGCTGCTCCACAAATCTGGCAAACATCAGGTAAGTATTCATTCCTATTTCTCTTGTTATTTTATTTTGTCTAACATTTGATTTTCCTTGTTTTTTACATCAGACTACTATATCATCATACCATCACCATCACCACCATTTTCATCTTCTTCATCACTCCCCTCTACCATTTTTTCTCCCTTTTGTATATAGTCATATTTAGTCCATGTATATATTTGTTTGCATGCTTTATTTGTTCTTTGTATTTGCACATATAACCCTATATTTGTATATCAATTTGGACATCAATTTTGTATCATTTTATTCAATAAAAAATAGCGTGCTGTTGAGCAACAAATTGTCTACCATTTGAATATTTTTTTATATTTTTGTGAGTTTTGGGTAATTAATTAAAATTATTTTGCTGTAAAATTCTATATTTTACCCAATCAGTGTTCTTAAGTTCATATCTAACTCATGGTTGCTCCAAGTGATCTAAATACTTTCTAAATTTCATCGCAATTGGAATTGTCTTGTGCCTAAAATAAATTATAGAGTAATTTGTATTTTTGATTTTTAATTAAATCCAAGTACATCATTTTTATGAAATTTCAGATCTCTTGGTTTGCATATGAAAATACCTATTTGAGATACTTCATTCTTTGGCTAATTTGACATTGTGGATTTATTAAGACTAAATTACTCACAATCACTCTGTTCTCACTTAAAAATCCATAAAAAAATTATTTTTGTCAAAAAAATCCAAAAAATTATTGTAGTCTCATTTCATCATGTTTTCATTCCACTAAAATTTTCATGATTTGTGATTATTGTTTGACTGAAAAATTGCGAAAAAACCCATAAAAAGTGTACATTTTTCATTGTTGCATTTTAATTCTTAAAATTACAAAAAATGTGTCTTGCATTCATCACTGGATTAGGATTCTAGAAAAAATATAATTTAGTTAAATTGAATTAATTTCGCATTAAAAATAAATTAGCTAAGTTGTGTGCTTTCGTAGTAACTTAATTCACCCGCATTTTGCTTTTGTAGTTGTTTTTGCATTAAAAAATATAAAAAATACCACGTGGAAATCTACAACTTAATTTTTAAATTAACCCCTAAGTTGTTCCTTTGCGTCCCTGAGTTCGACCCCGAACTTGCCCAGGATACAAATTAATGCCGAGACACTCTTCACGGATATCCTTCTCTCGGTTCTTATCGAATAGCTAAGTACATGTACTACAATGTGCACAAATTATAGCACGTCTTTAGCGACTCTTCAGATGATGGTGGCATTACCGGGGAGGCAAACAACTTAGGGACTAATTTAAAAATTTGGATTTAGATTTTCTCTTACTCGGGTAGTCTGACCCCGAGCCACTTGTAATTAATTCATTTCCTCGCAATTATTTATCTTCATATTTTTGTATATATTTTGTTTTTATCTCTCTAACATAAATTTTATTTTCCTTGCGAGGGCCGATGGACTTGGAGTGCATCGGAGGTCGACGGACGTGATGCGCACCGACTGCTGAAGAACAAGGAATTTTTAATTTATTTTTTTTCTAAATTTTTGTAATTATTGTGTTGTAATAATTTAGGTAAATCTCTCTATACGACGTCTCTTGTTTGAGGGCTCGCGCTTGTATCCGGACTGAACATTGGACCCGCCCGTGGTCGTGTGGTTGATTGACGTAGAATAGGACTTGCACTCGCAGCTCTTATAGCATTTTTATTAGAATATCTTTATTACTTGTGCTCGTAAATTTTAGGACCACACATCACATTTAACGATATGCACTTAGACCACATGTCTATTAGTCAAATCAAACTTGTTCATCACTCGCTAATAGAACTGCATGTCTAGGAACGGCTTTCTCGTTTGCATTCATATAGTATAAAATTTCAATTCTGCCTTGCATCCCACATGTAGAGCGTGAGGATCACTGTAAGTCTTCTAAATTGGGCATGCATCATTGATTTCACTATTTACATCGATTTTTCTCGACTCCCTCCCCTTGGTTTTTGAAACTTAGATTAAAAGGAAATCATGACTGATCGTTAGGCGTACTTTATTTGGTGGACTAATCAAGTGATAACCAAAATTAAAATCGGAACTTCTAATCAGAGTTGACAAAAAAACTGACTAAAACTGACACTTGTTTTGGGGAGAGCAAAACCCACATTGTATGCTTGGCTAATTGTGATTGTTGAGAGGTGAGGACACATCCTTAGGATAGTGCCCAAAACCTAATTATTAAGACTTACATAATTGGACTTATGTCTTGATTTATCACCTAATTAAAACTGAAAAGATAAACGGTCGGACTTCTACGACCATCATTGTATTGAGTAGGTGAACTCAGGGTTTGCTTTTGTGTTTGTTTGTTTTGTGTGTTATTCGATGTACTTGCATGCTTTCTTCCTGGATCAGCTTCATTCTCCCATCTCCCTTCCATCATGTTAGGATATTGGTCATCATATCTACGTCACTCTTCTTCAACCATATTTCAACCATCTCCATCTTCCGATTCCTCTTCATACCTACACCTCGACCGCGAAGTCAGAACTCCAACTGATTTCTCCACTTCTTCATCCTTCTCACCTACCCCACATTCTTACACCCTTGACCCACAACCACCCTGTATTGACTCACCATATTCTTGTATGCTTGTTGAAATTAAGGAACAAACCAAAGAACAAGCCACTGTTGAGATGAATGATTGGCAGAACCAGTTGACCCCACATACCTCATTCTCACCTTGAGTTAGGATTGGGAAACCATTGATTTATACACATCCCGACTTGACCTTTGGGTACAACACGGTTAACTAAACAAACTGAATGGAGAGGCCTACACTACATGATCTTACTGACTTGATTGACCTAAGTGATCAAGACAACATTGATCAGCCTTCATATCACCCATTCAGAGAGCCGACATAGATCTACAAACCCCCTGTCTACTGACTCCACCTTATGAGGCTCCGACCAACATCTGCCATACAGATGGGCCATACTCAACCCAGCATTACATGCCTGAGTCAATGTGTGTTGAGTATAAGAGCTCGAGTTCTCAGCAGTATCCTCCAATTGAGAAAACTTCTCTCATGAGATGTCATGAGAACTTATTGGAGGATGACATTTGTAGACCGATTAAGAGTCCAGGTGGGAATGTGGATCATGGATTTCGCGGACTGAATCTCGAAAACCTGGAAGACACCGGATTGACCACACGTCATATACAACTGGAGTTCCTTCTACCTCTCTCTTATACTAACCACTTTCCCTCCAAACCATAGTCTGTACATTCTCCTAGTCCTCCTTCATCTATCAAAAATACCAAAAAATGGAAAAACTATAAAATACCATAAAAATTGAAAATGTAAAAGATCTACAAAAATTGGATCCTGCACTAAGGGAAGCATTGGATAGAAAGTTGATTTTAGAGCTTCCCTTAATAATGGGCATTGAACACTTTCCTGACCTTAAAATATTTGTGACAAGTAAATTTATGCCAAAAAAGTCGGGAAATAAGAGGACAAGGAGTAAAAAACATATAGTCTCTATGGCCACTTCTTTGATGATAGGGAGAAAAATCAAGAGCCGCAGAGTAAAGCGGTTGCCTAGGTTTGATTGTGAAATCAAAGATACCACATTCACCCATGCAAGAATCGATGATGACTCACCGATTAATATCCTCCCAACCTCCGTGTTTGCCAAGCTCAAACTCGGATCTGCCAAGAATTCAAGAGAGATCATTCAGTTGGCGGATCGGTCCATTAAACGATTGAGAGGAACCATTTCAGTCATCCTTACTTTCTAAGGTGCTCTATTGTAGGTAGACTTCACGATCATTGACACTGAGCACCGAGGAGAGTTCACCCAGTCTCCGATCATTCTCGGGAAGTCATTCGTAGCCTTGGCTAAGGCAACTATAGATTGCGAGACTTGGGAGATCGATTTCACTACATTGTGAGCACTTCGACCTCACCCGATATTTTAGGACACACGATATTCCAAGGTAACCCGTACAGTTGCAGACAGTCGTGATCTTCAAGAGACAGTTGAGTCTCATCTCTCTACTACACCTGAGATACCGACTGTTCAGATGACCATTGGTTTCCGAGACCCCCTACACCTCCACATCACCAACTACTTGCATCCTCACCACTGTGACGGCTTCTAGAGAGGACTCACAACCAGAAGCTGTGCTTGAGTCGAACATGATCATTTCTGATTTCCTTGCCTTTTTAGATGATCCGACTCATGAGCCAACCAATGCCAAGCCAACTGAGAATACTATGCCTTACCAGAGACGTGTGCTGACCCAGCAGGAGTATTACAATGCATATGGTGACTCATCTGATGATGAACCTCTGGTCCGTACCTCACACACACCACATCCAAGACGTACACCAAAAGCGACAACTGCAACCAAATTGACCAATCTTGATAAATCGGTTGCTCCATCCTCTAGTCAGTTATCCGGTAAGAAGAAAAAGAGTATTGATTCCTCGAGGTGTTCCCCCGAACTCCTCCAGACGTATCACTCTCATCTTCTTCTTGATTCTTTAGGTTCTAGAAAATCGACTAAGAAAGTTGCCTTCGACTTACCAGAGAAGGAACTTTCTGAGGAGTCCTCATCAGGTCCGGATGAGGTGATCTATATGAGTAAGCTCAGTTTGGCTATTCTGAAGCCATATTTGAGCAAGCAACCGTGTGTCGACCCTCGTTGGACGTTCCCTACACCTCACTATTATTATTCCGAGGACGATTCTGACAGCGACACATGTGTATACTATCTTCCCCCTCTCTCTCTTGCAAGAAGGTCCGCCACAAACCTTCTTGATCTTTGTATATTCTTACTCTTCCTTGTATAGATTTTTCCTCCTTTTATTTCCCTCCCTCCCCCGTGATGCACATCACTCGCCCCAATTCCGTATCGTTTTCATTTTGTGGCTATACTTAGGATGATTAGATCTTAAGTATATGGGGGGTGAGTGACCCGGGTTGTTCCATTTCTTCTTGTATATTCTTTTCCACTCTCATCGGTTCCCCAATCTTGTGTTCTATCCAATTCTTAGGCTGACCATAGCCTAAGTATGGGGGGGTTGATGCCCGCTGTGTATTTTCCCATATTCTTATATTCTTTTCACCCACGTATACTTAGTACGAGCTATGGCTTTTTGTCACCTAGTGCCATGTGGACATAGCACATGCTAAGTATAGGGGGCGTGTATATATTACATATATACTTTACCCAAATCTCGTACTTTCACATATTTTTTTATATATATTATATAATAATTATGGGGTGGGTAAAAAAAGAAGAAAAAAAGAAAATATTTTTTAAAAAAACTCTTAAAAAACTTCTCAAAAAAATTATTTTTCCTTATTTGCTTAAAAAACTTTTTCAAATATATATATATATATATATATGTATGTATATCTTTTCTTATTTACCTATCTTTTTTTAAAAAAAAGAGCAAAAATTTTTCTAAAAAAACTTAAACTCAAAAAATCTTTTTAATAAAACAAACTTTTTCAAAAAAACTTTTGAAAAAAAGCAAAACTTTTTCTAACAATTTTTTTCTTCTTTTCCTTTGTTTTTAAAAAAACAAAAAACAAAAAAACTCTCTAAAAAATCACAAAAAACTAACTAATAGGTTGGTTTAATCCTTGACACATTCACTTTCACACAAGACTAGTGATGCTCAAGAACATTTGTTTTATGAGGTCTTGAAGTTTTTAGTTAACCAGCCTTAGTCATTAGGGTCCTTGACTTAACTATTCACATTTCCCTAGTTTGAAAGATTTGTGTGCTATATTGCATGCTTAATCTCTACCTTAAGAATATGATCAACACCTCATATACACGACTGCAGTTATGATGAGATGAGTTGAAATTTCACTTGAGGAACTGGGATGAGGGATTTGAGTTTGGACTTGATTTGATGATGCTCGAGGATGGGATAAAATCAATGAAGGGCTTCATGACACCTGAGTGTCAGCACCTTTAGCAAGTATAAGAACATGGTTCTTGTACTATCTCTTGACATTTACCTATGTGCCAGGGTGTGAGAAAATAAAAAAATTGTTGATTAGTGTGCGCCAACTCTTGGTAAAAGCAGTGGAGCTAGCCAAAATACTACAAAGTAATAAAATGTTAAAGAAAATCTCTCATTCCACAAAGTCAATTATCAAAAGAGCTTCCACCAAAGGTGAGCGCTCCCAACCATTTCAATGAGTCCACTTGGACCACCGCTATTAAGACCAGGAGTCGGGCTAGCTCCAAAAAAGGGCTCTGTATCGTAAATGCTACAAGTCTGGGTGTAGAAGGTATAATAGATACTCAAAATAGGCACACCCCGATGTACTCCCAGAAAAGCAAGTGCAGACGACTCCAACTTGTTTTGACGGATGCACTAATCAACACGAAAAAAATATGCGTTGAGTAATAAGGCACTCAAGAAGATCCTTGTTCCAATGGGAGGGAGAGAAGAAAAGACATAATCCTATGCCCTCCATCAACTGGCCTTCCATATACACTTTAAGTCTGACAACTAAAGAGACGGTGGATTGGATGCAAGAAATGGTTTATTCCCAAGTGTTGAGGATCGAGTTCTAAGGAGAGTCTCTTGAACTGGAATCTTGGGTGACATTGCGACTCTATTCTTGTAACTGCAGTCAACACTTATTATCATATCCCTACTATATATGTATATAGAGAGAGTCTGATGATTATGGAAATTGGATACCATTTGACTAGAGATTGATTGGACATAGAATTTTAGGATCTCTAAAATCGAGAGTTCTTGAACGGATCAAGTCTTATATTCACATGCACAGTCATGGTTAATCCAACTTATTCATTCTTTATTTGCTCGAGGACTAGCAAAGTTTAAGTATAGGGGGTGATGAATCCGCGATTCATCATCTCAATAACTTGATCTTAGCAAAATCTCTGAGCAAATTCTCAAATAAATATATATAAAATCAATAAATTAACAAAATAACTCCAGTAAATAAAATATACTAATTATTGTATATTGGATTGTACAAAATAAATTAACAATAAAAACGCAAAAATAAAGGAGTTTTATACATGTAAATAGCCCAAAATTTCATGTATTTTTAATAATTTTATTTCAACTCATTTTTGTCTAATTCTTTCTTTAACTTGTTGATAAAAATGTATATAAAAATACAAAAATATAAAACAAATTTCATCTTAAATAAATGTTCCTAGATTCCAAAGACAAAATACCGTAAAATCTAACTTCCCGGCCAAATTCCCGCTCCGTATGAACTCCAAATTCAAACTCACTTTTAAATTCAAGTTAGAAAATTATCTATCCAATGGAAGTGGTTTCATTAAATTCGGAGTGCATTTGCAAAAGTTGGGTTTTGGGACCTAGTTGTACATTGTATATTATGTATATATTCATTCTTTTTTATTTTTTATTTTATCTTTATTAATTACTAAGACTCCAAAAAATCATTGTTTTGTTGTCTTTTTATATTTTATTATATTTTTTCTATTGTAAATATCTCTTATTAAAAAGATAAAAAAATATAAATTATAAAAGCAAACAAAAAAATGTACATGTTATTTGTCTTCCTTTGTAAATTCTCAACTCTTTCTCTCTTTATTTTATTCTTTTTTAGTAGCCTACTTTATTTATTTAATATTTATTTTCCATTCTCTAAAATAACTTCTATTCTACCACCAACCTCCATTCCACTCCATATTCTTCATCCAACCTCCCATTCAAATCCACCAATAATATAACCTCTCATTCAACACCACCACCATTCTAACTTCCCTTTCTCTTCTCTTTATATTCATTTGTACATCCTCATTTTTTCTCATCCGCCATTCTAATCGAATAAGGTGAGAGTTTGGAGTGTTTTGTTGGTGACATCGACGAGGCATCTTCCTCAAGCGATGACCTCCTTCAGGCGTGATCCACGGAGCTCCGCTCGGCGTCCCCATAGAGCTCGCACAGCTTCTCCGATTTTTATTTTGCCAATCGGATCGAAGGGATGATATGAGTCCAGCGTAGCTTCTCCACAAATCCGGCGAACATCAGGTAAGTATTCATTCATATTTCTCTTGTTATTTTATTTTGTCTAACATTTGTTTTTCCTTATGTTTTACATCAGACTACTATATCATCATACCATCACCATCACCACCATCTTCATCTTCTTCATCATTCCCCTCTAGCATTTTTTCTCCCTTCTGTATATTCATATTTAGTCCCTGTATATATTTGTTTGTATGTTTTGTTTGTTCTCTGTATTTGCACATATAACCCTATGTTTGTATATCAATTTGGACATCAATATTGTATCTTTTTATTCAGTGAAAAATAACATGATGTTGAGAAACAAATTGTCTATCGTTTGAATATTTATTTGTATTTTTTTGAGTTATGGGTTATTAATTAAAATTGTTTTGCTACAAAATTCTATATTTTACCCAATTAGTATTCTTAAATTCATATTAACTCACACTTGCTCCAAAAACTCTTCAAAAATCATGAATGATGCGTTCACGTATGATCTAATTACTTTCCAAATTTCATCGCAATTGGAATTGTCTTATGTTGATTTTTAATTTAATCCACGTACATCATTTTTATGAAATTTCAAATCTCGTGGATTGCATATGAAAATACCTTTTTGAGATAATTCGCTCTCTGGCTAATTTGACATTGTAGAATTATTAAGATTTAATTACTCACAGTCACTATGTTTTCACTAAAAAATCTATAAACAATTCATATTTTGTCAGAAAATTCCAAAAATATTATTATTAGGATAATGGGGAGCTCCTGCAGTCAGGCAGAGGATGAAGGTATTCACGGTACGGCTATGTCACACTGGTTACGCGGTGAAGGTCAACAATGGATGGGTTTCGGTAGTTGGAGGATTCGGGATCCGCACGCTCTACAGGCGACAGAGTAGCACACAGGGAGGAAGCGTTGGCTGGTGCTATACGCAAGTGGAGCGTCAGTCAGGCGGAGGCCGTTGGAGGCAGTCGGCGGCGTCTTCGCGGTCGCGTGCTGCTGGTCAATGGCAAGTTGAAAGGCGAAAGGCAGAGAGAGGTGGTGGTTATGGCAGTTCAAGCGAAGGGCGACGATGCCTACTACGATACAGTTTTTTTTATTATTGTAAACATAAACATGGTAAAAAGATTTTTAATTTTTTATTGAAAACTATAACAAAAGAGAACTTTTTTATTATTTTATTTTTTTTATATTTATCTTGCAAAATAAATGTTAGAATAAAAGAAAAAATATTTTTTGTTTTGTTTTAATTTTTTATTTATAAACAATTAGGATGTGAGCACGATGGCTCGATCACAAAAATCAAAACGGAAGATGTGAACGAGTGTCGTTCTGAGGAGAATGGTAGATGGAACTGGATCTCTGACCACTGTGCGTGGTCGGAGGTGAGAGATTGTGCGAGGTAGAAAAGAACGTGAATAGATCGAGATGTGAAGGTGAAAAATCAAATCGGACGAATCGGATCACGATGACAGATTCTATGATCTAGAGACAAAAATGACAACGAAATAAAAATGTGAAAAAATAAAACTAAGTTAACCTATATTAAAAATAAGAGAAGAAATAAATGTGGATCTCACCTTATGAGCGGAAAAGACCGTGATCACCTCGATGAAGTCCGACTCGCTATCACTGGACGGCTTGGAGGCTAGGCACCCTTCTGCGACAAGAAGATTTTCAGAGATCGAGCTTCTCTCACCAAAGATTGATCAAGATGAAAAGAGGGATAAAGAGCCATATTGATAGATAGAATGGGATTTGAATTTTTAAAATTTTGAGTGAAGATAATAGATAAGTGAAAAGAAATTTGAAATGAGATAAAGATAAAAGCAATTAGTGTTTAAAAATATTTACAAAAATTAACATTTTTGTATTTTCGTCACTTTATTAATTTGAAAAATAAATATTATTTTTTATTTTTTGTGGTAGTTATTTTTTTATGGTTGAAAGAGACCATACAAAGGGATCTTTGTTTTGTGGATATAAGACTGGGACCCTGCTTAATTGTGGGAAAAGGCTTTGTTGTTGTTCTTTTGAGGTAATTATTTAAAAAAATAACTATATCCATATTCTATATACATATAGTACATTTTTTACAAGGTTAAATAAGGAAATTAGTTTTTCTGTTTTTTCAATTTTTTCAATTTTTCCAATTTTTATTTTTATTATTTTTTATTTTATTTTAAATAATTAGTAAAAATATTTACAAATACAATATTTACAAATAAATGGTAAAATTGCACAAACCACCAGAAAACTAACTTTTCAACCTTAACTCCAAAAACTATGAAATCATAGCCATTTTAAAGATAATTTTTTTAAAAGATAATTTAATTTAGAATACAATGAAAATTTTGATTCAATTTGAGTTCATATGGAGCATGAATTGATCTTTCAATTATCGCTTAATGGCTTTTTCCGAATGTGGTTACTTTTATTATGTACATGATTTCATTGTGCAATTAGTTTTATTATTTAGCAATACAACTTCTGTTTTGAAAATAATTTATTTTGAGGTTTATTTATGTATAAATAAAATATTGTTAGTTTTTTGCATATATACAAAATAAGTGAGAAGTATTTACAACACTTTTTTTTGGATTTTCTGATTAAGACCCTATCTTCCCCGACTTTTTCTTTTCTTTTCTTTAATTTTCCTTTATCTATTTATTTAGTTATTTTTGTTTAAAATAATATAAAAATATACAATATTACATATATACAGACTTTTTCTTTTCTTTTCTTTATTTTTCCTTTATTTATTTATTTAGTTATTTTTGTTTAAAATAATATACAAATATACAATATTGACACACGGATGTGAAATTAGTAAGAATATGGCGTTACTATTTTATACAGGTGTTTTATAAGGAATTTTAAGCTAAAATAAATAAATAAAGATGATGAAATGCAGATTCATCATCCTCCTATGCTTTACCTTTACTAGTCCTTTAGCAAACACTAATTTGAAAGAATAAGTGAATAAAAGAAAAAAGGAAGGAAAAATAAAGAAGTTAGGATAATATTGAGTATTAAACTTATCTTCATAAATTTGTAGTTTTGAGATCTGTCAGACCTTTGAATTATTAATGTGGCGGAACCGTAATGGGAATTGGATTTAAAAATTAACAGACTCCTATTTAGGTCACCTCAATAGTCAGGTCAGAACAAGTCTCCATACACAAATTCTTATGACTATGAATCTTTACTTGTACGATGTAAGTGAGAGATAGCTCCCCATCTCAAAAGTAGCAATGAAATAGCCTCCCTCAACAAGGTAACTCTAGTTCTCCGGTCTTGCAACTCTTTTCTCCAGGAGCAGGGAAATTCCCTTCTATGTTCAAGTACAACCAGCTCAAGAAGAGGAGATGGAGAAAAGAATGGATGGTAACCATTGTAGCTTGATGGTAACCATTGTAGCTTCCTATCCATGGATGCATGACCAGTGTAGCCAAGTCATCCGCTGCAAGCTTACAAAAAATTGACTTTGAAGCTCTTATTATTATTTTTATCATTGTATATACTCTCCGACATGCATTTTACTTTTCAATCATGCATGTCCACTTTTAGAGATTATGCATTTTCCTCTTTTTTTTTGAAAGTATATATACGGTGCAACATGTACATAAGGAGTTTTTCCTCTTGAGTTATAGACTATCCCTCTTTTGAAGCATTATTGCAACCCCACAACATCCTATCTTTGGATTTCAACATTGCTAGACCAGGTTGAGACGCACTTCCCTCCTCAGAGGAAGACGAGAGGTTCCGCCTAGATGTACTACCCTCGTATGCTACCCCAAACCAAAAGATTCTGCCTCCTCACAACCTCATCCATGAAGAGCTACGTGTAGAGTGCTTGTCCAAAATAAGCCACGGTCTGAAAGAATCATGCCTGTGTTGTTATATATTCTACTTAGACTACTCAAGAAGACATGTGAACATAGTCTTATGGACTCAAAGAGTTACGTCACTAGGACCTGAGAAGCCTAAACTCTATTTCTTATAAGGTTCCTCTCGAATTAAGTGGATTGAGGTCCAACTAAGCTCCATTCTTCAATTTTATTCCAGACATAGTTTAAATGGCAATACTATCCTGAAAAATGCACATGCAAAGGCAAAAAATATGTAGAATGCAAAAAAGCAATTTTTTTTGAAAAAATGATGCACTTGTGAAAAGAACATTTTTTGAAACTATTTTCTAATTTTCAACTTTTTGTGGATTTTTGACGAAAAATGCAGATGTGAAAAGAAAGTTTTTTTGAAGTATGCAAATTTTATATACTTTTGGTTTTGTAATTTTTAGGTATTTTCTAAGGGAAAAGAGTTAGTAAAATATATACAAGTATAACCACGAAGATTTTTTTAGTTTTGTTTTTATTTGTTTTTTGTTTGTTTGTTTGTTTGTTTTTATTTGTTTTTTGATTTTGTTATTGTGTTGTTTTTTTACACATGTGGATTTTATGAAATTATATAGATATCCCCAAAATAATTACCATAAAAGTAAAAGTTATGTCTAAAGTATATATACAATATATACAACTCCTCCTATACTTAGCGCGAACTATGTCCTCATAGTTATCAGATAGCAACAGTGGAAGACATAACTCGTGCTAAGTATAGAAAAGTCAAAAGAGTCCTATGCTACAATGACTCAAATAAAGGATAAAAAAAGAGAAGACGGTGATCCCCCCATACCTAGCATCAAGTAATCATAAGTATAGTAGACTGTACAAAAGGAAAAATCAAAAGAGAGTGTATGGACTCAACAGAAAGACACACAAAACAAAACGATATGAACGAAATTACACACCCTATACACAGGGTAGAGTATCCCTAAGTATAGGCAACAACAAGAGCGATGAACAAGACGAATATGAACAACACAAATCCTTCACCCCCCATACTTAGGATAAAGCACATCCTAAGTATACCATATATACACATGGAAAATGTGTGAACAATAAAACGGGAGAAGGAAGAATGAAACGAAAGGATTTAGAAGAGGAGTGGATGTACAAAGGTCAAGAAGGTCCAAAGTGAACCTTCTTGCGAGATCGCTGAGGAATGGATCTAACAAGGTGTAGGGCGATATATTGGGGTCATCATTAGACATAAATCGATCAGAATCGACTAAGAATGTATCATCAACAGTTTCATAGTGTGCGTTCCTAACCTGGTCAGTGGAAGTAGTGTGGTCATGTCTGTCCTAGGAGGTCTCACAAATTTCAAAGTAAAAAGGTTTGAACTAATTATCTGAAAAAGTAATATCAATTCAAGCCCGGTGAGCCTCTCCTAGATCATCATCCTTATTAAAAGGCCCAAATTCCTTTATGAAAGCAATAAAATCAAGGGTTTTAATACTTGTGCCCCTCCATAATATCACAATATAAGTTATGCCCCTATCTTTTTGATAATATCAGTTGTTCGCCTCACTTCTTACTAATATGTCACTTGTGCCCCTCGGGTTAGTGACCGTCCATAACCAACACAAACGGACGTTAACTTCAAGGATACAGATGCAATTAAATTTAAAAAAAGACAGAAAAGTCCTCCTCCTCCCCCGTCTTCTTCCTCCGTGCTCTTCCTCCTCTCCCATCTTCTTCCTCTTCCTCCCTTCTCTTCTTCCTCCACAGCTCCTCCCTCCTCCTCCTTGAGCTCTCCTGCAGCCTCCTCCGTCCCCATCCTCCTCCTCCGCCACCCACAACTTCCCCCTCCTCCCCCTGCACCTCCCCTTCCTCCCGTACCCCCCCGCACAGCCCCCCTCCCTCGCACAACCCCCCTCCGCCCATGCACCCGCCCCGCAAAGCCCCCCTCCGCCCCCCGCACCCCTCCCCCCGTCGCCCTCGCCTCCTGCACCTCCTGTTAGACTTGTGAGCCCTGGGCGAACCATTCTTACAATAAATGTTATTGTAATATTTAAGTTTATCAATAAAAGTTATTGATGTTTCACTCCCTTTCTGAAATTATATGAATGAATGCACTATAAGGTCCCTCTGTACAATTAGGGTTATGTACCATGGCCAGCTTGATGATCATATAGCTGTTGTTTCATTAAATGAATCATAGAGGCTGGTGTTTGGATGAATATCTAAAGAGTTAGATAGAGGACTCATCAAGCACCGTCAAACGATTGTCAAGTGGAGATCTCCAGCCTGAGTAGGAGATGGCAATCCTTTCTCACATAGGCTGATATCTGACTGACCTCTTGATGCAGGTCCTCTGCATGGGAATACTGATTCGGAGGTGTCAGATTAGTTAGGTCAATGGGTTGACCTGACGAGATCGAGATAACCTAAGTCCTATGTTGAATGCTGTCACAGCATAGGCACACATCCTCTGACTGGAGACTGAAATATTGCTATATATCTAAGTATGTATATTTGGCAGACCAATAGGTTGATGACCTAACCAAGGTCTATACACCGACGAGCTGGTGTGCATATATGGGTATATGAGAAATATGATCTCTCAAAGGGATCATACAGGTTCACTTGTGAACCGGAAGAAATGAGCTCACTCATGAGGTATTGGGACCGATCAAATTCCATGCATGGTCGTCGTGCTTTGGAAGCATGACATGAATTTGAAGGTATGATATATGCTTTGGGAAAGCATATGATCGATACCAAATCCCAATGACCAAGATTGAGAAACTTAATGATTAAACCCTGAAGAAGACAGTATAAAATGATCTTGATCTTCGGGTTGATCATGGGTCTTCCAGTATGTAGGATGTACAGGTATTGGGAATACCTGAAGGGTGATGTGATCATAAACGATTGTATATCCATGACGCTTCCATTCCGAGGGAGTGATGAAACAGGTCTGGATTTTAGTGACTCCTTTCAGTAGAGAAGCAATTCGGTCTTAGTCTAAGTGTTGGACATTGGTCTGAATGGGATTCAGATTCAATGAGAAGATTGGATTTGCGGTCTTGATTTAATCAAGCATCTGTGGGAGGTTCGTTCGATCTGGATTTGAGATAATATCTCAACATCCAAGTCACTATACATGGAATAATACAATCGCCCTGTCCTTATCTCCAAGTATCTGCGGAGAAAGCACATTATTCTTGAAAGGGTTCAAGAATAATTCTTTTGATGAAATATCCAAGCAAGGACTTGATGATTAAATGTGATTTAATTATCAAGCTTAAATATGAATATGATTCATATTGTGGAAATGATTATCTAAGATAATTAAATGAGATTTAATTATCAAGGATTAAGAGAATGTGGATAACACTATATATGATATATGTGTGTTATAAATATGATTTATAATATACATATATAAGAGAGAGAGAATTTATGTAAATAGCATTTGTTAATTAATAATGTGGATTGGATTCACATTTGTTAATTAATTGGAAATGCAATTTACTAATTAGTTTGGGTTGTGAATATGATTCACATAATATTCAATGGCAAGATTAAAATATTCACAAATTAATTTGGAATTATTTTGGTGAATATTTATTGTGATTAATTAAGGAATAATAAGATAAATAAAATGGAGCAAATAACCACCTTCATAGGTGGCGTCACCCATGAATTGTTCATGGGTGACGCCCCCCCTTTTTTAGGTGGTTGGTTAACTCCACTTCATTTATCATATTATCTCTTGATTAATTAATATTTAAATTGATGTTGTTGGTTTTAACCAACAACAATCATAGCCATTGATTTATCATGGACCAAGCATAACTCTTGGATCCATGTGTCCCATGGATTGAGATCCATTGAATCCTAAACTAGTATAAAAGGAGGGCTAGGGTAGCCTTTCCAAAAAGACAACATTCTTGAGTTGAAGAACTCTACTCTCTCTCTCTCTCATTCTCGTGTGGGCTCTCCTTAATATTCAAGTGGCCGTCCACTTTGTGTATTAGGAAGGAGAGAATTTCGGCTTCGCTTGAATCTTCGTCACAGGATTGCGGGAAGGACGCGACTCATCATCGTGCCCGCAAGCGCATTCTCCGTGGGTCGGACTTAAGATAGGAGGATCTCTACTTTGGGATCTCGCGATCACAACCACGCTTCAAGACGTATTCCTTGTACTTTGTGGTTTGATGAAACAATCCGAGAAGTGTCCTCGTGATCATGTGGTTTCATCTTTAAGTTAAAAATTTTAATTTCCGCTGCATCTAGCATCTAGTACGACTAGTTGCTCCGATTGCATACGATGCGATCGACACGCTTCCGTGATGCGCTTAAGGATTCACAATATCCTTCAAGTGGTATCAGAGCCAGGTTGAATAAGGTCTTGGATATGATCCATACACCTTAGACGATTTAGTTCTTGAAAGGGTTGCGAAATATTTACTGCATTTCAGTTTTCGCACCTCTGTCTAATTGAGTTTTTCTGTACTGTTTAAAATGTTTAAACACGAAAATTTTAATTGGATTTTGTTCCCCATTAAACAAGGAAACCACAGGACTTGAGTTTACTAAATTTGGACTTTATTTGCTCAAGATATGGCTTTTTGAATATGGCTATATTCACTGTTGCGGGAACTGCGGATTTGAACGTAATTAATGAGATGATTATGGTTTTAATCCGCCTTGAAATGCGTGAATTATCACTTGGATTCTTTAATAAATCAAATAGGCAATCTTTGGAAACTGAGTTTGCATTTTTTGGATTTAAATTGATCAAGATAAGTTATTTTTAGTGATTGGGGGTCACTGCTGGAAATTAACAATTTTGATCTTGAACCTTGTGATATGTCATTCAATTATCATGATGAAAATTAATTGTTAATTTTCTGGAATAATTAATGATAAATATTTGTGAAATATTTAAAGAAATAATTATTTCATTGAATGACACTTGCCTAAACCACAATGATGAGATATTAGATCTTGATCATTGTTTCATCAACAAACATTGCTTTCATGAAAACTATAGTTTATCCTACAATAGTTGTAGGACAACTTTTACATGAAAAACCCTTTTTGCTTGAATAGGATTGCGGATTTGTCTAGCAAATCTCCTTATAATCAAAAATGTTTTGATTTATATTATATGGTATAATTTTCGGTTGAAAAACCGATGAACATCTCAAAGTACATGATGGTCTATCTGGTATTATCCTTTCCTGAGGCGGATGTGGTGCCTAGTCGGAGAGCATTGGGGTCGCGGATTGCAACGTATGTGGTCCGTCCCACTCTCGTCGGTACTGGCGATGACAGCGGGTAGGGACTGTATAATACCGGAGACAGACAATATGTATTTTTCTAATTATTAAAATTTGAATAATACGTATTTTGAGAATATACCTACTATTCAAGTAAAAGACATGTTTGTTGATGATTGGATTAATGATTAATTTAATATGATTAAATTAATCATATCCAATAAACACTCTATTTTGAATAGATGTGTATTTCCCTTGGAAGAATTAATTATGTGAATGTGATTCACGATAATTAATTATAAAATTTGAATATGAGGTGGAGGATCACATAAGTGACATCCATGGTCTCCCGTCAAGGCAAAAGATTTCGTCGCCAGTTGTTGTGTAGACGCCTGTCCGAAGTGACAGATCCTGTGCATGATTTAATTGGATCGGGTTCTTTGCTTCTCGAAAGAGTAAGGCCGTATATGTAGTTACCCCAATATCGGGTCCTTATATTATTGGGGCGATATTGGATTGCGTATAGCGAGTATTAAGCCTGTTGACGGTTGATTCAATTAACAACGGGTCAACATCATCTTTGGGGTGGTGGGCCCGGGTGTTAAAGACCGAATTGGGAAATGCAAGTTGGACTTATAAGGCGGAATGTGTTCCCGCTTCTCTTATTCGAGTCACAGGTTCTCATATTATTGGGATGTGATAAGGATAGAGAGGAGATCCCAGATCTTGCTTGAGATATAGCGGTAAGTATATCTCTTACTTTGAAAGAAAAATAAGGGAATAATCTTTCAAAGTCGACATGGCAGGACAAATTTGATTTAAAATGCCTTAATCAAATTATTCTTAAAATGAATATATAATTATTCTAATATAGTGCATTCTTAATTTCAGAAAATGAAGTCCATGAACCCACTTAGCAGGCTTCTAGAGGTCAACTAGTTGATCGGACCAAATTATTCGGATTGGATCCGAAATTTGGATCTTGTTCTCTCTGCAGAGCGCATCTCCTACGTGCTTAGCAAGGACAAGATAGCAAACCCTGTGACTGATGAAGATAAATCATATAATGATAAATATGATGAAGACCACAATCTGGCAAGGTGTTACATCCTTGGGTCATTGTCTAATGTGCTTCAGAAGCAACATGTGGAAATGAACCATTGCCAAGAGATTATGTTGAATCTGAAGGAGATGTTCGGTGACATAAACCGCACACAGCGTTACAATGTGATGAAAGAGCTTATTCGCTGCAAGATGCAGGAAGGGACCTCTGTCAGAGAACATGTACTCAAAATGTTTGGGTACCTCTCTGAGCTGGAAACCCTGGGAGCATACTTGGATTCTGAAATGCAAGCTGATTTCATTCTCCTGTCGCTCCCTAAGTCTTTCAACAACTTTGTTGTGTCTTACCACATGAACAAAGGTGTCTTCACAAACGCTGGGTTGTTAGCTGCATTGAAGTCTGGAGAAGACGTCATGAAAAAGGACGGCCCCTCTGCTAGTACAATGGTTGCACAGGTGAGAGGAAAGCGCGGGCGGAAGCAAGGTTCTCAGAAGGGCCCAGCCTCGAAGAGAAAGAAGAAGAATCAAGGAGTTGGTTCATCTTCTAGTGCTTCCACACTGATGACATCGAAAAAGACCGATGTCTGTCACCACTGCAAGAAGCCGGGGCACTGGCGGCGTAACTGCCCAGACTACTTGAAGTCCACTGACAAAGGTAAAGCCCCAGCATGTATGAAATCTACTTTCACCATTGAAACTAGCTTTCTCGTTGGACGAGAAGGAAGTTGGGTTGTAGATTCTGGTGCTTCTGTTCATGTATGCAATTCGTTGCATTTGTTTCAGGAAACTAGGAATCTGGAGCATGGGGAGATAGTTATCCAGATGGGATCTGATGCAAGTGTTGCAGCAGTCGCCATCGGGACATGCAGACTGTCGTTATCTAGTGGTCGAGTCCTAGTACTTAAAGAGTGTCTTTATGTACCCGAGGTCAGGAGGAACTTGATATCTGTGTCTAAGCTTGTTAGATATGGGTACTCCTTCCTATTCTGTAATAAATTAGTCATTAATCAATATGATAAATTTGTTGCGGAAGGTGTTCTGACTTCTGGTGGACTCTATGAATTGTGCATTAATGAATGTGTCATAAATGTCACTACCACTGATAATAAAAACCCCAAGAGATCCAGGGAAATGGAAATCATTCGAATATGATTTGGCATCAAAGGCTCGGTCATTTATCTGTTGATAGGATCAATAGATTGATAAAGGATGGACCTTTAGATTTTCTACAGGTTCAAACTTTACCTACCTGTGAACATTGTATTCGAGGTAAAATGACCAGGATGCCTTTCCGTAACAAGGTTACGAGATGCGAGGGTATTCTCGACCTAATACATACTGATGTATGTGGTCCCTTCAATACCGCGACTAGAAATGGATATCGATATTATTTGACGTTTATCGATGACCATTCGCGATATGGGTTTATCTTCGTGCTACGTCATAAATCTGAAACCTTTGAAAAGTTCAAAGAGTTTAAGGCTTTGGTTGAGAACCAAGCCGACAGGAAGATTAAACGGATTCGATCTGACAGAGGTGGTGAATACCTCTCAGATGAATTCAAGGAATACCTTAAAGAGAGTGGAATTGTCTCCAATCTCACTCCTCCTGGAACTCCCCAACTTAATGGTGTTGCTGAAAGACGCAACAGGACCATCATGGACATGGTCCGTTCAATGATGAGTAAAGCACATTTACCTCTTAGTTTCTGGGGATATGCAGTAGAGACTGCAATATATATCCTAAACAAGATTCCTAGCAAGTTTATACCAAAGACTCCTCACGAGCTCTGGTATGGAACCAAACCTAGTGTCAATCACTTGAGGGTTTGGGGATGCTTGGTTCATGCGAAGAACGTGGACGCAAGTAAGCTAGAATCTCGCACTCGTGAGTGCTACTTCATTGGGTATGTTAAAGATGGTATTGGATACCAGCTTTATGACCCTGAGACCCAAAATCTTTTTGTCTCTAGGGATGTGAAATTTCTGGAGGATGATTTCCTTAAAGGTCAAGACAAGAATGAAGTAGAGGAGCTCATTGAATCCCCTGAGGATTCTGAGATTCCTGAACCAGAAACTGAAGAAATAAATGAAGATGAAACACCCATATCTCTTCGAAGGAGTTCGAGGGTGGATGAACCACCTGAAAGGTATGGATTCCATGTGTCGGGTGAGACTGACAATGATCCTTCTTCATATGATGAAGCACTTGCGGATCATGAAATGGATAGATGGATGCTAGCAATGAAGTCAGAAATTGACTCCATGCATAAGAATGGTGTATGGACCCTAGAGGATCCACCTAAAGGGGTAAAACCCATTGGGTGTAAATGGATCTTCAAGAGAAAGAGGGGACCTGATGGGAAAGTAGAGACTTTCAAGGCACGACTCGTGGCCAAGGGCTACACACAGAGAGAAGGCATCGACTATGATGAGACATTCTCTCCTGTGGCCATGCTTAAGTCCATCAGGACACTGCTGGCTATAGCTGCATCTCTTGACTACGACATCTGGCAGATGGACGTCAAGACGGCTTTCCTCAATGGATACCTCGAGGAGGATATCTATATGGAGCAGCCCCAGGGCTTCATAGCTGAGGACGGTAAAGTATGCAAGCTGAAGAAATCTATCTATGGGCTCAAACAAGCTTCTCGTATCTGGAACATCAGATTTGACGAAACCATAAAGAGTTATGATTTTGTGCAAAACCCTGATGAACCTTGTGTGTACAAGAAGCTTAGTGGGAGCGCCATTGTGTTCATCGTGCTTTATGTAGATGATATCCTTATCATTGGGAATGAAACAGGAATGATGACCAGTGTGAAGATTTGGCTATCCCATACCTTCGAGATGAAAGATCTTGGAGAAGCCTCTTACATCTTAGGCCTGAAGTTTTTCAGAAACCGAGAAAAGAGAATATTGGGATTATCACAACATGGATAAATCAAGAAGATTCTTGAACGATTCCGCATGGATAGTTTGAAGAAAGGATTCCTCCCCTTAGGACATGGTATCCATCTGTCCAAAGGGATGGCTCCTCAAAGTGTTGAGGAAAAGAAGGCCACGGCTGGATGCCCTTATGCATCAGCCGTAGGAAGCTTGATGTATGCCATGATGTGTACTAGGCCAGACATCTGCCATGCAGTGGGAGTGGTAAGTCGTTACCAATCCTGCTATGGAGAAAAACACTGGAATGCAGTAAAGAACATATTCAAATACCTAAGACGGACGCAAGATTACATCTTGGTCTATGAGGATGGTGATCTCCAAGTATTGGGATATACAGATTCAGACTTCCAGTCAGATATTGATGATCGAAAGTCGACATCAGGGTTTGTATTCCTGTTGAACGGTAGTGTTGTGAGCTGGAGAAGCAAGAAGCAGGACACTACGGCGGATTCAACAACAGAAGCCGAATACATTGCCGCATCGGATGCTGCAAAGGAGGCGGTGTGGTTACGCAAGTTCATCTTGGAGCTTGGCGTAGTTCCCTCTGATACTCCCGTCCCGTTACTCTGCGATAACACTGGAGCCATTGCCCAAGCAAAGGAACCCAGGTGCCATCAGAAGAGCAAGCACGTGGAAAGGAAATACCACATCATTCGGGAGATTCAAAAGCGTGGTGATATCATCATCACCAAGGTGGCCTTTGCCGACAACATTGCTGATCCTCTTACCAAACCTCTGACACAGAAGGTTTTTGACCAGCATGTAATGAGTATGGGTTTACGGATTGTACCTGAATGGTTCTGAGGGCTAGTGGGAGATTGTTAGACTTGTGAGCCCTGGGCGAACCATTCTTACAATAAATGTTATTGTAATATTTAAGTTTATCAATAAAAGTTATTGATGTTTCACTCCCTTTCTGAAATTATATGAATGAATGCACTATAAGGTCCCTCTGTACAATTAGGGTTATGTACCATGGCCAGCTTGATGATCATATAGCTGTTGTTTCATTAAATGAATCATAGAGGCTGGTGTTTGGATGAATATCTAAAGAGTTAGAGGACTCATCAAGCACCGTCAAATGATTGTCAAGTGGAGATCTCCAGCCTGAGTAGGAGATGGCAATCCTTTCTCACATAGGCTGATATCTGACCGACCTCTTGATGCAGGTCCTCTGCATGGGAATAGTGATTCGGAGGAGTCAGATTAGTTAGGTCAATGGGTTGACCTGACGAGATCGAGATAA